>JAHNEJ010000379.1:0-365659 GCA_022559845.1 Amorphophallus konjac | reverse complement strand
CCCAACACTTTCGTGACTGCGACGCCGTCACCAACTTCAAACCATTCTCTGACGTCGACGAGGATAACGCCTTTTCTCAACTCCCGCTCTAAGTCTGGAATCCTTGACATGCTCCACAAGCACACCTACAACGATGAGCTCTAGCATAGCCGCGGCAAAGAGTGAGAGAGTGTGTGTGTGTGAAGGGGATAGATTGAGAACATAGAGAGAGGGATGGGGTCATAGTCTAACTAGGATTATCTTAGTTTTTTACCGGCCTTCGGGTTAATCTACTCCTGTCCATTACTGCAGCATCATACAGTTGGATTACCCAGGACATTCAAAACTCTCCGCACTGCAAAACACCAAACCTGATCATTAGGGATCCATGGACCTCTTACCAATTTTATCTGCGGTCCGATTCCCTTCCTTTTGATTCACAAGTAAACAAATCCCCATTCATAAAAGGGGGGGAGTTCGTTTGGCACCACGGAATGCGCTCAACCAACAAGCAAATGCCACATAAGATTTCCACTTATCGTGGCCCTCTGCTATAGGTCTGTCTACACAACCCCCAGGCGCAGCACCCACGGCCAACAACGTAGTTAAAAAAAGGGAAGGTCGGAGAAAGGCTGATGGAAACCACGTGGGCTGATGCGTGCTGTGGGTCCCGCCACCCTCTCCCTCAGGTCCGATGTCCTTTACAGAGTGATCTTGGCTGTGGTACACTGGTACTACATACGCCCATTCTCTCTCTACTCTCTCTCCCTCTAAACCAAATCCTCTTCACTCCCTCTCCACCTCCTCCCTGCTCCAACCTTCAACGGAAACTTCCTCATTTCATCCCTCTCTGTCCTATAAGAACCCTAACCCCTTTCTTCCCTTCCCCCCTTCTTCTCTCTCCTTCATTTTCTTTACTCTCTATTTCTTTCTCTCTCTTCTCTAGAGATCCCCCTTTCTCTCCTCCCATGTTCGGCGGCAAGAACCAGTAGAGAGAGAAAGCTAGAGAGAGAGAAGGAGATGGCCCTCCATCTCCATTTCCTCCTCTTCTTCTCCTTCCTGCTGCAGCCGGCCCTGGCGCAGCAGAACGGCGGCGGCGGCGGCGGCAATGACCTCCGGTCCCTGCTCGAGTTCAAGAAGGGCATCCACGACGACCCCTCCGGCCTCGTGCTGGCCTCCTGGGGCACCGCGTCGGCGGCGGCGGAGGAGGAGGGGGTGCCCCAGCTCCTGGCACGGCGTCGCCTGCGACGGCAATGCGGTGGTGGGGGTTGCCCTGGACGGCCTCGGCCTCAATGGCGACCTCAAGTTCCAGACCCTCCTGGGATTGAGGTCTCTCCGCAACCTCAGCCTCTCGGGGAACAACTTCACCGGGAGACTCGTCCCTGCAATCGGGGCGGTGACGTCCCTGCAGTACCTCGATCTGTCGGGGAACCAATTTTACGGGCCGATCCCGCAGAGGATCACCGACCTCTGGGGCCTCCTGTACCTAAAGCTTTCCCATAATAACTTCAGCGGGGGTTTCCCGAGCGGGTTGTGGAAGCTGCAGCAGCTGAGAGTACTGGATTTGAGGTCCAACGGCCTTCAGGGGGACGTTGGGGTCGTGCTCTCTGAATTGAGGAATGTGGAGCATCTCGATCTGAGCCACAATGGGTTCTATGGGGGGCTGTCGATGGGCTCAGCAAACCTTTCGACCTTGGCGAACACTGCGAAGCTCGTCAATTTGAGCTCCAACAAGCTCAGCGGGGGGTTCTTCACGGGTGACTCTCTGCAGCTGTTCATGAATTTGGAGACTCTGGACGTGGGTGACAACCAGCTTTCTGGGGAGCTCCCAACGTTTGAGGCCTTAACCAATTTGCGGGTTTTGCGTGCCGGAAGAAACCAGCTGTATGGATCTCTGCGACAAGACATGGTTGGCAACTCAATGGCTTTGGTAGAGCTTGATCTCAGTGGGAATGGGTTTACTGGTAAGCTATATCAATCTATTGCCACTAATCTCAGAGCCAGTATTACTGTCTTGACTACTGGTTGATGCAGAATTAGTTAAAACATGCTTGGCCTTTTGATTGTTTGTCACTTGTTTTTCATTAATGTGGATGATTGCTTGTTGTCCATTCGTAAGTTACCAATTGTCCAAACATGGCGTAAAAGTCTCTGCATTTGAATTAGGCTGCAAAATACTTCTGGGTCTTATTTTCTCAAATGTCAAAATGGTGTTGGCCACAGATGCTTTATGATAGAATAAATGTCTATCTTGAAGAAGGAAATCCACCTCTTCAGATTTGGTCCATTGTTATAGGCTGGTTTTCCCCTTCTTTTTGAGGACATGGTGGCTTAATTTCAACATCCATGGGTGTGGGGAAAATTATTATTTGTACTTTGCACGAAAAGAATTCTGTCTCATCAACTTAAATTCAGAATTTGGTTTTGGTATGTCTGCCTGGTCAATTGAATGCAGAATAGGGGATGTGTATGTAACTCTTTACCAATACAATGCAATCTTCTGAGTGATCATGTCAATGGCTTAGTGAGAAAGGGTGGATAAACTAAAAGCGGTAGTCTTAAATTTTGAATGCTCATGTGGACAGTGCATCAACTAAACTCACATGTCATTTAGGAGACCATAACTTCTGGCATCTGACATATATATGTTTAGGGGGCAGAGGGAGGGGAATTATCTTTGTGCTTTTATTATTATTTTTCAAATATGCTTCCCTTCCATTTGGATGTGAACATAGTAGGTGAAAAACGGGATGCAGAGGATAGACATAGGTGGCTAGAATGATCCACTGTATTGGGATCTTGGGGAAGGTTGCTGATATAATTTTTGTCCCTTTTCTCTTTGGGAAGAATGGAGCAAAAGCTGGTGAAGTGAACAAACAAGGTTGTTCTTCTTGAGACTTGAGTTTATTCTGCGTGGTCTTGAGTCATACTCTTGCTCACTGGCATTTGTTGTGCCCATTGCACAGGGGGCTTACATATCTTGTGCTCTTTCCCTAAGGTCCCCTGAGTAAGTTCGCTCTGCACCAGTTCATCACACAGTCGAGATTTTTACAAGCTTGCTCTCATGCACTCAATCCTTTTGGCATGGCCTCCTGTTGGACTCTATTTTTTTTAAAGAAGAAGAAAGAAAAAAAGAGGAAGAGAGAAAAAGAAGAAAAAAAGAAGAGAAGAAGAAGAAGAAGAAAAATCACAAAAAAGAGAAAAAAAAGACAAAAGAGAGGGAAGAAGGCTCGGCGCATTGCACTGGGTCATCTTCCTCCTCCGAGCAATGCCTGCCACCACTGCTGGCTGCCCTCCTTCTCTCTCCTACTTTCGCTGACGGCCACAAGGGATGCCCACGGGAACGCCCCTGCTGCCGCTTTTGGCCTCTCTCCCGTCCGATGGAGCAAGGCTCCCCTCCTTCTGCTTGTCTCTCTCTCATGCACGGCGACGCTTGGGGAGGAACCCACCGGCCACTCTCCCTCGTTTTCCTCTCAACTGCTGCACGTTAGGGGCAACGGTGATGCCCGGAAGGGTTGCTCTTGGCCCATCCATGCCCGGAGAAACCCTAGGAGGTGGCACCGCTGTCGACGCCGGGCCAAGCTCCAAGGGAATCGCCTGAATGCAAGGAGACGATCACCGTCCCACCGGCGAACATGCAAGAGGCCCTAGTTGATGGCGGCATTGGCTAGCTAGCGGCGGTTCTGGCAGGACCGTCGCGGTCCATAACGCTTGGAAAAGCTCCTCTCCCAACGCTAGTCGGTTAGACAAAGCGGAGGAGGCTGGCCGAGCGTGGAGAGGCTCTTCCCTTGCTTACACCAGAGGGCTTGAGGCTTACACAAGGGAAGCTATCGGCCACTGCTTCGTCCTCTCCCTTTCACCTCCGGCGAGGTTTGGCTGGCTTGCGAACATCATTCGCCGCCGGCGGTTGTTCTTCCCTCTCCCCTCCTCTCCACCGCCAGTGACGCCTTGATGAGTTTTCTCCTCACCTCTAGCAGCTCTTGGACATGTGCTCAGAGGAAGGGGGCCCGCCAGTCATCGACAACTATTCTCCCTCTTCTCCTCACTTGCACAGCGGTGACCAGAGGGTAGGGGTGTCATGTCGAGAGGAGACGCCGGCCGCCAGCGGCTCCCTTCTTGCTCTGCTCTGCGAAGACGTCAGGAGGAGGGAGACGTCGTGCTTCCTCTCCTTCTATCTCTGCGCAGCCACGCACGGAGGGGAGTCACACCGTGCTTGGAAGAGATGACCCCTGTCGCGGCCGCCTATTCTGTACTTCTCCCGTTGGCCTTGCGGCACGAAAGTGTGAGGAGGAAGACAAAAATCAAGAGGACAGTGGAACAAAAAGGAGGAAGAGAATCACGGGGGTTTTCTAGTGACCTATGCCCGGGGGGTTTCTCAAAACCCTCCGGTTCTCTAGCACAAGAAAGGAAAAAAAGTAGGGAAGGAGAAGCCCGGGGGGATCTGAACCCCAATCTTGAACCCCAAAAAGTTCACAATTAAAGTACATAAATTCAGAAATTGAAAAGTCAATGGAGCGATGCTCGGTCATCGCCGACATGTGAAGGCTCATGGACATTTTGTCAAACGCCTGGTGGGCGTAAGTCCACGCAGCTACTTAACAAAGGCCCACGCCAAGTCGAGCTTTTATCTCTTAATGACAAGTGGGTATTCTATCAAACACCTAGTGGACGTCGTAAAATTACACACCCACAAGGTTTAAACTTATACCAAAAATTCACTCTTTTAAATGTCATCGGATATTCCCGTGGCGTTAAATAAAATTCCTTTTACCCCGAAGTCAACGGACAAGAAGACGGTGTCTTGAAGAGCTCAACAATCAATCAAAAAAAGCTCCACGTGTCTCGTGCTACGAAAAAAGACCAGAAAAAGATAAAAAATTCAAATCCTTGGTCGCTTTTATAGTGTTGACGGAGTCCACCAAAAAGGGGGGGGGGGGAGCCAACTCCCTCTTCCCTCTCCTCTTCCTACGACCGAGGGAAGCCCCCCCCGGCCCTGCCTGCACCGGGCCTGCACTGGGGGAGGGCCCCCGGGCCACCTGCCACCGGGGGGACCTCCCCCCGGCACCGCTGCCACCGGGGCAGCCCCCCCCGGTCTGCCCTACACTGGGGGAGGCCCCCCGGCCTTGCTGCCACTGGGGGACCTCCCCCCGGCACCGCCGCCACCGGGGGAGCCCCCCCGGGTCTGCCCTGCACCGGGGGAGGCCCCTCGGCCCTGCTGCCACCGGGGGGACCTCCCCCCGGCCCTATTGCACCGGGGGAGGCCCCCCAGGCCACCTGCCACCGGGGGGACCTCCCCCCGGCACCGCCGCCTCCAGGGGAGCGCCCCCCGGTCCGCCCTGCATCGGGGGAGGTCCCCCTGGCCCTACTGCCATCGGGGGGACCTCCCCCGGCCCTGCCGCACCGGGGGAGCTCCCCCGGGGCCTCTCCACCTGCGCACCTCCATGGGGGAGACTTCCCCCTCTTTTCTTGCTGTTGCACCACCGGGAGAGGAAGAGCTGGGAGAGGAAGAGACAGGGGGGGTTACCTTCACCAAGGTTCCACCGGGGGATCTCCTTGGCCTCCTCCATCGCCTATAAAAGGCAAAGCTTTCTTCTCTTGAAAGGGACCTTTTTTAGAAGCGGAGAGAAGAAGTTGTTCTTGGAAGAGAAGGTGCTGCTGCAAGAGATGAGAGGAGGGGGGTGCCCTCTTCCCCTTACCCAAGTTATGTTCAAAAAAAAAAGAAAGAAGAAGAAAGTTGTAAAAAGCCCCCTTGAGAGGGCTATTTATAAAGGGGGGCGATCAGGTGGTGCCGGCACCACCTGAGCCACCCCCTTTATAAAATTACCCCTATGTGAGGGGAATGTGTACGTTATTTGTTATTGGCAATAAAAATTCAAATAAGGGCCATAAACTTATGGTTCCGGAATTTTTTATATATCATGTGGAAGAAAGTCGCAAAGAGCAGAAATTACGATTAAACCCCGAAAGATCGCGGAACTGTGTAGATATCCGAAAACGTCCGAGAATTGCAAAGTTTGCAAAATTCAAGGATAAAAGGGGTTCAAATTTATAGAAATGCTCCCCAAAAATGCACAAAACCCTGGTTTATTCCAAGGCTTAAAAATTACGATTTTACCTTGAAATTGTGGGGAGTTCTGCAAAAGCCCAGAAAAATATAGTAGAATCCATCAAAATTCAAAAAAGTAATGCAATGATTCTTCAGTCAAAGAAAAATTACAGAAATGTCCCCGGAGGACAGAAAATTACACAAATACCCCCGGAGGACAGAAAATTACAGAAATACTTTTGGATGAAAGAAAAATTACAGAAATACCCCCGGAGGACGGAAAATTACACAAATACTCATGGAGGACAGAAAATTACAGAAATACCTCCGGAGTAAAGAAAAATTACACAAATACCCCCGGAGGACAGAAAATTATAGAAATACCCCCGGAGGAAAGAAAAATTATAGAAATACCCCTAGAGGATAGAAAATTACAGAAACACCTCTTGGAGGAAGGAAAAATTACAGAAATATCCCCGATGACGAGAAAATTATATAAACACTCCCAGATGGTGGGAAAATCACCAAAACACTTCCGAAGGCCAAGAATATTATAGAAAGACCCTCAAAAGAGGGAAGTTGCAAATATACCCCTGTTTGGGGGAAAATCGCAAATATACCCTAACTGTAGGGAGAATTGCAAATATACTCCTACCTTAGGGTAGGGAAGTTTTTCCCGAGGGCAGATCTTTAACGTCGGGGCCGACATTGTAGGAGTAAACGAAATCTTTGGCAATTAATCAAAGGTGTTCGGACTTGTCCGATGTAAATTAACACCGACTCTGGTCGGTGAGGAAAAGTCTTGTACACGAATCCTAAATCGTTTGATAAATCCCAAAAGCGCGGAATTAACAAATATGTCCAAATATACGCATATCCATCCGATGAAATCGGATGTCAAAAAAAAATAAAATTCCACGTGTTAAACACCCATTCTCATTCCATTTTCTCCCCAAGCCCGGCATAGTTTCAAAGAGAAGGAAAATGTCATCTATACCCGCAATACCATGAGGTGTTTCTAAAGGATGCCTTTGCCCCTCCCAAAGTTCGGAGGAGTTTTAAAGTAAGAGAGGGAAAAGGCCATTTTCATCAGGAGGTGTTTCTAAAGGATGCCTTTGCCCCTCCCAAAGTCTGGGGGAGTTTTAAAATAAGAAAAGGAAAAGACCATTTTTACCCCCAATACCAGGAAGTGTTTCTAAAGGATGCCTTTGCCCCTCCCAAAGACCGGGGGAGATTTAAAGGGGACCCCTTTCCCTTGGCCAAATCACTATAAATAGCACCCTTTACCCAAAGTGGAAGGGAGAGAGGAGCAATCCAAGGAGTTCTTTTGGCAATCTGAAGCCTGGAGGAGCGGCATCTTGAAGACCCTGCGCACTAAGACGCGGAGGAGGCAAGTGCGGAGCGGGAATTTATGTTTTTTAAAAATGAATATTTATGTAAACATGACCCTCCTATGAAGTATATGCCCCAAAGAACTGAAAAAAGGGCAAAAATTGTTGGAGTAAAATGGCGTTTGCTGCAGGGGACGCTATTTGTGAAACACGTCAAAACAAAGTGGCATGATTCAAGTAACGTGCATTTATGATCTAGGACGTGGTTCAAAAATTGGTGCCCCGTTGGTTGGACGCGTTTATGAAAATGGTGACGGGATGGATGGACGCTCTTTTGTAAAATACGTCAAATGAGATTGGCGTGATTCAAGCGATCTGGGATGTGATTCAAAAAACTGCGTCCAGTCAAACGGGCGTGAATTCTCTTAAACACGTCCAGGAGGATGTACGCCTTTCAAAACATGTCCCGCCACTTCCCTTCAATGCGTTCGTCTGGGAGGACGTGTTTTCTAAAAACACGTCCACTGAGCTGGACGCGATTCATCAAAAGAAGAAAAAACTTTGCAGTGCGACCATATACTTCTTCAAAATCTTGTAAATGTCCAAGAAATTTTGGGAAAAAGCATATAGATCTATGAAATATTGTGATAATTTGAAGATTGCATGTTAGGTCTATCATTGCCTGTCTTATGCAAAGAAAATTACAAATATGTCATTGTCCAGGTGAAGCCGTAAACATCCCCACCCCTGGGCTAACATCCGGTGAACCAGTCATGATCGTACGGTAGCTTAACAGTTCGAGTGCGGCGATGACCAAAGTCTTGGAGTTTGGCCCGAGTGCGGAATAAATTCAGCAGTTCGGTCTAGACTAAGTCTAAATTCAGTAACAGACTTAGATAAAATCCCTAGCTTCACGACGGATGTTGTAAAGGTTTAAAAGCGTCTTTTGGCAGTTAATCAAAGGTGTTGGATTTTGCACCGATATAAATTAATATTGACCATAGTCACTGGAGATTTGTCCAGACCGAACCCTTAATCGTCTAATAAATCAAATCTCGCAGGATCAAAGGGGTGTATGCTATTTATGCATGCTCGTTCAATTAATGAACTAATTTATATTTTATCCCCCTTTCTTTTCTTTTAAAGAGAAAAGCCAAAATTTTCCCTGCGTGTTAAACAGCCTCCTCATGGACAGGAAGTCAAGACCCCCAATAAGGTGTCTGGGTACCCCCCCGAAGCCTGAACAGAAGGAAAAGAAAAAATTGTTGTTCTACACAATATAGAGGGAACGATCTCGGGAGCTTTATGCATGTACAGCATCTGGAGTTTTCCATGAATTGAAGCCCTCCATTTGAAAGACTCATGTTCCATTTCAACAACTTAGTTGCCATCGTTACATTATGATTCCAGCATGATGTTTTACTTCATTGGAACTCACTTTTGGTCCAATCCATGCAGTAATTTCTTCTTTACATCCATGGTCATCAATCAAATAAGAGTTTAGATGGTGATGTAGCATCTTTGCCATTTTGTTATTGACTAAACTAGCATTTAGAAGTCAATCTTTTAACCATGCTATCTTATGTGTTTCTCAGTGCATAATTTTGGATGATTAATTGTGATTAGCACATACTTTTAGTGGTGCTTTACTACATCTAATTTCATAATGTCTTCTTTTGTTACCAAATCCTTTTTTTCGAAATCTACACATTGTATGGTACTTCTTACTTTGACGGGGATTGTGTTAAATTCAAACATCGGCTGATAGTTTCCCTTTAGAAGATTGCGTAACCCTCTATCAGAATATTATGTTTTCTTCACATCTAGACTCTTTCCAAAGTGTAGGAGAACCTTTGATTGTTGCCCCGTGGTTGCAATTGTATGGATCCAAATTGTGTAACCAATGGGTTTCTACCTGTCAACTACTATTATGGGACATCTGACGGACTTTCTCTTGCCCAAAGAGATCTTAATTATGCACGTAGAAGTCCTTCAAGAGGGTTGAAAGCTTTGCCAAATCCTTCATCAGATCTAGCTAACCCTTGATTGATGGAAGAAGGCTCATGATGATGATCATGATAGTTGGTTTGCCATATGGTTTGTGGTTTATGGGCAGGATTCTTAGTACTCATTTTATCAAACAGTTGTGTGTGAATCTTGTAATGTGCTTCGTATGCAATAGTTGGACTGTGTTCCAATGGCCGATTTTGTGGCATGCCTATATACACACAATACACATCGCAAACTACATGAATTTCATCTCTAGATATATGACTATGCTACATGGAGTAGGTTTTTGTTTGGTTAAATAAAATTTTAAGGATTAAAACAAAGAAATTTTTAGGTGAGCTGTGAAAACATGTCTTAAGTCTGAGAAGGCACAGGGGCATTATGTTTTCCATGTTGGACCACTCCCCAGGCATTGCAAAGTGTGGCTATTCTTTGTTATTGGTCTAGTCATGGATGAGTTACGGACCTTTAAAATATGTTAACTTTCTGAAAATTTCTAATGTCTATTTATTTATTTTTGTTTATATGTTCAGTAAATTATACAAGTTTCATTCCTTTTGTCTGTTGAAGTAGTAAGTAGCAATTGCAGAACCAACATATACATGCAGTAACATGCATTACCTTGGCCTATGTTTTCCCTCCCTGGGTATTGGAATATGAGGGTTCATATGGTTTGTTGCTCATCTCTTTATTGAGCTGCTTTTACAGTGTTGATGATTAAGCTTTTGCTCTTTGTAGTCATGGACTAACTGTATGATTGATTTATTTTTTTTAATGCAGGTCCAATGTTTAATGTTAACTCGACATCTTTGAAAATTTTGAACCTTTCATCAAATGCATTATCAGGTTCATTGCCTTCCAATATAGGAAGCTGCAGTACTCTGGATTTGAGTATAAACATGATCTCTGGTGACTTATCTCCCATGCAGAATTGGGGATCTATGTTGGAGGTTGTTGACTTAAGTTCAAACATGCTGTCTGGAAACTTACCAAATTTGACTTCTCAGTTTCAAGTCCTCACTACCGTCAAGATGAGAAATAATTCTCTGCATGGTATTCTTCCTTCGATGTTAGGAAGCAGCCCAAAGTTGTCCATTGTTGACCTTAGTCTAAACAATCTGACAGGGCCTCTGTCGCCGAGTCTTTTCACATCATTGACCTTAACATATTTAAACCTTTCGGCGAATCACTTTACAGGAGCTCTACCAATTCAAATGCCTCATTCAACAGAGTCACTGGTTCTACCCTCTGTTTTACATATGGAGTTTCTTGATTTGTCTGACAATTCGCTTTCTGGTCCTTTACCTGCTGAAGTAGTTCAGATGCAGAAGCTTAAATTGCTTGATCTTGGGAAAAATTCCTTTTCTGGGGAGATACCAAGTGAAATAGGCAAGCTTAATGATTTGGAAGTTATCGACCTATCCAAGAATCACTTAAAGGGACAGATTCCTGACATGCCTCAAGTCAGTCTAAAGTCATTCAATGTTTCCTACAATGATCTTTCAGGCCTTGTTCCAGAAAATCTCAGGAAGTTCCATGATGACTCGTTTCATCCTGGAAATGCTTTACTAGTCCTACCAAATGGTGAATTCCAAACAGACGGTGGAAATGGGTTCATCAACAATGAATCACAGCATCACCATTCGAAATTTAGAGTGCAAATAGCAATTATTATTGGTTGTGTTGGAGCTGTTGTGTTGATCTTCTTTATTTTTATGGCAGTTTATAAGATAAGAACTCAAGAACTTTGTGGAAGAAATGGATTTAGCGAACATGCATCTGGAAGAGATGTAAAATTGGGAAGATTTGTCCCACCTAATATTTTTAGGTCTCACAAAAATGATGCTGTGACAAGTTCAGTGAGTTTTTCCAATGATCATTTGTTAACTTCTGTTGCACAAGCAATACCTGCACAAAAGGAGATTGTAACTGAGACAGTTGAAAGAGGTTTCTCCGTTTCAAGAGAAGTTGGTTCAGAGAGTGGTAGTGCTCCAGGTGGTGGATTTAAGATGTCTCCCGGTTCTCCATTAAATTCTTCAGCTCACTTTATTAATGCAGATTTTTCTGACCAACCTGTAGTATTAGATGTCTATTCACCAGATAGACTGGCCGGAGAATTGTTTTTCTTGGATACTTCATTAGCATTTACTGCTGAGGATTTATCACGGGCACCAGCAGAGGTACTGGGTAGAAGCAGCCATGGAACTTCATATAAAGCGAAGCTGGATACTGGCCATGTGTTGACTGTAAAGTGGTTAAGAGTTGGTCTTGTAAGACGTAAAAAGGAATTTGCCAAAGAAGTGAAAAGAATTGGATCTATTCAACACCCAAATGTCATTCCATTAAGAGGGTATTATTGGGGACCAAGGGAACAAGAAAGACTAATTTTATCAGATTATGTTTATGGGGATAGCTTGGCACTCCATCTCCATGGTAAGAATTTGTTGAACTTTCTCCATCTATCATTTTGTCTACTTTTTTGAGTGTCTCCAAATTGTTTTAACAATGAAACTTTCGATTTCTAATCTCTTTTGAATCCTTTCTTCTTGGATGAAATCTTGTTTTTCCTTTCATCGGCTATTCCTCAGAATTCTCTTGATAGAATTTCTTTATTGTGTAGTACACAATGCTAAAAGCTGATGATATGCTGCAGGAAAAACCTAGATGGATCTGGAACTTTGCATCTACTGTTTCATGATTTATCTTTTTTTTGCCACAATATAATCACTGCATCACTGCCTGGACATGTCATTTTTTTATGAGCTAAGTTTTAATCAAGACATCGTTTTCTGAACTGACTTAGGTGCTTTCAGTGTCACACTAATTATGTTTGCATAGTTTCTACTTTGTCTCTCCTCTTTCTATGTTATGCTAATGGTGCAGACATCTTGGCAATTCTCATGTTATTATGTTGACTAGATGAGGTCAAAGAATGCAGAATCTGATTGACCGATCCAATCGGTTTTCGGTAGGTCTGATCCGATCCTGATCCGACCTGTCCCGATCCAAGGTCGGGATTGGCTGGATCGGCTGGAAATTGGCCGATCCAGCCCAAATCGGCTGATCCAGCCCCATCCACACCCTTAAATTAAAAAAAAGGTCTGGAATGTGCGATCCCCACCCTTAAATTTTAAAAAAACAGCCCGGAACCGAAGAAGAAGAAGAAAGTAGAAGATAGAGAATACTTGCCTGTTGAGCTTGTCGCCACTGCCGCAGTCTGCAGTCACCGTCCCCATTGCCGCTGCCGTGTCTGTGGTCGCTGTCCCCGTCGCCACTGCTGTCTGCCATCGCCGCCACCATCTGCCATCACTGCCGCCGTCTGCCGTCGTCGTAGCCACCAGCGCCGCCGCTGTCATCCTCGTCTCCTTGTGATCGGCCTCTAGGTGTGTGGGATCGGGGGGGTGCAGGGGAAGAAAGAAGAAAGGAAAAGAGTGGGGGATAGGTGGATGTGGGAGAAGAAGGAAGAAAGGGGAAGGAAATATGTTAATTTTGCATAAAAACCCTTACTAACATAAATAGTCATAAAGACCTAAACAAAAAAAATATGGATCATACCGCGATCGGGATCGGGATTGGCCACTCCCAATCGGTTCGGGACCGGGCGATCCGATCTTGATCCCCATCCTGCCTACCTTGGATGAGGTTCATCAAATTTAGTATTATGGTGATTGGGAAAGACTCCATGTTGAAGGCAAAAAGGAAATGACGCACAAAAAATAAAAATAAATAAATGGCTATTTATAGAGGCTGCCCCATTTTTTCCCTTTTTATGGGGTTTGGACCGGGTCCAAACCTCCATGAGGGGATTTGGACCGGATCCAACCCCATGGAGGGGTTTTGGACCGGGTCTACCCCCCATGGGGGGTTTGGTCCGGGTCCAGCCCCCCATGGGGGGTTTTTGGTCCGGGTCCAACCCCTCCGTGGGGGGTTTGGATCAGATCAACCCCCCATGAGGGTTTTGGTCCGGATCCAACCCCCTCCATGGAGGTTTGGACCGGATCAAGCCTTGTGGAGATTTTTTGGACCGGATTAAAAGTTTTTTGGCTCGATTAAGCTTTACATGGGTAGTCTACCCTAGTTAACAAGCCATGCAAAAAAAACTTCCCAATCAGGGATCATCCAAAGGGTCATTTTGTGGTAATCTTCCAACGCATGTGCATGACATTGAGGGACAGTGGCAACAACCAAACCAGCCACAAAAGCAACCTTATGATCAGCTGCAACACCAACAACAAACACAACAACAACAACTGCAACAGCAGCATTAATGCAACAACCGCAACAAACATAGCAACAACAGCTGCAATAGTAGCAAATAAGATTAACAGCAGCAACAAAAACTTCAGCCCTTATCATCATCAACTTAAGGGAAAATCAATCAAATTTGACATAAAAATGGTAGTAGCAGCCTGGGTCCACCCCCATATGGGGGGTTTGGATCAGATCCACTCCCATATGGGGGTTTTGGACCGGTTCCACCCCCATATGGGGGGGGGGGGTTTGGACCGGATCCACCCCCATATGGGGGGTTTTGGTCCGATTCCACCCCATATGGGGGATTTTGGACCGGGTCCACCCCCATATGGGGGTTTTGGTCCGGTTCAACCTCCCCCCCCCCACATGGGGCTTGGCCCGGATCCATCCTTTCTATGGGGTTTTGGCTCGGGAAGAATTCCTTAACCTGGGGGTTTAGTCCGGATCAAGCCCTAAATCCTCCATTTTGGCCCGGATGGAGGGTGTAACTGTCGGGACTCCCTTGGAGCTTTATAAATATCGCAGTGGGGCCCTCATTTGAGAACACACAGAGAGAGACACGAGGAGAACAAGGACAGAGATGTAGAGTACACGGATGGTGCTTGTGTTTTTTTGAAGGCCCATTTCACTGGGTTTTGTGCTTGTGTGGTGATTGTGTTATGCTGTGAGTGTATGTTATAAAGAGAAAATCCCTCTTAGCTCATGTGCATGACCAGTCACTATGTGAATTATGTAATCTATATATCTCTTTGGGGAAATGAGATCATGCCCCCTCGGAATCCTAACCTTATAGGAAGGCCTTTCCGAGTCTTATAATTGTGTGAGCACTCGGGATGTGTCCGGGAAATTTATATAAGCCCTGATTGTCTATGAACAAGGGGTCATGCCACTTCTTGGAGAGGGATTATAAGAATTTTTTTTTCAGGGGGCGGATCCGCCTCTCGAAAATTCCCTCGCGAAGGGGCGTTGCCCCCTTGACTCTCGCGACCTGATCGGGCATGTCGATCCCCAGTGTTGAGTTGATGGACGCGTGGGACCCTAATCTATGAGAGCTCTAGAAGGAGAAGCAATCTTTCGAGAGTCTTTGGCCAGCTCGTCTCCACCAAGGAGGGACTTGCATCTCATGTCAAGATTATACGAAAACTCTTGTTCAGTCTGGATGTTACGAAAGTATCCTTGGCCTGGACAAACAACATTGATACCCTAGGCTTTCCTAAAACCCTGCTTAAGGGATAATCATAAATAAACCTAGAAAAGGTTTAAAACCTCAAATAAACCCAAGAATTGTCAAAAATTGCAAAAATACCCCTGAAGGGTCAAAAATGCAGAAATATCCTCAAAAGTGAGAAAATTGCAGAAATATTCCCAATGGCAGAAAAATTACAGAAATACCCCCGAAAGTGAGAAAATTGCAGAAATGCCCCCCAAAATGAGAAAATTGTAGAGATATCTAGGATGGGTCCGAAATTGTAAATATATCAAAAGAAAGAGGGTTTGATCTCTATGAGACTCAAATTCAACGGCCTGTTTTGGTGGTGGAATTAAGGCCAAATGTAAATCAAATGACCCGACAATGTAATCGGGATTTTATGTATTTTGTAAGGATGAATCCAAAGAATAAAATATTTAATTTTCTCCTGCAAATGTGTATCTCTAATTGGTGATCCCTTTGATCAAATCTGTTAGATAAAATCCTCAATATCACAGCTGATATTGTGGAGGTCGAAAAGCGTTTCTTTGACCCTTAATCAAGGGTATTTGGACTTTACGCCGATGTAAATAAACATCGACTATGGTCGATGGAGAAATGTCCCGTACTCGAATCCTAACCGTCTGATAAATTTAAATTCGCGGAAATAATAATACACTCGCTATTTAAATAACCACAAATGTGCATTTTCTTCTTCAAAGGAGAAACATTTATTTATTTCTCTATTTATTTATTTTCGTGAGTTAAACACTCCAGTAGAAAAAAGCTCCTATTCTAAATGTCTTTAAGAAACTCCGGAGGCCTTTGTCAACACAATTGACCAAATGCAAAGAGATGACAATGGAAAGAGGAAAGATTTGTGGGCAATGTTCAGGGAACCAGGACCAGTTCTGAGACAGGCCATCTTAATGTTCTTATTAGTATAGATGTGGAATGTGCAGTACCACAGGACTGTGAACATTTCACTTAGTCTTTTCGCTTGGAGTTTGGTCTGTTCTTGAACTGTTGTTGATGTGCTGAACGGGCTGAGCTGGATGGAGAACCACAAGTTTTCTATCCACTTTTGACTGGTTTAGATGGTAATGGCTGATCCCATGCCCATCTTAATAGGGGAGGCGTTGGGGGTGTTAAGTACTATATGGTATTTAGAGATCTTAATGTTCTTATTAGTATAGATGTGGAATGTGTGATGCGGGATAGGACGGCCTACTGTTGGGTCTCTGCTGGACCGATCTACTTGCTGTGAGATGGGCAGGACAGATTGTTGGTCCAGTGTTCAGTAATGGGCTGACTGGGCTTCACTCATGTTGCTGGGCTCCCGTTTTATTCTGACAGCGTAGGTGTACTGGGTTCCTGTTGACAGAGAGGACGAGGCAGAGAAAGGGAGAGCAGAGATGTGGAACCAGAAATAGATAGAGGGAGGGAGGCGGTGGTCTCCCTGTGAGGAGGGAAAGAAGGAGACAGAGAGTGATCGGGAGGGCTGGTGGTGATGGGGGCTGGTGCTGGTCACTGGCCTGCTATGGTGAAGATGACACTGCAGGTGGCTGGGCATGGAGGGCGGCGGGGTAGGGGAACAAGAGACTGGAAGGCGGCCCCAGCTCCTGCAAGCGAAGGCGGTTGTGGAAAGGGAAGACAGCGACGCCGGGTGGGTTGGTGGTGTCGGTGGAGGGTGGCTGGCGGGTCCACAGCAGCCACGGGCGAGGGGTAAGCGGTACACGGGGAGGCAAACCAGCGGGGCTCTGTTTGCGGGGTGCAGGTAGGGCGGGTGACCGCCGGGGCGGTTGTTAGCAGCCGGCCGAGAGGCGGACCGTGCGGCGGCGGGAGGGCGTTCACGGTTGTTGCTGTAGGCTGGGGCCGCTGGTGGCAGCCGGCAGGCGGCATGCGTCGCCGGTGAGGCCACGCGGATGCAGGGGACACTGGCGGTAGCGGCGGGTTTCGGCTAGGGGCTGCATGGGATCCTTGCTGCGGTGGTGGAGTTGCAGGGAAAGGAAAGAGGGGGAAGAAGAAAGACGTCGGGGAAGAAGATGACGTGGGAGAGGAAGAAGAAGGTGACGATGGAGGGGAAGGGAAAAGGATGTGGGGGTTGTGGGAAGGGGCTTCACAGCACGGGACTTCACCCCCGCATCCTGTTTGCTCTCTCTTTCTCCCTCTTTCCCTCCTCATCGCGAGACCATCGCCTCCCTCGCTCTATCTATTTCTGGTTCCACATCTCTACTCTCCCTTTTTCTCTCTCTCGTTCTCTCTGTCAACGAGAATGCGGTACACTGTTGAACCCGAAAAATTATACAAAAAAGGGGGTTCCCCCCCCTTCATTTTCTGCTGCAGATACAAAGAAAATAAAAAGAAAAGAAGAAGAAAGGAAGGAATGTGAACCCCCTCCGGTACTGTACCGGAGGGGGGGTTCCCCTCCTTCATTTCCTACTGCTGCAGGGAAGAAAAAAAAAGAAGAAAGAGAAAAGAAAACAGAAAAAAGAATGTGAGGAGGTTTGACCCCCTCCGGTACATGCACCGGAGGGGGGACCCCCTCCGCCCCTCTTTCTTCTCTCCGGTAATGACAAACCGGAGGGGGGGACCCCCTCCGGTCCTTTGCAACATAAAAAAAAAATATAGAAGAGGGAAGGGGGGAAATACCCCCTCCGGTACATGAACCGGAGGGACTCCCTCCGGTCCCAAGCAAACCGGAGGGGGGAACCCCCTCCGGTACATGCACCGGAGGGACCCCCCTCCGGCTCCAGTCAAACCGGAGGGGAACCCCCTCCGGTACATGCACCGGAGGGGGAACCCCCTCCGGTCCCAAGCAAACCAGAGGGGAAACCCCCTCCGGTACATGCACCGGAGGGGGAACCCCCTCCGGTCACTGTACCACCGGAGGGGGGGGGGTTTCCCCTCCATTTTCTGCGGAAAGAAAGAAAACAGTAAAAAAATTAAAAAGGAAGGGAGGGGAAGAGTCATCTTGTCCCTTGGACTTCCACCGGAGGGGAGTGTTTCCACCGGAGGGGGGTGTTTCCACCGGAGCCACCTAGCCTCCGGTCCACTTCTAACTCCTATAAAAGGAAGCCTAGAGCTCCAAAGAAAGGGATGGAAAAAAGAGGAAAGAAATTTTGGCAGCACTTGAAGACTTGGAGAGCTTCGATAGAGGCCCAAGTGTGAAGAAGAAAGGAGAAGAGGCTTGCGCCCTCTCCCTTGCGGCTGGGTTTCCTCCCTCCAAGTTTGAAGAAGGCCCTCATACTGAGATTTATTGCTAGAAAATTTCCTCATGAAGAAATATATTTGTATTGTTGTGAATTCATAACGAAGAAATGATCGAAGTTCATGGGAAGCCCAGAAATGCTCAAAGTCTGGTCCCTTATGAAAAAATTATGAGGAGATCCCTGCATTTTTCAGAAATTACAACTCTACCCCAAGCTTTTGCAAAATTGCCCAAAAGTCCATGTACTTTGGAAAATTTCAGAAAAATCAGAAATTCAAGAGACAAGATATGAGTTCAAAGGAATGTTCCCCACTTTATGGAAATACCCCCGGTGGGCAGAAAATTGCAGAAATACCCCCGGTGGATGGAAAATCACATAAATACCTCCGGTGGGTAGAAAATTGCAGAAATACCCCTGGTGGGTAGAAAATCACATAAATACCCCCGGTGGGTAGAAAATCGCAGAAATACCCCCTGGTGGGTGGAAAATTACAGAAATACCCCAGTGGGCGGAAAAAATTTAGAAATACCCCAAGTGGTAGGAAAATTTCAGAAATACTCCCGATGACGAAAAGATTACAGAAATATCCTCGATGACGGAAAAATGACAAAAATAGCCTAAATGGTGGGAAAATACAAAAAGACCCTGAAATATTAAAAAATTGCGAAAAGACCACATTTGTGGGAAAGTTACATCAAAGTTATTGTTCAATCTAGAAACTGTACAAAGTTCCCAATTTCTCAGAATCACTGAAGAATGCTAGTCCATGGTTGGCGCCGTTTGCACGACTCGGTGGAGCGAGACTACGCCCCTTCCTTGAAGCGGTGTGCGCTCTCCTGAGTTCGGCTTATGGCTAACCATCCAAGTCCAGGTATCTATTTCATGGCCAAGAGCTATCAGGCCCGGAAACAACAAAATTGATGAAATTACAAATAAACCCTGAGAAATCAAGCCGAGGAATGCCCAAGAAGTCAGATGATTGAGCTATTTCCGAGAAGTCAAGAAATCAAGACGAGGAATGCCCAAGAAGTCAAATGACAGGGTTATTTCCGAGAAGTCGAGAAATCAATACGAGGAATACCCAAGGAATCAGATGACGGGGTTATTTCCAAGAAGTCAAGAAATGAAGACGAGGAACATCTAGCAAGTCAAATGACAGGGCTATTTTCAAGAAGTCAAGAAAGAAAGTCAGGAGCGTCCAGGAAGTCAAACGAGGGGACTATCTCCGAAAAAATAAAGAAGTGGCCGATACGCCCAGGAAGTCAAGACATGACGGGGCTATGTCCAAGATGTTAAGAAATGTCAAACATGTGCCAAAAAGTCAAGAAATGGCAGATATGCTAAAGAAGTCAAGACATGACGGAGCTATCTCTGAGAAATCAAGAAAGGTCAAATATATGCCGAAAAGTCAGAATGACAAGAAGGCCAGGAAGTCGAGAAGCGACGGGGCTATCTCCAAGAAAGTAAGGAATTGCAAGAATATTCCAAAGTTTGGGAAAACTGTAGAAGTACTCTCATGGTGAAAAACTACAAATATACCCCGCCTCAGGCGGGACTATCCTTTATGGACACCAAGCCAACTTAAGGGTCCAATCACAATTAGATGAGTGCTTATGATCACGAAGCAATTCTGACGACCGACAGCGATCATCTTGGCGATCCAATTGTTCGATCGTGACGGAATTCAAATTCAACCATCCGATCAGGGGACAAAAGTAAATGACCTGATCATGACGAAGTCCTGAAGAAAATTCAAAGGCTCTGGTTGCAACTGAATGTAATCTCCAAGACCCGATTACATAGCCGGGACCACATGTAAAGGTCTTGAGAGACCGCTTGTAATACAAATTATGTGTTCAAGGAAATGAAGTCTTCAAATTTCTTTGCAAGGGTATGTACCCGGAATGGGCAATCAAACTCATTTATGTCACAACTAATAGAGGCAAAAGGCGTTCTTCGACAGTTAATCAAAGGTGTTCAGACTTGTACCGATGTAAATTAACACCGACTCTGGTCGGTGGGGAAAAGTCCAGTACACGAACCCTAAATCGTCTGATAAACCCAAAAAGCGCGGAATTAACAAATATGTCAAAATATACGACATATTCATCCAACGAAATTGGATGTCCGAAAATTCCGCGTGTAAACAGACTGGCACGCCCGGTGGGACTTTTCCTGCCTTTCATTTCTTTGTCGAAGAATACCTTGCCTTGACAAAAGTTGTGACTCCTTCACACTCTTGCAAGAAGTTCAAAGGACTCCCACCGTTGAAGCTGTCGCTGGGGGCATCAAGGTTAAGGTTGCCCGGGGCGTCAAGGTTGAACGGCCCCTTTCAAAGGCCAAATGTCAACATGTATCTAAAGTTGCTCCTACTAGTTGGGGGGATGCCATTCCAACCGTGGTTGCTGCCGTTGGGGGCATCAAGGTTAAAACTCCCTGTCAAAGGCCAAATGGCAACACAATACATGTCCAAATGGCAATTACTAAGAGGGGACAACGCCACCACAGTCATGGCCGCCGCTGCTTGATACGTCCAAGTGAAGACTTCCTGTTGAAGACTAAGTGCCAACAAAATTCATATGTTGTTCCTGCTAGCCGGGGGCAATGTCGCCGCCCTAGAAGAAAATATGTTGTGGCTATATCTAAGTCTGGCAAGATTTGTCCTTGACCAAAAGCAAACCAAAGAAAAAGAAGAAGAAGAACGCAACTGGCCAGATAAAGGCGAGCCGATCTCATAACAATACTTTGCCGAATACATCAAGCTGAGACAGAGATGAAAGAAGCCAACGCCTAAGCTTCGCTCTGAAGCCAAGGCACCGGTGGGAAGCCAAATCCTATAAGTCTGGGCAAGGGGGCAATCTTATTGCTGTCTACATCAAATGAAAGGTGATAATGAAAGAAGTTGACATCCAAGCCTCACGTAAAAAGTCAAAGCCCTTAAGTCCAGGCGAGGGGGCGATTCCGTGAACCAACTTCTTTTCAAATAAATATGGGTCAACAAGGAGGAGACTTTGAACAATCTAAACCTTCTAAGGCAACAACTTGAGGCCAGAATTTCAATCCTGGGGGCATGTTTCAATCAGTCCCAAAATAAAATTTTCCTCTCCCTCAAGACATGAGATGAGGCAGAAAAGGAAGATGAATAAATAAGAATAGGGAAGAAGGAAGATAAAATTGGTGAAGCATCAAGCTGCCACCTTAGAAATTCAAGAGGGCGTATCTGGCAAAGAAAACTCCAAGAAGATGTAGGGGCAAAGCACAAAATAATGCTTCGAGTAAAATCTCAGGCGAAACCTCAAGCAAGGTAGCTCCGACAAGCAATAGCCCGATCAGAAGTCCAAAGCAGAAGGCTCCAAGTCAAGCCTAGGCTAAGCCAGAAAGGCCAGTCCAGGAAGAAGGCTTCAAGCAAAGCTCTAAGTGAAGACAAAAATAGAAGCCTAAAAAAAAGATGAAGTAAAACCAATGGCGGAGCCAAGAAGACAGATTTAAGGGGGACCTCTGTCTTTTCCCTTTCCAAATTTTAACACTCTGTTAGTGGAGTCTGTCCCAAAATCGTCAGTGTTCGAACCTCTTGAGGCTTCAAACATGCCTGCCTGACATCAAGCCATCTATGCATAGGATCCAACCCATGCTTTGGTACCAAATCGGTGTTGAACACCAACTCATTTCTTGATCTGCCAAGTTTGGGTATTGTTCCACTTCGGGCTCTAAGCCATCCTCGGCAATTAAGCTCATTTTCTGGTAACACAAAGCTAGCTTCAGGCCTAAACCTATGCTTGTGGCACCAAACCAATTTCGGCGTCAACCTTTCTCCTGCTGTCCACAGGGAAGTAAAATTTCCTGCCAAATTTTACCCCAAAAGAAGAAAGAAGGAAAAAAAAAAGGGAAAGTGAAAGGGAGAAAGAAAGAGAGGAGCACTCTTGGCCCAGCCCCTCCAAGGAAGAAGCTCAAAGCGAAAATTTCATCTCGGGAGGGACGAATTTCACCCAACTCAGTCATCAAACAGTCTGTCCTCTTGAAATGAAGCGCAAGCTGAGGAGGAGAAAAATAAGAAAGAAGTGTTTGAAGAGAAACTTAAAGAAGCAAAGGTGAATAGACAGTTGCCATGGAAATCCCCATAGAAGAAAATCCCTTTGTGAAGAACTACAAAAGAGAGAGAGTAACCCTTCCTTCCACTCAATGAAAAGTACATCTCACCTGGATCATCACCTTGTCAAAGCTCAAATCCAGAGTTCAAAAAAAAAGAAAAAAAGAAAAAAAGGGGGTTTAAAATAGAGGTGCCCCGGCGGACTTAGCCATTCCCATCACAGGGGTGGTTGAGGTTAAAAAGGCCAAAGAAACCCGGCTGAGGTGAAAACCTGAAAGGGCGTCTCAGGCAAAATTGGGTAACCCCTCAGCGTGAAAACCCGAAAGGGCGCGCTATAAAAAGCTAAAGGGGGCCAACTTCGGCGAAAACCCGAAAGGGCGCTGGGGTTGGTAAAGTGAAAAGAAAAAAAAAGAGGAGAAGAAGTAGAAAATATATTTTCAACAATCATCATGAACCAGCATCGTGATTATCCTCCACTTGAAAATCATGTCCTATCAAGGAGAACAAATGCATCAAAACCCAAACCGTTGGTTTGAAACCCCTTTCGGGTCGATAACCATCCAAAACGAAACCCAAATCCTTGGTTCAAACTCCTTCGGGTTAGCCACCATTAAAACCAACTCTTTGGTTACCCAAGCCTTCCTCGGATCACCACAAAAAAGGACACGAAACCCAGATCATTGGTTCGAAACCCCTTCCGGGTCAGCAACCACAAAATAAAACCAAATTTTTGTTGCCCAAACCTTTAGAGTCAAGAAAAAAAAGAGAGAAACCCAAAGTCATGGTGTCCAAACCCCTTCTCGGTCAGTTACCATTCCAAAACCCAAAAACTTCATCGTCAATCCCTTTTTCATTGGCCCCACATCTTCCTTATGGTGGAGGGTCAATGGAAATTCAGACACTTTGTCCCAACGACAAGGTCAAGCAACAACAACACCAGAAGCAGCTACAACGACAAGGTCAAGCAACAATGCCACCAGAAACAACAAAAAAAAAAAAGAAAGAAAAAATGGGGCTTAAAATTGAGGTGTCCCGACGGACTTGGGCATCCAACTTGTTGGTTGCCTAAGGGTAAAAAGGTCATAAAACCCGGCTGGAGTGAAAACCCGAAAGGGCGCTTCAGGCAAAAATGGGTAACCCCTCAGTGTGAAAACCCGAAAGGGCGCACTGGAAAAAGCTAAAGGGGGCCAGCTTCGGCGAAAACCTGAAAGGGCGGTGGAGCTGGTAATGTGAAAAAAAAGAAGAAGAAAAAAAAAAGAGAAAAGAAGAAGAAAGTAGGAACGCATCGTCCTTATGGACTACCATCTCAAACATCCTTTGTCCGAGGGTTTTGTCCCACTGTGGCGAGCACATTATCAAACCATCAAATCACAAGTTCCTGAAAAGCTCACACAAATTTCAACTCTTGGCTTCCAAATCACAAAAGTCAGCCAAACCCTCGGTGCAATCCTCAACTTCCAAATCACGAAGGATAGTCAACTCCAACTCCATTTCTTGGTCTTCAAACCGCACAAGTCAACTAAGTTTCAAAATCCAAAGGTCAACTAAAATCCGAACTCAAATCCCAAACTCCGTTGGCCCTCAGACCATCAAGTCACCCACAGTAAATTCTAAACCCCAATTCTAATCTTTGGCTTCCAAATCACAAAGGTTAGTCAACCCCAATTCTAGTCTTTGTCCCCACCTTAACTTCTAATGCTTGACTTCTACGCCACGAAGGTCGCTACGAGAGAAAAAAATGAGAAAAAATGAGAGAAGAAAAAAAATGAGAGAAAAAAAAAGAAGAAAGAAAAAGGAAAAGAAGAGAAGAGAAAAAAAGAGAGGGAAAAGATGAAAAAAAAAGAAAAAAAGAAGAAAAAGAATTATTGTTATTCATCACCATGAGCCGTCACCATTGACGCCTCTTTTTCTTATGATTTTGTCCCCATTCGGGGAAGCATGTCTCAATACTAAATTTCTATGGTAGTGTTGACATTCATGTCCATTTTGGGCCGTCAACCCTACTCAAATTTCAAAGTCTGATTTTGACCTGCAAGTCCTTTTGGACCGTCAATTCCACTAAATTCCAATTATAGTGTTGGCATTCATGTCCGTTTTGGGCCGTCAACCCTACTCAAATTTCAAAGTCTGGTTTTGACCTGCAAGTCCTTTTGGACCGTCAATTCCACTAAATTCCAATTGTAGTGTTGGCATTCATGTCCGTTTTGGGCCGTCAACCCTACTCAAATTTCAAAGTCTGGTTTTGACTTGCAAGTCCTTTTGGACCGTCAATTCCACTAAATTTCTATTGTAGTGTTGGCATTCATGTCCGTTTTGGGCCGTCAACCCTACTTAAACTCTAAATTTTTGGTTTTGACCTGCAAGTCCTTTTGGACTGTCAATTCCACGAAATTTCTATGGTAGCGTTGGCATTCATGTCCGTTTGGGCCGTCAACCCTACTTAAGTCACAATTTTTGGTTTTGGCCCGCAAGTCCTTTCGGACCGTCAATTCCACTAAATCTTTATAGTAGTGTTGGCATTCATGTCCGTTTGGGCCGTCAACCCTACTTAAATAACAATTCTTGGTTTTGACCCGCAAGTCCTTTTGGACCGTCAATTCCACTAAATTTTTATAGTAGTGTTGGCATTCATGTCCGTTTTGGGCCGTCAACCCTACTTAAACTCCAAATTCTTGGTTTTGACCCGCAAGTCCTCTTTGGACCATCAATTCCACCAAATTTCAATTTTTGGTCTTGACCTACAAGTCCTTATTGGGCCGTCAATTCCAAAGATTCTCAAGTTTTGGTGTTTATTCACAGATGTCCTTTCGGGACTGTCAACGCAAAAGACCACCCCAAATTCTCAAATTTTCAAATGATGAAGAAGCCGACCCTATCACCTTCGAGGTCAACACAATTGAAGAAGACGGTCTCACTGAGAAAGAGGAATAAGATTAGCGTGAGCCGAAAAAATAAAGAATGGTTGCCTCTCTTGAGATCGGGCTCAAAGGGATCAGCCGCTGTGAAGGGCAACATCATATCAGTTGGTAGGAAATCAATTATATAGGCTGGTGCATGAAAAGGACAAGCCTATCCTCTTACGTTGCCCCTCGCCGAAGGAAGCCAAGATGGTCATGCACGAGGTCCACCCAGGGTTCTGTGGTGCCCATCAAGTCGGGGACAAAATGAAGAGCAATATAAAACTTAAGGGTTTCTACTGGCCCACCATGTATACGGATTACAACCGATACGCCCGCACGTCATCAGTGCCAAGCTTTCGGCCCAGTGTCAAGAAGACTCCCAAGCTCGTTGCACACCATGGCTCCTATATGGCCCTTTACAGAATAGGGAATGGATATCGTGAGACCCTTTCCACCATCCACAAGAGGCTACAATTCATCCTAACCGCTACAAATTACTTCTCCAGGTGGGCCGAAGCTATCCCTCTGCAGGAGGTCACAAGAGAGGCAATCGCCCAATTTGTCAAGTACCATATTTTATACCGATTCGGCACCCCATGTCGAATCATGTCAGATAATGGCACTCCTTTCAAAAATAAGACCATTTACCAGTTGACAGCAGAGTTTCATATCGACTGGAGAACGTCAACGGTCTACAATCCCCAAGCCAATGAATTGGCCGAAGCATTTAACAAGACCCTCTCGAAGCTCTTGGCCAAGATCGTCGAAAGCCGCAAAAGGGACTGGGGTGAGAAAATACACGAAGCTCTCTGGGCATACCAAATTGTCTACAAGGCTCCCACCGGTTGTTCCCCTTTCTCTCCGGTGTATGGGGCGAAGGCTATAGTATCAATTGAAATTGAAATGTCATCCTACCGGGTCGCCGTGCACACTGGCCTACAGACTCAAGTGCAAGATGAAATAGAAAGAAGACTTGAAGAGCTTTCTAGCGTGCAAGGTAAAAGGGTGGAAGCCTACAAACATCTTCAGCTATACCAAGCCCGAATGACTCAAGCCTATGATGAGCTGGTAAAGTAAAGGGCGTTCAAAAAAAAAAGAAAAAAAGAAAAGTGACGTCGTCATGGTCAAAAAGAAAGGGAAGTCATGGCTGGCAAACCCATCGACAAATTACAACCTAATTGGCGTGGGCCCTATGTTGTCACAAGGGTCTACGAAGGAAGCACATATACAATCGTTGATCACAGAGGAGAAATGACATTCCTGCCACCGAATGGGGAGCATTTAAAGCTATACTATGCTCCCGAGCATGAGTTCCAGCAACAATCTGCACAAGACTTGCCCTCCTCCTCAGGGGAGTAAGGAAGGGTAAAGGAGTTACCCTCCCAAAGAAAACCCAAAAGTCATGATTGCTCTGAACAGTTCTTGTTCACGTCCCACCGTGCTAAATCCCAAAGTTTGGCTTTCCAACTTCCTTGGTTAGCCCCAAATCCTAAATCTTCGGCCTCCCAACCTAGTTGGTCGGCCCCAAATCTAAAGTTTTTCGGCTTTCCGATTTCATTGGTTAGCCCTAAATCCCAAAGATTGGCTTTCCAACTTCCTTGGTTAGCCCCAAATCCTAAATCTTCGGCCTCCCAACCTAGTTGGTCGGCCCCAAATCTAAAGTTTTTCGGCTTTCCGATTTCATTGGTTAGCCCTAAATCCCAAAGATTGGCTTTCCAACTTCCTTGGTTAGCCCCAAATCCTAAATCTTCGGCCTCCCAACCTAGTTGATCGGCCCCAAATTCCAAATTCCAAATTCCGACTTTCCAATTTCATTGGTTAGCCCCAAATCCCAAAGTTTGGCTTTCCATCTTCCTTGGTTAACCCCAAATCCTAAATCTTCGGCCTCCCAACCTAGTTGGTCGGCCCCAAATTTCAAATTCCAAATTCCGGCTTTCCAATTTCATTGGTTAGCCCCCAAAATTTCAAATTCCAAGTTTCGGCTTTCCAATTTCATTGGTTAGCCGCCAAATCCCAAATTCCAAATTTCGGCTTTCCAATTCTATGGGTTAGTCGCCAAATCCCAAATTCCAAGTTTCGGCTTTCCAATTTCATTGGTTGGCCCCAAATTCCAAATTCCGGCTTTCCAATTTCATTGGTTGGCCCTAAAATTCCAAATCCCAGATTGGCATTCCAATTTCTTTGGTCAGCCCCAAATCCAAAAATCGGCTTTCCAATTTCGTTTGGTCAGCCTCAAACCTTCAAATTTTTGACTTCCCAACATCGTTGGCCAGTCTCAAATCACAAGTTTTCGGCTTCCCAACGCCGTTTAGTTAGCCCCAAATAAAGTTTCGGCTTTTCCGAACCCCGTTTGGTTAGCCCCAAATCCTAAGTTCCGGCTCTCCTAAACCATTTTTGGTCAGCCCCACATCCAAACTTTTGGCTCCTAAATCGTTTTTGGTCAGCCTTAAAATCCGATTCTCAAATTTCCAAATTCTGCTTTTGGCCCTTAAACCGTTAGAGGTCGGCCAAGTCATCACCTCACAGTTACTCTCTCTTGCAAAGTGCAACATCTAATTCCAAGCTCCGAAGGGTTGACTACCCTTGTTCAAAAAAAAAGGGGAAGAGAAAAAAAAGGAAGAGAAGAAAAAAGAAAAAAAAGGGAAAAAAAGAGTGAGAAAAAAAAAGGTAGAAAGAAAAAAAGAAGAAGAAAAAAAAAGGAGAGAAAGAGAGAGAGAAAAGGAGAAAGGAAGGGAAAGATTTGGCACGACCACATTTAGCATTTTCTGCTCTTGTCCCACCGACACCACAAGTGTTCCAAAACAAAAATCTAATGGAACCACTTGCAAAAATGGGTAAGAACGTCCCTCCAGTGCCAACATCTACACTTGGAGGTGACTCATCAACCGAAGACTAAAAGAGAAAAAAAATCTTCAACTACTGAATTTTCATGCTGGGGCAATCGCCAAGATAGACCCCTTCAAAGGAGCCTCTCCATTTAGCAAGCTGGCAAGTGCATCAAACTTCCACGACGAAGCTGCATTCTTAACTCCCTTCGGTGTCTCGGGAGACTCCGCCAAGGAAGGCCCTTCCAATGAAAAAAAAGAGGAAGAAAAGAGAATGACTACAAATCCAATGAAAGAAGTGGATTCTCTGTTAATCATGAAATTATGCTGGGTGTCGGAGGCAATCCCTCAAGGTGACTGCAAATAAATAAAAGAATGCACAACATGAGTCTCGAGACAAGTCCTCGGGATTACTACAAGCAAATGAAAGGATGAATATCAAGTGCAAAGCTTAACACCTCCTGGGTGCATCTTGTTCTAGCTTTGCTTCGCAAAGTCGCCTTGCATAACTCTAGTGGAAGGAAAATACTCCTAATGAAGTGAAGTCCACAAAGCACAGGACTACATCTGTGAGAGCATTAGGTCACTCAAATTTGAAGCTGTGGAAGCTCTAAAATTTTCCCAATACATGAACCCGATGTGGTAGCTCGGAAGGAACCTGCAAAGCAAAAAGGGAAAATCATCAGTATACAAGAAATCTCAAGTTTTACCAGCAAAGTTGATATGGAAATCAAAAATTGGAATATTGATTCCCCTACCCAGACATGACAGTTCTGGAAGAATCCCTTCAATAGAACCTGCAAAGAAAAACATCAGTATACAAGAAAGTTCAAATCATACGAGCAATGCTGATGTGAAAGATATAACCCCAGCAGCAATGGATGTTGGCTCAGTGAGTCCTCCGGCTCAAGAGAAGCATATAAGGCCGGGCTTCGGGTAAAGTCAAAAGAGCAGGTGTAACGACCCGAGAATCCGATTACCGGGAAGGCCCGATAACCCGAGACTCGTACCGCCACCCACGAGTCCGAAGACTCGGAAGGGTTAAAAGGATGGTGTGGAAACTACACAAGTATCACAAATAATTGCAGAAATTAAACAGTTATAATATTAAGCAGGAAATAAATTAACATTTTACATGGTCCACAATAAAATAACAACAACAGCAACAGTAGTCCACGACTAGTACAGTGACAAGAAAGAAAAGTACAGCTACACGGGGCATCCCCCGGCTCTGACCTCTGGCACTACCTCTGGGCACCCGCACCACGCTGCGCTCCTGACGCGCTCCCCGAAGGTGGCGCCTCACCTGAAACACGGTGAAAACACGCAGGGAATGAGTCTCAGAACAAGACTCAGTAGGGATCACTCGAACCCTACCTCGAAAAATGAGAAACCACTACTCTAGCGGTAGGAAAGTACCTCGGAAA
The DNA here is from genome assembly GCA_022559845.1 of Amorphophallus konjac. NCBI lineage: Eukaryota > Viridiplantae > Streptophyta > Magnoliopsida > Alismatales > Araceae > Amorphophallus > Amorphophallus konjac. Next base: position 336,399 of record JAHNEJ010000379.1, on the reverse strand, counting down.
GGAAAGCCCTGTACTCTACAGAACTAGACCCTACGGCACGCAAACCGACACACGTGCCACGGTACGAGAAGACCGAAACTCAACGGTCGAACCGTCAAAACTCGAAGGTCGGAAACACACGACTGACAGTCTGACACTCCGTACTCGACAGGAGTACCACCCACTAGAAGCACAGCCGGCAGCGTCCCCTGACGTCTTACACCGCACCGCAGGTGAACCGCCTGACGTGGTAGGTCCTACCCGAGGCGCAAACACCGTACAAGTAACCACAAACAAGTGACTAGCTGGGGTCACTCCCGTCGACGTAGGTCCAACCGCCCCCAACCACGTGTGCACACACAGACCACGCGTCCCAGGTCTGGCCCTCTGACCGGTTTTCCCCTCAGCCGGACTCTGGCTGCAAGACGTGGGGCCCAACGGTAACCGGTCCACAAACCGTCTCGAAAGGTCGGCCCGTACACCACTCCCTGGTGCGACTAGCACCCGCGTACTAGTAGGCTACGACTAGTGGAGGGTCACTGAAGGAGTAGACTCTCAAGTCAACGGAAAACGACGTCCGAACCCGACAACATGTGGGAATCACCCCACACACCCGCCCCGTCGCACGGTGACCACGGTCGGAAAAGAAACAGACGCACGGCCCACGGTCAAACGCCTGACCGAGGCAAACGGGACTTCCGGACACCAAAAACACGGTCACGGAACTCCACGGGGTGCCCGGGACGCACGCACGGCCCAAGGGGAACACCCAACAACGACCTGATCGCGCTAGGGATACCCAGCGCGACAGGGAAGAACGCGCTAGGGAACCCTAGCGCAACAGCGAAGATCGCGCTAGGTCTCCCTAGCGCGACAACGACCATCGCGCTAGGTCTTCCTAGCGCGACAAGGATGATCGCGCTATGACCCCATAGCGCGACAGGAACCGCCTCCTGTTCATCTTCTCCGATGAACGCGCTCGGTCGGGGCAGCGCGACCTCCAAGAACGCGCTACTGGAGTATAGCGCGTTCTCAGTCCGCGGCCGAAAACGGTAAGAACGCCCAAAAATTCTAACCACGCCCCCATACCTCCATAGGAGAGGGGGAAAATAAAGGGGAAGACCCCTGGGGACCCCTAGCATGATTCTAGGCCCTCAAAACACGAATCCATGCATTGAATCTATAGATCGGGCGAGCTCTCCCCAAATCATGGAAAAACCCAAAAACGCTCAAATGATCCCCTCTCGGCCTCCCCGCGGCCTATAAATCACGGAAAAGAACGGCATGAGGCTAAGGAACGTCACCCTACCTCGATGGAGCGAATGCTCCGCCGAATCGATCACGAATCACGAAGAATGCTCGAAGCTTCACGAACTCCCCACGCTTCCCACGCTCGCCGCACGCCCACGAGATCGCCTCACCGTCGCCCACGCGTCCGCGCCGTCGCCCCGCCGCCGTCCGTAGCCGGAGAGGGGTTCGCCGCGTCCGAATGGGAGAGAGGGAGAGAGAGGGGGGCTCACGGTGGGAAGAAACGGAGGAAGAGGAAGAAGAAGAAAGAGAAAGGAGAAAAGAAAAAGAAAAAGAATTAGGGCTTTATAGAAAATCCGAATTTTCGGAAAAATACCGAAAAATAGAAAAATACATTTCCGGAATCCTCGGAACGCACCGATCGCAACGGTACCACTCGTGCCCGGGTGAACGGCCCAGTTAACCCGCAGCGAGCGTCCGAAGGAAAAGCCGAAATACACGCCGGTAATCGGAAAACACACGCGGAAAAGCCGCGGAACGCCTCCGGGCCTCCGAAACGACTCCGGATCGCGCCGATCCGAACACGAAAGATGTCCGAAACGAAATTTCGGACACAACGGAGCTGGACGCTCCGAAAACCAGATCCGGGACCCACGAAGAAGGATCCGAAAGGTCCGGGATATTACAGCAGGGCCCAACCAAAGAACTCCAAATCAAGCTCTAGACAAGCTCCAAAAGGTGACATTAAGCGAGAGCAATCCAAGTCCAACTCCAGGCAAAGCAAAAAAAAAAGGGCGAGACCAAGGCGGAATTCCTCAAGACAAACCAAGGAACAAGCAGACAAGAAGCCCAAAGTAGTATTAACATCTCAAAACTCTGGTCCTTGTATGACCGAGTTCTAAGAACCGTCGCCCGAAATAATCAAGCAAGCATTCAATGTCACCCGCCAAATACATAAAGGAGATGCTGACTGGGTCAAGATGGTCCCAAAGAAGCATGGTCACCCTAAGAAAAGCCCAATTCAACAACTCCAAATCTGGAGGCACCTCCCAATAATCTGCAAAAGGCAGAAACTCCTTCTCCGATTGAACTGGCGTAAGCTAGAAGGCAGGATAAGGACGAGAAAAAGTATTTAAAAAGAAGAATGGGGAGGGAAGCATCCTCTTTAGTGTGGCTATGATGCTAGAGTGTTCCACCCTACCGGGGAATGCCAAGAAATCCAAGATTGGATTGAAACCATTAAAAGGAAGAGATCGATGCCCAAATAACCTGCGTGAAACAGAGAAACCATAGGTGGGCAATCGAAAAGCTATTAAGTCAAAGACGCCTCGCAGAAATGTTGCGCAAGGAGGATCCCGTATTCTACAAGCTGAAATGGCCAATGCTTCAACTTAAATCCTTTGTCGACCCGAAAGTCCAGGCCGGCAATCATATGTAGCAAGGCACCAAGCAATGCTTGAGACAGATTCTCGGGCAAAGAAAAAGAAAGGGAGAGAGTCCTCATAGCAAGATTCCCGATTTAGTCTTGGATAAAGCCAGAAAAGACAAAGCTCAAGAGAAAAATGCTAGACCAGGTTATGGACGAAGAACAAGAGAATTTCGGTCACAAAAAAAAGGAAAAAAAAAAGAAAAGAGAAGGAAAAAAAAAGAAGAAAGAAAGGAACATCGAAAAAAAAACAAGAGGAAGAAGAAGGAAGGAAAGAAAGAAAGAAAGAAGAAAAAAAACCCTGCTACTTTTGTTGGCGCATTTTGCAGTTCTTCAATGAAACTCAGCCTCAGATCGACTTGGTGGAGCGGGTCCATGTCACTTCTCTGAAGTGGTGTGCGCTCTCCTGAGTTTCCTCCTAGAGATTACTGAGTCGAGAAATATCCAATTCACCCAAGCCGAAGGAAGAAGTCAGATGGCCCGGCGTAGAGCACGTGATAGTACCAAACGTCAGTCCAAACTCAAATGTCAAACTTTGCGTAGAATTGGTGATAAGACCCAGCAATAATGGATCTCTAGAGCAATAATGGATCTCTAGAGCAATGTATAATGTCTTTGAACTCCACTCAGGACTGTCGCCACTTTCAACTGAATTCTCTATCATGTTATCAGGACTCATGGGAAAAGAACAAATCCAAAAATATTCTCCGCCTTGTCATGAAGACTGAGGATAGCAACGGAAGTGCCAAAATGCACGGGCCGCCCGCCGTCACCTTCGGTTCCGACGGACATCCCGTGGGGGGCATTTGTTGAACCCGAAAAATTATACAAAAAAGGGGGTTCCCCCCCCTTCATTTTCTGCTGCAGATACAAAGAAAATAAAAAGAAAAGAAGAAGAAAGGAAGGAATGTGAACCCCCTCCGGTACTGTACCGGAGGGGGGGTTCCCCTCCTTCATTTCCTACTGCTGCAGGGAAGAAAAAAAAAGAAGAAAGAGAAAAGAAAACAGAAAAAAGAATGTGAGGAGGTTTGACCCCCTCCGGTACATGCACCGGAGGGGGGACCCCCTCCGCCCCTCTTTCTTCTCTCCGGTAATGACAAACCGGAGGGGGGGACCCCCTCCGGTCCTTTGCAACATAAAAAAAAAATATAGAAGAGGGAAGGGGGGAAATACCCCCTCCGGTACATGAACCGGAGGGACTCCCTCCGGTCCCAAGCAAACCGGAGGGGGGAACCCCCTCCGGTACATGCACCGGAGGGACCCCCCTCCGGCTCCAGTCAAACCGGAGGGGAACCCCCTCCGGTACATGCACCGGAGGGGGAACCCCCTCCGGTCCCAAGCAAACCAGAGGGGAAACCCCCTCCGGTACATGCACCGGAGGGGGAACCCCCTCCGGTCACTGTACCACCGGAGGGGGGGGGGTTTCCCCTCCATTTTCTGCGGAAAGAAAGAAAACAGTAAAAAAATTAAAAAGGAAGGGAGGGGAAGAGTCATCTTGTCCCTTGGACTTCCACCGGAGGGGAGTGTTTCCACCGGAGGGGGGTGTTTCCACCGGAGCCACCTAGCCTCCGGTCCACTTCTAACTCCTATAAAAGGAAGCCTAGAGCTCCAAAGAAAGGGATGGAAAAAAGAGGAAAGAAAGTTTGGCAGCACTTGAAGACTTGGAGAGCTTCGATAGAGGCCCAAGTGTGAAGAAGAAAGGAGAAGAGGCTTGCGCCCTCTCCCTTGCGGCTGGGTTTCCTCCCTCCAAGTTTGAAGAAGGCTCTCATACTGAGATTTATTGCTAGAAAATTCCCTCATGAAGAAATATATTTGCATTGTTGTAATCATAACGAAGAAATGATCGAAGTTCATGGGAAGCCCAGAAATGCTCAAAGTCTGGTCCCTTATGAAAAAATTATGAGGAGATCCCTGCATATTTCAGAAATTACAACTCTGCCCCAAGCTTTTGCAAAATTGCCCAAAAGTCCATGTACTTTGGAAAATTCCAGAAAAATCAGAAATTCAAGAGACAAGATATGAGTTCAAAGGAATGTTCCCCACTTTATGGAAATACCCCCGGTGGGTAGAAAATTACGGAAATACCCCCGGTGGACAGAAAATTATAGAAATACCCCCGGTGGGCAAAAAATTACAGAAATACCCCCAGTGGGTAGAAAATTGCAGAAATACCCCCGGTGGGTAGAAAATCACAGAAATACCCTCGGTGGGTAGAAAATTATAGAAATACCCCCCGGTGGGTGAAAAATTACAGAAATACCCCAGTGGGCGGGAAAAATTCAGAAATACCCCAGGTAGCGGGAAAATTTCAGAAATACTCCCGATGACGAAAAGATTGCAGAAATATCTCCGATGGCGGGAAAATTACAAAAATGCCCCAAATGGTGGGAAAATACAAAAAGATCCTGAAATATTAGAAAATTGCGAAAACACCACATTTGTGGGAAAGTTGCATCAAAGTCATTGTTCAATCTAGAAACTATACAAAGTCCCCGATTTCTCAGAATCACTGAAGAATGCTCGTCCATGGTTGGCGCCGTTTGCACGACTCGGTGGAGCGAGATCACGCCCCTTCCTTGAAGCGGTGTGCGCCCTCCTGAGTTCGGCTTATGGCTAACCACCCAAACCCATGTATCTATTTCATGGCCAAGAGCTATCAGGTCCGGAAACAACAAAATTGATGATATTCCCGAGAAGTCAAGAAATTAAGCGAGGAATACCCAAGAAGTCAGATGACTGAGCTATTCCGAGAAGTCAAGAAATCAAGACGAGGAATGCCCAAGAAGTCAAATGACATGGTTATTTCCGAGAAGTCGAGAAATCAAGACGAGGAATACCCAAGGAGTCAGATGACGGGGTTATTTCCAAGAAGTCAAGAAATGAAGACGAGGAACGTCTAGCAAGTCAAATGACAGGGATATTTCTGAGAAGTCAAGAAAGAAAGTCAGGAGCGTCCAGGAAGTCAAACGAGGGGACAATCTCCAAAAAAATAAAGAAGTGGCCGATACGCCCAGGAGGTCAACACATGACGGGGCTATGTCCAAGATGTTAAGAAATGTCAAACATGTGCCAAAAAGTCAAGAGGTGACAGATATGCTAAAGAAGTCAAGACATGACGGAGCTATCTCTGAGAAATCAAGAAAGGTCAAATATATGCCGAAAAGTCAGAATGACAAGAAGGCCAGGAAGTCGAGAAGCGACGGGGCTATCTCCAAGAAAGTAAGGAATTGCAAGAATATTCCAAAGTTTGGGAAAACTGTAGAAGTACTCTCATGGTGAAAAACTACAAATATACCCCGCCTCAGGCGGGACTATCCTTTATGGACACCAAGCCAACTTAAGGGTCCAATCACAATTAGATGAGTGCTTATGATCACGAAGCAATTCTGACGACCGACAGCGATCATCTTGGCGATCCAATTGTTCGATCGTGACGGAATTCAAATTCAACCATCCGATCAGGGGACAAAAGTAAATGACCTGATCATGACGAAGTCCTGAAGAAAATTCAAAGGCTCTGGTTGCAACTGAATGTAATCTCCAAGACCCGATTACATAGCCGGGACCACATGTAAAGGTCTTGAGAGACCGCTTGTAATACAAATTATGTGTTCAAGGAAATGAAGTCTTCAAATTTCTTTGCAAGGCTATGTACCCGAATGGGCAATCAAACTCATTTATGTCACAACTAATAGAGGCAAAAGGCGTTCTTCGACAGTTAATCAAAGGTGTTCGACTTGTACCGATGTAAATTAACACCGACTCGGTCGGTGGGGAAAAGTCCAGTACACGAACCCTAAATCGTCTGATAAACCCAAAAAGCGCGGAATTAACAAATATGTCAAAATATACGACATATTCATCCAGCGAAATCGGATGTCCAAAAACTTTCCGCGTGTAAACAAGGAGGTCACAGGCCTCAAGGCGAGTTTCAACAAGAGCCTCCTGGTGGGTGTGAACCTGGAGGACAAGACACTTCAGAGGACTGCATTCATTTTGGGCTGTCAAAAAGGGGAGTTCCATCTCTCCTATTTGGGCCTCCCGTTGTCTCTAGGGGATCTCCGTCCTAGTGAGTGGCAGCCCATAGTGCAAAGATATGAGTCTAGACTTGCAGGATGGAAGGCTAGGCTACTCTCCTATGGAGGATGGTGCTTTGCAAATCAATGCTAGGCAGCTTGCTCATATTTCTTGTCCATTTGTACTTTTGTAGGATCCCTAAGAAGGTTACTAAAAAGATTGAGTCTATTCAAGCTAGAATCTTCTGTCATGACAGTGGTGAGAGATGCAGGGGATGACATGACATATCATGGGGCATGGTCTGTAAAAGCAAGGACATGAGAGGTGTTGGCATCAAAAATATTAGAGACTTCAAGATGGCTCTCTTGTGTAAGTGGCCGTGGATGCTGAGGGTAAGTGGCTGTGGTTTGTGGGCTCAAGACATCAGGCAAAGGTACTATAGGAGAGCGAGGGAATGGGACATGACACCGGTGTCTCAGCATAATGTATCTCCCATTTGGAGAGGCATTCTGACGTGCAGGGACTTCATGACTTCTAGTGTTCGAGTCCAGCTGAGTAGGGGGGAGAAGTGCTTATTTTGGAAGATAGACGGTGTGATGATTTCACCTTGGACGAGTCATTTCTGAGACTTTTCATTGTTGCAACAGCCCCTTTGGCTTTAGTAGCACAGTGCTTTGATTCTCAGATATCATCAGGAGGGACATGGTCGCTGGTATTCAGGAGGAACCTCATGCCATAGGAAATGGATCAGCTAGAAGGTCTGCTCTCCTTCCTGCTTGACTTTGCCCCACAAACAGATAGAGAGGACCCCCGGTGGTGGAGATGGGACAATGAAGGCTACTTCTCAGTTAAGTCAGCATACACATGTATTTTTGATGGAGGGAATCGCCATAGTTTTGCGCCACAGATTTGGTTCTCCAATTCTTTGAAGGTAAAGCTTCTCATCTAGAGGATTTCGCATGGAAGACTACCTACTTGTGACAAGATTGCACATTTCCTCCAAAATATTCCTACGGTGTGCCATTTGTGCTAGGAGGAAGAGACGCTAAACCAACTCTTCACTCATTGTTCCTACTCATAGGAAGTGTGGACTAGAGTCACAAGGAAGGCTCAGTGTAGCATCGGCTTCCAGGGGGAATGTGCATTAGTTGCTTGGCTTCTGGCACAAGACCTCGAGTCTTAAAGAGGATAGGGTAGTTTGGTGGCTGATTCTTCACGCTACCTTGTGGGCATTATGGATTGAAAGGAAAAATAGATCTTTTAGAGAAGCAAGAACGGTGCATAGGGTGGTTGCTTTTATTTGTGAGAGAGTAAGAGAGTGGGCGGAGCTCCTTTATAATGTGAATTTTCACAATTCTTGCATTTTTTGGTTTGTTGGGGGGATAGTGCCGACCACCCCGCCTTGGAATGGAAGGCCTCTTTTGTATAGGGATTTTGAAAGCTCATTGACTATACATGTACATCCCTCTTTTCTTTTAATACATTAGTGGTACTACCCACTTTCAAAAAAAATGTGACAAAGCACCCAGGAAGATGTCCTAACTAGATCATCCCCCCTTGAAAAATAAAAGAAAACATCCCCTTCTTCCACCATCAGGTTCCTAGCTGTCAGTGGCTTTGCAACAACCTGCGACCGGCTGAACAGTTGCACAAGAACAGGCTTGAGGGTGCTCCAAATCTTGGGCCTGCTGCCTTTACCACCATGGAAAAGCATCTGTGATTCTCCACATATAGCCTGAAGTGTTGGAATGGATCACAATAGAACCCAGTTCCTAGAATGACCAAAATTGATACTTTCCAGAACGTAAAAGAAAAAACCAAAAGTATGAATCAGGGCCATACTATGAAAGTTTCGGCTCCCATGGCTTGTAACATCCTGCACTTTCCAATATTTATAGTACTTCTCATATTTTAATAAAACAATCCTGAGAGTTAGAGTAAATTGGAGCAGCCCTTAAGTTACATATTGGGCTTGCATTCTGCATAAGAGATTGCAATGGCAGGACAGGATTTATGTAGTCCACCCTAAATAGATGGGGTAAGTCTCAGATGATAATGATGATTCTGCATAAAAGATCCACAATGAAAAAGGTTTATAACTCTAGGGAGTCAAATAACGTTCAGAACTTATGTGCTATTCTGGTATAGGGGTTTTGCAGCCCACTCTGGCATCATTTAAAGAAATCTTTTTTTTGTGTGCCTCAGTGCCATAATATATTTCAAAAGAGTAGGATACACATGTCAATCAAAGAGTTCCATTAAAATCATATATCTGTTTTTTGGAAGGTACATCATGCCATATTTTCTCAGACCAAATAAAATGTCCGAGGCAAAGGGACAAAAATCTCATACATCAATTCTGCTAATCCCATGCTCTAACAAGATGACAAAACAGGGACTCGATAAGACTTCACAAAGCTGTGGACATCAATTATATAAAATTATGTTCCTCCGTATTCTAAAAAATCTGCTGAAAGATGAATCTTTCAGGATTTATTCCTGCAGTAATGCATCAGTCTCCATGCACATGTTTTTTTCGTAAAGGTGTCAAAAGGAGACCTTGAAATTTCACAATGAATACTAGGTTATCCCCTCCTTGACAAGTAGTCCTAGAACATGCAGTTCTCCATGACGCCATGGATTCTAAGCCTCCATTTGCCATCTGCATAAACTAAGAATATTTAACTCCATGGCCCATGCAGGTTATCCCGTTTTCCACCAATCTTCTGTTTGGCAAAGAGTAGCCAGAAGGAGGAGACTTTCAACACTGGGGTGGAATATCTGGCCCCTTTTTCTTCTACTTGAGTTGAGAGCCAACAGATTACCCAAATATTCCAACCTTTGTGGGACATCTCAACCCCCCTGATTTCCAGTTGTCGAACATTTTTTTCAGCATCCAAAGGTTGGCTATATGCCTATCCACCCACCCACTTATGCAATTGTCAGACAGGAGCCAAGAGATCCTTAGGATTCTCTCTTTCAATTGTCAGCATTTTCAAGACTATGCACAATTTTAGAGCACCTGATTAATGTCAGTATAAGTTCCCTGGGCAGATTGCCGACCATGGCAGCGAGAAAGGGTGGGTTTCCATTGATAGAGAGGGATGTGCTTTCTGTGCTTTGTTCAGAGAATTGGCAAACCATATTCCATTTTTAAGTGCTTACATGTGGCAACTTGGGAACCAACAAATGTTCTGGAATTGATGGATGGCAGGCATCATAGGTGTCCACTTCAAAAAGAGAATAAGTGTTAATCTATTATATTACTGGCATTCCTTTGGTCTACCTGGATGGAGAAAAACAACACAGTCCTCAAGGATGATGAGAATAGCACCTTAGATATCTTGAAAAGGATTGTGAAGCTCCTACAAGATTGGATGCAGGTCAGTGGGGAAAACACACAGGATTCTATCCCCTTCAAGCAATTCAGATGCTGGAAGAATTTTGTCTTAATAGCTTCCTCTCATTCTATTTTGTTTGGTCCCTGTTTACTGATCACGGTTTTTGACTTGATGCTGCTCAGGCCTGGTCTATCTCCTTGACAGATAGGTCTTTTACTCTTTTTTCTTTCGAGAAGTTACTCTGGTTTTGTTCCAGACTCCCATGTACTCTTTCTTCTTATTTATAAAAAATCATGGCCTTGCCACCTCCAAAAAAACATAAGCATAAATTCCTCATGAATATCTAATCGTCCCTTATATTGGGAATGTAGTTCTCGGCTTTGTCATGAGTACCATAGCTATTTACTAGTTGAAGATCTCACCACCAAATTTGTGCACCCTCCATTATCATGGGATCTAACAAAAGTTTAGAGTTTCACTTGCTGCACTGCACTCTAACAAAAGGTTTAGAGTTTAGTCTGATTGAGATTCTGCCTGATGCCCACAGCGTGCTGCATCACACAACCCATTGGGCACCCGCGCAACCCATTCCACCCATTCGCATGTTATGATGGCATCCTTTTAATGCTGGTCATTTCAGAACCGACAAGGATGCGATTTCCATCTTTGTCCAGCCACTCATTTCCCTCCTTCAGACCTTCTTCGCTCGGATCCCTCATGACCCAATGTGGGAAGAAGATAGGCTGAGCGAGCAGCACTGTCTTCTTCCTTTCTGTCCAAGAAGCTCATCTTTGCTGAGTTTTCTGTCTTTTATTCATTGCAAATCCTTTCACTGATTCTCTATTTTTCTCCAGTACAAAGAGGGGAAGGACTTGAAGTTGACAATCACAAGGGCTGTTATTGCTCCTGCAGTGGTAGAAAAGAATTGTTGCTGGTCGAAATAGTGGTGCAGTTATTACAAGGCCTCCAAATAGTTGGGTAGAATCTTGTCTTTCATGCTTGGATAATGGAGCAGTAATGACACTCTTCCCCACTTAGAGAGAAGTGAGGGATAGAGAATTCAGGTAGAGCATGTGAAGAGAGAGAGAGAGAGAGCATGTGAATGCTCTCCAAGGAGTGTGCATGCTAAGGAGACCAATAACATGTTATCCAAGGTATGCTCATGTTAAGGAGAGCATGAACATGCTATCCAATACATGTCATGCTCTTGAAAGTATGAACATGCTCTCCAAAGCACATTTATACCATGAAGATCATCTAGATGCTCATCAGAGGATGAACATGCTCTCAAGATTATATATATGCTCTCCAAGGCACTAACATGCTCTCCATAGCATGTTGGTGCTCTTCAAGACATTACATGCTATGGAGAGCCAAAACACGCTTTTCTGGACATATGCATCCCTTTCTTATACTAAATATGATTTCCTAAGAATAGTATTAAATGTTTTGAGAATTTCAATGTTTTTGCTTGTGGGAGCAAATGGATCAGGATGACCTCTATTGACATTCCTGACTCGGTTGTGCCTTGTGGAGCCTATATTGATGAACCCAACAAAGAATTTAACAAGCGAGAATACAGTAACATTGAACCTATTGTGGGGATGGAATTTAACGGCGTGGATGAGTTGTACAACTTCAATATGCATGCAACAAAGGTTTTGGAATTACCACTGCAAAGAGTAAATCACATAGATCGTCAATGTGCTTCAAACATTCAACTTGTTGGAGGAATAGAGTTCAAGAAAAAGCGCAATGCAAATGTCGCAAAGATTTCACTAAGACTAGCTATCTTGCAAAAATAAATACAAGATATAATAACAGTTCCCTGAAGTGTACAATAATGTATGTTCACCTTGAGCATAACCATCAATTAAGTATGTCAGTGGTGGTATACCTTCAGTCCAAAGAAAGTAGAAATTATGAATGTGCATGTGGTGGGAATCAAAACATCTCAAATAATGTTAACGATAACAAGAAGAAAATGAGGTATTCACTAGCTCGATTTCAGAGAGAAAGACTAGGAATTTCTTAGACCAAACAAGGCAAACTCAGTTAAGTGAAAGAAATTTTCAAGTAGTGGTGAACCACTTCAAGCAAATGCAGTTGAAAATTTCAAACTTCTTCTATATCCTAGACTTGAGTCATAATCAACAATTAAGGAATGTATTCTGGATACACCCGACCCGAGGTCAAGAGTGGCATGTTCATACTTCGGAGAGGTGATTACATTTGACACAACTTATCTAGCAAATATTTACAAGATGTCATTTGTTACGTTTCTTGGTGTGACCATCATAGATAATCTACTCTTTAGGATGCCATCCCTTGTTATCTAATGAGAAGACGGAAACGTTTGAGTGAGTCTTTAACTGTTGGCTTCAAGACAACGAAAGTGTAGCATCAAAGACAATAATAACAAACATTATAGACCGGGACAAGGCAATGGAGGCAGTGGTAAAGTTGGTGTTTCCAAATGCACGACATAGGTTGTATGTGGCACATCATGAAGTTTCCTAAAAAGAGTGGACATATCTATTGTGCATAAGAAAATTTTATAGATATTTTTTATGCTTGAGTTTATGATTGTCAGTGGCCATAACTATTTGAAGAACAATGGAACGACATGATGAGCACCTTCCCGCGGTGCCAAGAGAATCCTTGGTTGAATAGCTTATATGGCGTGAGCGAGAAATGGGTCCTCATTACTTTAAGGATACATTTTTTACAAGTATGATTTTCTTCTTCTAAGTATGTATCTCTGCTCTTAAGCATCCACATGTTTTTTGGCCATATCTAGTTCTTGCTAAGTATGATTTTCTTCTCCTAAATGTGTATCGCTACTCTTGAGCATCCACACATTTTCCTGACCATGTGTAGTTCTTATTGAGCATGATTTTCTTCTCCTTAGCCTTCTCAACATCCATATGTTTTCATGACCATGTATAGTTTTACATGAGCATGATTTACTTTTTTGAGCACGTATCTTTGCTCTTAAGCATCCATATGTTTTTCTCACTATGTACAATTTTTATTGAACATGATTTTATTCTCTTGAGCAAGTATCTCTACTCCTAAGCATCCGCATGTTTTCTTAACCATGTGTCCAGGGAATGAGGCCGATAGTAACTCAAATGCAACAAAAGCATTCCTGAGGACATCTCTTTTTGAGAAGTAGGTCACTCAAGAGGTTGAGGAAGAGATCATTGAAATTGTTGCCTACCACCGAAGAATCTCATAGCATGATGCATCCCATACAATTTTCAGAGTTAAGTCCTCAGAAAGAATCAAGGTGAAGAGGATGACTAAGGAGATTGTGCATGAATTCACCGTGGATTGTCAGCTAATGAAGGAAGTTGTTACTTGTAGCTGCAAGTGCTTTCCATATAAACAATACTTATGCAAACAACCACTTTTGTGATTAAATTTTTGGGGCATATTTCATATTCTAGATAAATACATTCTGAAGCAATGGACAAAAGATATGCAATGTAAACATGCCCAAGAGGAGGATAATGCCCGAACCTCAAAGTAATTTAGTTTTGCAACAAGGTACAGTCTGGTTCTCCATTTCATTAGCTAATAGGATAGGCAAATGTACCTATAAGACTAGAGTACTCTAAGTTCCGGGCATTATCCTCCTCTTCGGCATGTCTATATCGCATGCTTTTTGTCCATCACTTCAGAATGTATTTATCTTGAATATGGAATATAAGACAAAAAATTCAATCCCAAAAGTGCATGCTCAAGCAAGTATCCTTCATATGGAAAGCACTTGCAGCTACTAAGTAACAACTTCATTGGCTAACAATTTATGGTGAACTCTGTACAATCTCCTTAGTTATTCTCTTAATCTTGATTCTATCAAAGGATTTAACTCGAAAAAGTGTATGGGATGCATCATGCTATGAGATTGTTAGATGGCAGGCAACAACTTTAACAATCTCTTCCTCAACCTTCTTGAAAATACCTCGTGTATACCTCAACGACCTACTTATCAAAGGAAGAAGATATCTTCAGGAATGCTTCGGTTGCATTTGAGTTGTTGGCCTCACTCTCTATATCCAAATGTTTGTCAAGCACAAGATCATACTTCTCAACAAACTTTACAAGCTCATACTTCTCAACAAACTCTTTTAAAGTTGTCTTCGAATAGACAACCATATAAGAAATGGGGGAAGCTCGAGCACCTCTTAGGTGTGGATGTCTCTGGACACATGGTTAGGAAAATATGCAAATGCTTAAGCGTAGAGATACATGCTCAAGAGAAGAAAATCATACTCAACAAAAATTGTACATGGTGAGGAAAACATATAGATGCTCAAGAGTAGAGATACATGCTCAGAAAAGTAAGCCAAGCTCAAGTAAAACTACAGACGGTCAACAAAAAATATGGATGCTTAGGAGCAAAGATGCATGCTCAAGAGAAGAAAATCATGCTCAACAAGAATTGCGCATCATCAAGAAAACATGTGAATGCTCAAGAGCAAGGATACATGCTCAGGAGAAGAAATTCATATTTAGAAAGAAATGCACATAATCAAAAAACCATGTGGATGCTCAAGAGTAGAAAAACATGTTCATGAGAAGAAAATCATGCCTAACAAGAACTGCACATGGTCAAGAAAACATGTGGATGCTCAAAAGCAAAGATACATACTTGGGTGAAGAAAATCATGCTCACTTGCAAAAAAAGTGTCGTTAAGGTATGTGGAGACTCATTTCTCACATATATTATACAAGCTATTCAGTCAACTGTTTTCTTGGCACTAAGGGAAGGTGCTTATTATGTCATTCCACTACTCACATGGTTATGGTGACCAACAATTATCAACACAAGCATCCAAAACATCCATAAAATTCTCTTATACACAACAAATATGCCCAATCTTCTCATGAACCTTCTTCATGATGTGCAACAAGCAAAACCTACGCCGTGCATGTGGAAACACCAACTTTTCTGCTACCTCCATTGCCCTGTTCTAATATGTTATTATTGCCTTTAATGCTATACCATTGTTCGCTTAAAACCAAGAATTAAAGACTCACTCAAGCGTTACCATCTTCTCATTAAACAATAAAGGGCATCCTAAAAGAGCAGATTGCCCATGGTTGTTCACATCAACAAATAGAGCAAATGACATCTTGTAAAAATTTTATAAGATAAGTCGTGTCAAATATAATTACATCTCTGAAGTCTGAACATGCCATTCTTATCCTTAGGTGGATCCAAAAATACACTTGTCAGTTGTTGATTGTCATTCAAGTCCAAAACAGAACAAGTTTGGAATCTTCAATTGCATTTGCTTAAGTGGTTCACCATTACCTGAGCATCCTCTTCACTCAACTAAGCTTACGCCTCTCACTACAAGAATTCTTATAATCTTTCTCTCTGAAATCAAGTTGGCGAATATCTCATTTTCTTCTTCCTATCATTGACGCTATTTTGGATGTTCTGATTGATTGATTCCCACAACATACATATTCATAATTTCTATTTTCTTAGGTGTATAAATCTTTTTATGCAACTGAAGGCACACCACATCCAACATGATTACGCTCAAGGTGAACATGCATTATTGTCTACTTCACGGAACTATTATTATACCTCCCTTGTATTCCTACTAGGCAACTAGTCTTAGCGAAAACTTTGCAAAAATTTATTGTTGCGTTTTTTTTCTTGGCACGTCATTCCTCCAACAAGCTAGATGTTTGAAGCATGGATGACAGTTTCGAGCGAAACCGATACGTTTCGGCCGAAACGTATCGGTTTCGGACCAGAATGATCCGAAACCGGACCGACTCACTATACCAGGCCCGAAACTAAAAATAATAATATTTTAAATGTTTCGACCAGATACGCCCGAAACTGGGTGAAACCGGACGCAAACTCCCCTCTTAAGGGGAGTTCTTAAGTCTGCCCCACCCCTAAGATCCTCAAATCTCAGATCTGAGGGGCTGCCGGCCAAGAGAGGTGGAGGAGGGGTAGCGGGGAGCTTGGGACTGCCGAGAGGAGTCTTGCCCTTGTCCTTCCCGCCGCCGCCGTTTCTTGTTGTTTATAGTGCGTAGCTGCCGCCGCCGCGTTGTTCACATCATTGGGTTGAAGCTTCTTCAAGGATCTTGTAAATTTTTGTTTTTTTTCTTTGTTTGATAGTTTTCTTGTTGTAGGTAAGGTTATCTACAATATAGTAGTTTTTATACGTTAATTATGGTAAATCTTTAAATTGTGGCCTAATCAGTGATTTCAATTTGGGGGTTTTGTCTAATTAGATAAGTTTAGCGTCAATTGAAGCTTAATTAAGCTTCATTGAATGCTTTAGGGTAGGAGCATGCTGCTAATTGTATTACACACCGGATAATTAAGGTAAATCCCCAAATTAGGGCATATTTAATGGTTTACATTTGGGGCTTTTGTCTAATTAAGTAAATTTAGCGTCAACTGAAGCTCAATTAAGCTTCATTGAATGCTTTAGGACGGGAGTATGCTGCTAATTGCATTACACGTCAGGTAATTAGAGTAAATCCCCAAATTAAGGCCTAATTAGCGATTTAAATTTGGGGGTTTTGTCTATTTAGGTAAATTTATCGTCAATTAAAACTCAATTAAGTTTCATTGAATGCTTTGGGGCGAGAGCATGATGCTAATTGTATTACACGCCAGGTAATTAGAGTAAATCCTCAAATTAAGGCCTAATTAGCGAATTAAATTTGGGGGTTTTGTCTAATTAGGTGAATTTAGCGTTAATTGAAACTCAATTAAGTTTCATTGAATGCTCTAGAGCGAGAGCATGATGCTAATTGCATTTAATGAAGGATAATTAGACAAAATCCCTAAATGTGACCCTAATTAGCAGTTAGAAATTAGGGCTTTTGTCTAATTATCTCAATTCAACATAATCTGAAGTTCAATTATGTTTCATTGTATTTTTTCATTGTACTTATAACTATTGGTCTTTGACTGCCTTAATGCAACATCGTGGGTAGACATGAACAAGGTCAGGAGCAGCAAGGGTAGGACGATCAAGGGTGGGCCCACCTAACCTTAAGTGATACTGGAGTAAGAAAAGTCAAATGTAATTATTGTGGTAAGGAGATACATGGCGGAATTATTAGAAGAAAGCAGCATTTGGCAGGGATAAGAGGAGAGGTCAAGCAATGCGACATATGTCCTCGACAGCTGGCAGAGGAAATGCGTCAATACTTTCTGAGCAAAAAAGATAGGATGCAAGGAAGGGTTGAAGATCAGGCTGAAATTTGTGAGGAGATTTCAGACAAAATAAGCAGACGGGGAAGGAGGGATGATGAGGAGGAGAAAGGCACTGAGGATTCAAATCCAGAGCTAATCGAAGCAGTAGAGCGTGAAACATGCGACTTAAAGGAAGAGAAAAGCACCGATAGGATCAGGGACCTACTCCAGTATAGTTGGTGTAGCACGACGTCCTGACACTGGTACAGTCCCGCAGAGAGTAGGCCCCATGGACAGCTATGTGCACAGAAGACAAAGTGCCACACAACAAAAAATCAAGTAGGCATTGAGAGGGTCAAGTCAAAAAATCAGCTGAAGTTGTAGGGCATGCATTTAAAAGTATTTACAAATGGCTTTTCCATGCAGGCGTGCCTGCACATGCAACTAAATCAGAATATTGGCAGCCTATGCTAGATGCTTTAGCAGATGCTGACCCTAGCTTCAAAGCCCCGTCACGTCGAGACATATACTGGCGTGGCCTTGAGGGAGAGGTTGAGGAACTTCATCAGTGGGTTGAAAGCTTCAAACATATCTGGATGGAGAGAGGATGCATCATTATGTATGATGGTTGGACTGGTATCACGAAGAAGTCCATGATCAACTTTCTGGTTAATTGAATCGAAGGTACAGTCTTTGTGAAATCAGTTGATGCATCAAATTATGAAAAGAATACAAAGTATTTGTTTCATTTGATAGATGACATGGAAAAACAAATGGGAGAGGAACATGTTGTGCAAGTAGTAACTGATAATGAAGCCAGTTACAAGACTGCAAGGAGGAAGTTGATGCAGAAGTGCAAGCATTTATATTGACTCCCATGTGCAACACATTGTCTGGACTTGATACTTGAAGACATTGGGAAGGATAAAAATATGAAGAAGACAATTGAGAGGGCACAGAATATCACTCAATACATTTATGGCCATCCTAAGATCTTAAACATGTTCGGAGAACATGCAAATAAAAGCCGAGATATTATCCGTGCAGGGCCAACAAGATTTGCTTCGAATTTCATTTCTTTGAAGTCTTTGCACAGATATAAGAATGAGCTCAAATCTTTCATGTACCACAATTCCATGCGAGATTACATAGACAAATCCAATGTTGATGCTCAGATAGATTATTTAGATGTGTGTCACATCGTGGAAGACAACAAATTTTGGGGCAGAGTCTCACATTACATGAAAGTAGTCACACCCTTCGTGAAGGTCCTAAGAATGGTGGATGGCGATGAGAAGAATAATATAGGATATCTGTACGAGACCATGGACCGTGCCAAGTTAGACTTGTAGAAATTCCTTCCCAAGAGAATATGAGTAATAGTAGAAAATTATTGACAACAGATGGGACAGTACATTACACCATGAATTGTATACAGTTGGTGAACGATTAATTATACTGATATAAAGTTCATTATTTTTTAGGTTAATTTATATCTTATATTTAGTTAATTAGTTAATTATACACAAATGCAGGTTATTTCCTCAACCCTCGATTTATATACAATGTCAATACAAATGTTGATAGCGAGATGCTTCGAGGTACCTTAAAAGTCATTCGTTGTTTATCAAGGACACCAGAAAAGAAGCTAAAAGCCGAGCTACACGTTGGCCTTTATTGATTTTGTTAATAAGAGGAAAAGAATTTACTTAATTACTTATGTTAATCTATTACTTTATCCTTATAGATGGACAGTTATAGAATAAGGATTGGGACATATTCTGACTCAAAATTATAATACGATGTGGGAAGAGTGAGTCTAGGCATACTAAATCTTTGTGGTTAAATTGAGTCAATATGTATTAGTACATCATGAAGAATTGATCTTCATTTACATCTTCCATTTATTTGTTTATAGTTGGTGGAACAGCTGACTGGTGAATAATAGTGAACAACAGGGATTTGGGCAGTAATGTATTGGCTTACATTGCAATTAGGGTGCTGAGTCAAACAACATCAGCAAGTCAACATGAAAAGAATTGGAGCACATTCAGCCTTATACACTCAAAGGTTCGCAATCGGCTAAAGGCTGAACGGCTAGAAAAATTAGTTTACTGCCACTACAACATGAGGTTGAGAATTGTTTGCACGCGAAAAATAAATAAAAAAATGCGGACACGCTGATGATGAATTAAAATTTGAGCGATTTTGGGTATCATCATCATGTTTATTTGCATTTCTTTATTTCACGTAATAGGTTTATCAGACGATTTATGATTCGTGTACAGGACTTTTTCCCACCAATCGGAGTCGGTGTTAATTTACATCGGAACAAGTCCGAACACCTTTGATTAACTGTCGAAGAACGCCTTTTGCCTCTATTCGTTGGGACATAAATGATCTTGATGATCTCCCATTAGGGGGTACATACTCTTGCAAAGAAATTTGAGGACTTTATTTCTTTGAACATATGTGATTTGAATTACAATCGGTCTTTCAAGACCTTTACATATAGTCCCGATTGTGTAATCGGGTCTTCGGAATTATATCCAGTTGCAACCCAAGCCTTTGAATTTGCTTCAGTCAACATTTAGATCTTTGAACTTGCTTTCATGCTGATCGGGTCATTGAATTTACTTTTGTCCCCTGATCGGATGGTTGAATTTGAATTCCATCACGATCGAACCGTTGGATCGCCAAGATGATCACTGTCGGTCCGTCGAAATTGCTTCGTGGTCATAATCACTCATTTTTTATTGTGATCGGTCCCTTAAGTTGGCTTGGTGTCCATAAAGGATATTCCCACCTGAGGCGGGATATATTTGTAATTTTCCCTCCATCATGGTATTTTTGCAGTTTTCCCAAACTTTGGGATGTTCTTGCAATTTCTTACTTTCTTGGAGATAGTCCCATCACTTCTTGACTTCATGGACATTGACTTTTCGGATATAGCCCCGTCACTTCTCGACTTCCTGAGCATTCTTGTCATTCTAACTTTTCGGCATATATTTGACATTTCTTGATTTATCAGAGATAGCCCTGTAATGTCTTGACTTCCTGGACATATCGGCCACTTCTTGACTTTTCGGAGATAACCCCGTCACTTCTTGACTTCCTGAGCATTCTTGTCATTCTGACTTTTCGTCATATATTTGACATTTCTTTACTTATCGGAGATAGTCCCGTCATGTCTTGACTTCCTGGACATTCTTGTCATTCTGACTTTTCGGCATATATTTGACATTTCTTGACTTCTCGGAGATAGTCTCGTCATGTCTTGACTTCCTGGGCATTCTTGTCATTCTGACTTTTCGTAGATAGCCCCGTCACTTCTTGACTTCCTAAGCATATCTGCCATTTCTTGACTTTTTTTGGAGATCGCCCCGTCATTTGACTTCTTGGGCGCTCCTGACCTCCTTTCTTGACCTCTTGGAAATAGCCCCGTTATTTGACTTCTTGGGCATTCCTCGTCTTTATTTCTTGATTTTCGAAGATAACCCTGTCATTTGACTTCTTGGGTATTCCTCGTCTTGATTTCTTTTGACTTTCTAGGGTTCATTTGTAATTTCACAATTTTTATGTTTCCGGACATGATAGCTCTCGACCATGAAAAAGATACATAGATTTAGATGGTTAACGATAAACCGAACTCAGAAGAGCGCACATCGCTTTAGGGAAGAGGTGTGGTCTCGCTCCACCGAGTCGTGCAAACGACGTAGATCAAAACAAGAGCATTCTTCGGTAATTTTAAGATCCCAGAAATGGGGGTATTTCTATAATTTTTCCGCCAACGGGAGTATTTCTAAAATTTTCTGACCACTAGGGGTATTTCTATAATTTTTCCTCCGTTGGGGGCATTTCTGTAATTTTCTCACCACCGAGGGTATTTCTACAAATTTCCTCTCATCGGAGACGTTTACGCGATCTTCCCGTCATCGAAGATATTTCTGTAATTTTCCACCATCAGGGGTATTTCTATAATTTTTTCACCACTGGGGGTATTTCTGAAATTTTCGCCCTTCGGGGGTATTTCTGAAATTTTTAGACCACTGAGGATATTTCTGCAATTTTCGCCCTTCGGGGGTATTTCTTCAATTTTCCCGCCATCGGGGGATATTTCTGTAATTTTTCACCTTTCCAATGTTTTTTCTAAAAGTTTTTAAAAACTTGACAATTTCTAAGACTTGCAATCACTTATGTTTAATTTTGTAAGGCCATCGTGATTTTACCATTGAATGACTTTGAATGCAATAAGCCCAATCATTTTTGTTCAATTTGTAAACCCATTTGATTTTGATTTTGAATGAAAGAAGCCCGTAGGCAGAAGCTTTTACTTGCAAGAGGTGAGAGACCTCTTAAGATCACCATTCTCAAAAGAGGTGACCAGAACTCCCGGGGGGGACTCGACTGTGGTGACCACACCCCTTCCATCTTCCTCCTTAACTACTGCAAGCCTGCACGCAAGTAGGGCTGGCCAACCCTGCACCTACTGCTACTCCCTCTTGCATGCTACGCAAGCGGGGCTGGCCAAGGCTGCACCTACTGCTATTCCGGTCCTCTTCTACATTTCTGTGTTCCCCTCTTTATATAGGGATTGGGGAGTGGACCAGAGGGGGAGTGTCTCCGGTGAAAGTTGAATAGGTGGGCCTCTTTCTCCTCCCCCATCTCTTCTTTTCTACCCATTTTCTTTTTGCGTGGGCCAGAAAAAAAAGGGACCGAAGGGGGGTGCCTCCGGTCATGCAGTGACCAGAGGGGGTGCCTCCGGCCTGCTTTAACCAAAGCCCCCTCCTCCGGTTAGCTGCACACCGGAGGGGGCTCCAAACGGCCCCATGCCACTAAAGGGGGTCCCCCTCTGGTCTAAAGCTACCGGAGGGGGGGTCCCTCCGGTCTAGACCACCAGAGGGGGTCCCCCTCTGGTCTGCCTTTAAAATTGAGAGAGAGAGAGAGAGAGAGAGAGAGCAAGGGGCGGAGGGGATTTTCTTCTCTCTTTTCTCTGTCTTTTTTTCTTCCTTTTTCAACAAATTTCCGAGTTCAACAAGAATAAAGAACATAAAGCTGAGACAACAGTTGGGAGACAAACGCGTCGCAGACGCTACAACTGACCAAATTGATGTGGATGCATTATTTGATGATGACAATCCCTTGCAGTCTTAGGTTGAGGTACGAGCGTAAGTTGATGAGCCCATTTTTTATCCTCATGACAGAACATGGGCAGAGGGTATATTAGATGGAGATGAGACAAGAGATCCAGGATTCAGAGGATCAACAAAGAGGCCAAGAGTGACTCATGAGCATCACAGAGAGGAAAAGCCTTTGTTTGTTGACAACGCTGAGCAGCAACTTGAGATTGAGCCAGGTAGATACTCTGAATCAGATAGCAAGCCAGTCATTCCTAGAATGGTCAAGCCACCTCCATCCTTAAGAAGAAGTACATCAGTGCATGAGATGACTGAGAGGACTAGTGCTGCTACTCAAGAGGATCCGGCAATTGAGCAGATGAAGCAAGTTTACGTGAGACATACGCCACGGGAAAAAGGACTCCTTTTAAAGATGAACGAGATCATCACACCAAAAGAAGAAAAAACCAGAGCCAAAGGCTAGAAGGCGATTAGTCTCTTGTGGTTCTGATGATGATGATGATGCACCGAGTGATGATCCCAGTGCAACTGCAGGTGCTACTACTAGCGGTGGCATATATGCACCTACTTTCTCCTTCCACGCTGACACGGGCAGAGGATATAGTCATAGTGAAGGAGGATATGATTCACAGAGCCAATATGAACATCCAACAGGTTATGAAGGTGACCAACACAAAGCAGACATATATAAGTGGGGTCATCAACCAGAATTCTAATTTCATCCAGTTCCGGTCAATAGCAGTTTTGGGTCAGCATCCTCTTCTAATCCTCAACGTTCTGCTTCTTATGCTGATTCTGGATTCCAATCAAGCCAACAACCTTATAGTCCAAGAGGGATCCAAAGAGGGATGCACAACTTGACTACATCATTATTTGGTTACAGTGAATATACAGAATATATGTAACTTTTTTATGAGTATCAACAGTAGAAGCCAGACAATGAGGGAGAAGGTTCTTCCAACTTTTATCCATATTAGTGCATCATTATTTGGGTAGGGATCATTTAATTTCTGTAACATTTACTGTGTTTATAATGTTTATTGTACTACTTGAACCTACTTCTTATTTAATATGTAGCGAATATTAGTTTACCATGTTCAATGTCTACTTCTAGCACTTAATCCAAATTGTTCATATTTTTTATTTGTTTCCTAATTTTTTATAATTTTTCTGATTTTTTTCAGAATTTTTTAAATCACCTGAACGGGTTTCGACCAGTTTCAGCCTAAACCGAAACCGAAACATTTCAATTTCAGACCCGGCCGAAATCGGGTCCGAAACCGAAACTGTCATCCTTGATTTGAAGCACATTAATTTTTATGTGATCTGCTCTTTGCAATGGTCATCTCGAAACCTGTATTTCTTGCATACACATTGTAGTTGTATGGCTCATTCGCCCTGTTAAATTTCATCCTCATAGCAAGTTCAATAGTATTTGTATCCTTGTTTGTTAACTTCTTCGTTGGCATCATCAATATAGGCTCCACGATCAAGTTGGGAATATCAATGTGGGTATTGTCACTCTTGATGCATCAGCTTCTAAAAGCAAAAACAATGCAAGACAAAAAAAAATAAATTTAAGTCTTAGCCAATGTAGCCAGACTACTAGGCAGTAGAACCGGATGGTTTACCTCTAAAAGCACTTTACTCTGAGAAGTAATAGAAGAAATAGCACATGGTTGTCAGTTTCGGCCGAAACCGATACGTTTCGGCCATACCTGATACGAAAACGCCCCTATTCACTGTAGCGATCCGAAACTTAAGGTGATGTATCGGTTTCGACCGAAACCCGCGTGAACTCCCTAAAGGGAGTTCACGTGTTGTACTCCCCCCCTCCCGATTCGGCCGAAACCCTCCCCCCGCTGCGCTGCTGCCTCTGCCTCCCGCTCGGACGGAGCTGCCTGGTGCTGTTGCTGCTCGCCTGCTTGCTGCCTGCGGGAGCCCTGCTGCGGACCCGCCGGACCGCCCTACCCGCCTGTCGCCGCCGCGCCCTCCTGCTGCTGCCGCATCCAGCCCCGCCCAGGCGAGGCACCCAGCGGCCCTAGCCTGCTGCTGCTGTGGTGCGGCCCTAGCCTGCTGCTGCTGTGGTGCGGCCCCAGCCTGCTGCTGCTGTCGGCCAGCCCCGCCCGCCCTGCCCCAGCCGCGCCCTCCCTATTGCTGCAGGTCAGACGTGCTGTTGTTACTGCCACCGTCGGACCGCCCTGCTGCTGCCACCCTATTTAGCTGAATTAGGGCTAAGTAAGTCTTTTTTTGAAGCTTAATTTGTGCAACCCTAATTAGTTCAGATTTCAAATTAAACCTTAATTAGATACTTAAAATTATATTCATTGTTCAAATTAGTTTCATTGTTGAATTTGGGGTTGGATCATGCTGGGATTTTATTGCTATGAAGGGTTATTAAGGGTTCATCACTTCATTGGTAATTAAGCCCTAAATAGTTCATAAAATTTGGGGGTTTCGTCTAATTCGGCATTCTTAGCCACAATTGAGGGTTAATTAAGTTTCATTGTCGAATTAGGGGTTGAATCATGCTGAGATTTTATTTTTATGAAGGATGATTAAGGGTTAATTGGTAATTAAACCCTAAATAGTTCATAAAATTTGGGGGTTTCGTCTAATTCGGCGTTCTTAGCCAAAATTGAGGGTTAATTAAGTTTCATTGTCGAATTTGGAGTTGGATCATACTGGAATTTTATTTTTATGAAGGGTGATTAAGGGTTAATTAGTAATTAAGCCCTAAATAGTTCATAAAATTTGGGGGTTTCGTCTAATTCGGCGTTCTTAGCCACAATTGAGTGTTAATTAAGTTTCATTGTCGAATTTGGAGTTGGATCATGCTGGGATTTTATTTTTATGAAGGGTGATTAAGGGTTAATTGGTAATTAAACCCTAAATAGTTCATAAAATTTGGGAGTTTCGTCTAATTGGACTTTCTTAGCCACAAGTGAAGCTCAATTAAGCTTCATTCAATAATTTGGAAGTCTATCATGTTAAATTGCCTTTTTTCATTGTACTTACAAGAGATTGTCCTTGACTGTCATAATGCAGTATCATGCCTAGACGTCAACAAACACAGGAGCAGCAAGGGCAGGAGGATCCGGGGTGGGCCCACCTGTCCTTAGTTGATGCTAAGAGAAGAAAGGTGAAATACAATCACTGTGGTAGGGAGATATATGGTGGAATTACCAGAAGAAAGCAACATTTGACAGGGATAAGAGGAGAGGTGAGACAATGCGACCACTGTCCCCGAGAGGTGCGAGAAGAGATGCGGCAGTGCCTTCCAAGGATGGCAGTGTCGGTTTCGGCCGGGTCCGAAACCGATACGACTCGGTATCGGTTTCGGTTTCGGTTTCGGCCGAAACCGGTTCAAAACAGTTAGAAAAGGGGGCAATCTATGAAAATGTTAGGTTTCAGCCCGAAAACAAGTTAGGTTTCGGCGAAAACATGTTAGGTTTCGGTCGGTTTCGGACCGAAACCGGACGGTTTCGGTCTGTTTCGGTCCGAAACCGGACGGTTTCGGTCCGAAAGCATTAAAAAATATATTATTTTTTGTATCAGACCTGCTACAGTGCAAATGCCCGTTTCGGTGTCGGTATACGAAACGTATCGGTTTCGGCCGATACTGCCAACCTGGGTGCCTTTTGGGCAAAAAGGAGAGGATGCAACAAAGGGCTGAGGATGACGCTGAAATTGCTGAAGAGATTTCTGGAAGAAGGGTTAGGAGGGATGATGAGGAGGAGGAAGACACTGAAGATTCTGATCCAGAGCTGACTGAAGCAAGGGAGCGTGAACAAGCCGCTCGAAGGAAAGGGAAGGCACCCATGGGATCATGGACCTACGAAAGTACAGTTGCACGACGTCCTGACATTGGTGCTGCCCCACATACGCAGAGAACAGGTCCCATGGACAGCTATCTCCACAGAAGGCCCCAGGCTACACAACCTAAAATCAAGTCTGCATTGAGAGGGGTCAAAAAATCAGCCGAAGTTGCAGGACATGCATTTAAAAGTATCTGCAAATGATTTTTTCATACAGGTGTCCCTGCACATGCAGCTTCAAGTGAATATTTCCAACCTATGATAGATGCCATAGCAGATGCTGGCCCTGACTTGAAGGCCCCCTCACGTCGAGACATATACGGCCGTGGCCTTGAGGGAGAAGTTGTTGATTGAGTTGAAAGCTTCAAGCATATATGGATGGAGAGAGGATGCACCATCATGTGTGATGGTTGGACTGGTACCACGAAGAAGTCCATGATAAACTTTTTGGTTTATTGCATCAAAAGTACAGTATTTGTGAAATCAGTTGATGCATCAAATTATGAAAAGAATGCAAATTATTTGTTTCATTTGATGGATAACATGATAGAACAAATTGGAGAGGAGAATGTTGTGCAAGTGATGACAGATAATGAAGCCAGTTACAAGGCCGCAGGGAAGAAATTGATGCAGAAGCGCAGTCATTTATATTGGCTCCCATGTGCAACACATTGTCTGGATCTGATGTTTGAAGACATAGGGAAGGAAAAGCATATGAAGAAGAGAATTGACAAGGCACAAAAAGTCACACAGTATATCTATGGCCATCTTAGGATACTGAATATGTTCAGGGCGCATGCCAGTGCAGGGCGAGATATCATCCGTGCAGGCCCAACCAGATTTGCTTCCAATTTTATTTCTTTAGAGTCTTTGCACAGGTATAAGATTGATCTCAATTCTTGATACTTTATCCTTACTGATATGTAACAGTATTTGATTCAAATTTCATTTATTTGCACAGGTATAAGAATGAGCTGAAAGTTTTCATATACCACAATGCCCTGCGGGAATACATCGACAAGGGTAATGTTGATGCTCAGATGGATTATTTGGATGTATGCCACATCGTGGACAACAACAAATTCTGGGACAGGGTGTCACGGCACTTGAAAGTAGTCACACCCCTCGTGAAGGTCCTAAGAATGGAGGATGGCGATGAGAAGAATGATATGGGCTATCTGTACGAGGCCATAGACCGTGCCAAATTGGAGTTGCAGGATTCCCTTCCCAGACATTATGCAAAATGGTGGAAAATTATTGACCAAATATGGGACAACACATTACACCACGACTTGCATGTAGCTGGTGAGTGATTAATTGTACTGAAATTGGGGTAATGCCTTTATGTTATTTTATATATAACATTTAATTAATTATACACAAATGCAGGTTATTTCCTCAACCCTCGATGTATGTACAATGCCGATGCACATGTTGATGGCGAGATGCTCCAAGGGACTTTAAAAGTCATTGGTCGTTTATCGAGGACACCAGAAAAGAGACTTCAGGCCGAAGTAGAGGTTGGCCTTTATTTGATTTTATCAATAATAGGTATAGAATTTATTTAAGTAGTTATGTTAATGTGTTACTTTATGTTTGTAGATGAACAATTAGAGAATGAGGACTGGGACATATTCTGACTCCCAATTAAAATACGTTGTGGGAAGAGTGAGCCCAGGTATATCTTATTTTTTTGATTTCTTAACCTGAATATGTGTTTCTACAACTTATATACATTTGTTTATGATTGGTGGAACATCTGACTGGTGGATAATGGTGAATAATAGAGATTTGGCCAGTTCTGCATTGGCTTTCATTGCAATTAGGGTGCTCAGTCAAACAACATCGGCAAGCCAATGTGAAAGAAATTGGAGCACGTTCAGCCTTATACACTCAAAGGTTCGCAATCGGCTAAAGGCTGAACGGTCAGAAAAATTGGTTTACTGTCATTACAATATGAGACTGAGAATAAAGAACATGAAGATAAGACAAATGCTGAGGGACAAACGCGTCGTAGAGGATGCAATGCCAGAAATTGATGTGGATGCCTTATTTGATGATGAGAATCCCTTGCAATCTTGGGTGGAGACACGAGAGCAAGTTGATGAGCCCGTTTTTGATATTGATGATACAACATGGACAGAGGGCATACTAGATGAAGATGAGCCAAGAGATCCCGAATTCAGAAGAAAATCAAAGAGGGCCAGAGATAGTCATGCGCACCAGAGAAGGGACCCACCTGGGGTTGTTGATGACACTGAGGAGCAGCATGATTTTCAGCTAGCTAGACACTCAGACTCAGATAGCAGGCCAGTCACTCCTAGAATGGGCAAGCCACCTGCATCCTTAAGAAGAAGTACATCAGTGCATGGGCAAACTGAGAGAACAAATGCCGCTGCTCGAAAGGACCCTGCAATTGAGCAGTTGAAGCAGATTTATTTGAGGCACACGCCAAGGGGAACAGGATTCATGTCAAGGGTGATTGAAGAAAGCACACTGAAACAGGAAAAAGCATCCCCATAGGCCAAAAGGCGACTGGAGGCTGCATGTGCTACAGGTGCAGCAGGTGCTACTACTGGCGGTGCTGGTGGTCCTTCCTCCTTCCACGCAGACACGGGCAGAGGATACAATCAGGGTAAGGGAGGACATGAGTCACAGAGTCAATATGGGCATCCATCAGGTTATGGAGGTGGCCAATAAGAGACAGCGATTTATGGGTGGGGTCATGAACCAGCATTCCAGTTCCATCCACATCTGTCCAGTTCCTCTTCTCTTCCTATAGATTCTTACGCTGATTCTGGATTCGAATCAAGCCGAGAACCTCACACTCCAAGAGGGATCCAAAGAGGGATGCAAGACTTGGCTACTTCATTGTTTGGTTATAGTGAATATGCAAAATACATGCAACCTTCTTATGGGTATCAAGATCAAAAGCCAGACGATGAGAGAGAAGATTCTAGTTATTACCCATATTAGTGTCTCTTCATTTAGGTAAAGATCATTTAATTTCTGTAACATTTACTGTGCCTAATTAGGTTTATTGTAATGTTTGAACCTACTTTATGCTTAATATGTACTCAAGAATATTAGTTTAACATGTTCAATGTTTGAATTTCAATGTCTACTTCATGTTTATTGCACTTAATCTAATTTCTTTACAATCAAATGCATGTCTAATGAATTTTCTGATTTTTATGTGATTATTAACTTTATATCTATTTGTTTATGAATTTTTAGGTCCATTTTAAATTTTTTTAAGCTTTTGACTGGGTTTCGGCCGAAACCGATACCGATTCGTATCAGTTTCGGACTCGGCCGAAACCGAGTCCGAAACCGACACTACCATCCTTGAAATAGCATCTACTAAACTCTTGTTGAAAATGTTGAGAAAATCGAAATCTGTAGAGTAGGCAGATTGTTGGCTAGATGGAATCTACCATTATCAAGTAATCATATTCAGTATACAGAAGGCAGGGTACTGGCCACCCAGATTCCAAGGCGGCCAAACTCCTGGCCGCCCAAGACCCAAGGTGGCCACATCCTTGGCCGCCCAATTCCCCCTCAAACGGACATCGACCTGGCCGCCTTCTGATAACCGCCCGTCAACGTGCATTCTCGCGATTCTCGCCCACTCCGGGCACGTCCTCTGCAACCTCTCCACTGCGGGGAGTCAAAGCGCGCGAGTCAATTTTCGAATGATTTGTCACAGAGGGAAAATCCCACTGGATGCAAAAAAAGGCTCTCTCGAACGGAAAGGTCGAGGGAGGAGACATTTTTGGAGAGAGGTTGGTAGTTTTGGGCAAGCCCCGGAGGCGGTAAGAGCTACATCCCGTAGTCGAGCTTCATCCACGGGAGAGAGCCTGCGTCTACCGCCGGAGGAGGTCACGTCTACAGATGGCGGCCATCGCTTTAGCCGCCTACCATCCCTAAACGGCCAGTGACCTAGTCGCCTTCTGCTGGTCGACGAGCAAACCCCGTCCTTCTCCTTATTTCCTTCCCTGATGATGATGATGATGATGATATTCTCCTTCATTTGCATTGTATTGCAAGCATCATAGTTATCCTAGATCCTGTTTAAAGAGGTTTTCTCCCAAAACATAGAGAAGACGGATGGTCGAAAGTCTCGGCCACCCCCCTTCTCAACCGCCTTCCCGATACGATTGGCCTCCGATTGTGTCTTTTATTGCATTGTGAGCATATGCTACATCTTCTCAGTCTAATGGTCCATTTTCTGGTGTTTACTGGTTAACTTGTAGGACTTCATCACCGACTCGCAGATACGAGCTCCCTATGCTTGGCCGGCCGAGAGCGAAGACAGGCAAAACCCACATCTCCCGTTTCAAAGGCATTCGCGATCATCCTCCTGCGGGAATCAAGTAAACTTCCCTGGCGATCACTCCTTTTTCCTAATTCATGCACTGTAGTGTTGGACGATCTTCGGGGCCACGTCGATTCACGCCAACCCGAGGGTGCGAGTTCTGGCGCCTACAGTGCTGCGCGACGCCCCGTCGGGGTGTTAGGCGCAATCCGCGCCAAGCAAGTTGCACCGCAAGTAAAACTCTAACTGAAAAACAACAAAACCTCCATCTTCTTTTGTCTTCACAGCCATCTGAAATATAGGCATGGTCTATAAGTGACAATAAAGCCCAGTTAGAAGAGATCACGGCAAGACATTACCAACATCCATGCTCAAAATAGACAGTTCAATTTCCTCCTCCCTATGATACGATTGGTACTTCAGAATCTTCATCTCAGCCTTGGAAGGACCACCCTGCTTCATCTTGATGCGGGACGAGACCGCGGACACGACAAGCTCGCGATCGTCCCTAAACAAGGGAAGCGTCGGATGTGCGCGGTTGAGAAACCGGCAATGAGCTAGGGTGATCGGCTCTCTTTTGTGCCCGGATCGGGTCACGGGACGGTCACGTACTCTCTCGCAGCAGCGGTAATGAACATATAAAGCGAGCTAGATATCCCTACACATGCTCTCTAGCAGTGGCATAAACAAGCATATATGAAATTAAGCAAAATGCCAAGTAAGGAGCGAAGACGATACCTCCACGCGCTCGGCGTGGGGACGACGGACCCGGCAGAAACTCGTACTCCCGGGATAAATATTACACAATGATGACAGCAATGAAATATCGCCCACTCCACGCAGGGAGGTAAAGGGCTACACAACTGGGCCCGGGAGGACCGAATTCGGGTTGACGGGCGGCTTCTCGCGTTGATTTGGCAACACCCGAACACGTGACGGTGGGGCCCACGTGCTGTCCGGAGGGGCCGTGTGGGACCCGGTGGCACCGCTGTAGTGGGGACACTTAGGGAAGCGCTCCCCGGGCTGGCGGCACGTTGGTTCGCCGGCCGGAGGCCGGGCGGCTCCGATCGGCACCGGTCGGAATAACCGGTCACGGACCTGCCGGTTCTATTTTCCGGCGCGCGCTCCGGAGAGAACGGACGCTGCGATCAGCCCCGACGTCGGAAGGCGACGAAACTGGCGCCGTTGAAAAGATGCTTCGAAGGGCTTCAACCCAAGGTGATTACAGAAAAATAATCAAGCATGTACTTCTGATTGGCGAATTTTGAAGGTTGTTGTTGTACAGTGTCTGAAATCTCAGGTCAGCAGAGAACTTTCCTGTGGATTGCCTTTGACCGCGAGGTAGACGTCCGAATCTGGGGTTGTGTTCTTCAGAAAAGTTGTGGGAAATCAAGTTACGAAACCAGGACTATTTTTGGATCTGGATTTGGAGGTGGTGGTGATTTGTTCTGATTTTGGAAGTGGAGGGTGGTCGGATCTGGGATCTGACTGACAACACTGTAGCTGAGGAAGAACACAAATTTCTAAAAATAGATAGAAGGCTGATAAAAAATTAAGAAAATTTGTGGATGTAGGGGGTGATGGAAAGAACTCCCAGTAAAATTGGGAGGGTTTGGACAAATCAAAAAGATGGTTGGAGGGAGAGAACTCAGAGGTTCTGTCACTGTAGACAGAAACCTGGCAGATCTGGGATGACAGGTTGGACGAAAATGTAAAAATACTAAACGGTGGATTTTGGGCGTGAAAATTTAGGTGGCACTTGGGATGCAAGGGTAGAACACACCATAAAAATTGCAGCTTGAGATCTTCACGTGGTGGAGAGCAGATATTCGGACAAGAAGTCTCTATCCAGGATGGACAGAACACCGAAGGCGGCTCCGCGGCGGCGTGATGGCGGCACGAACGGCGGCGGCGGCGGCACCGATGATCACCGGAGGTGGGGGGAAGGATATATCACTCTAGAATGGGGGTTGGGGATGAAGAAACCAGGGGGAGAGAGAGGAGAGGTCGAAATTCTCCAAGAGAGGGGTTCTTGCACAATGATTTTTTCACTTTCATTAATATTCAAATGGAAAATACAAGTATTTATATGCCTCCAATCTAATCCAATCTCCACCATTGGATCTAGGGATGGGGAATGAATGGCCTAGATTAAATGTGACCAACACACACAAAAAAAATAAAATAACCCAAGTGGGAGACAAGCTTGACATGGTAGGTAGCCTACCTTAGACTTTTTACTCCCTTTGTCTACCCATGTGGCATTTGACATTCAACCCTTCTAGATGGCCACCTAGGATGGTTGACCAGCCCCACATAGGTGACATGGATCAATGGGAAAGGGCTGAGGGCCCCCTTGCTGGTCCTACTGATAAATTACAAAGAAACCCAAACAATCCGTGGGAATGACGCATTGGCTTATAAAGCCGTACAATTGCGCATATACTTTCCCGTGGATATACAAATAAACTAAAGGACATAAATGCAAAATAAAATGTACATGCTCGGCGTCGATTCCCATCAACTCTCCCCGGGTGGGAGGAACTAGACCCCGTCGAGTAGGGGTATGGATGCTCGAATACTCCGGCGGATCCGTCACCGTGCCAAGTAGCGCGGATATGCTCCACTCCAAGTGATTGTCACCTGCTCATTCCATATATACTCGATATGCGCAAGCTGCCATGGGCTAGAGGTGGACACTCCGGGTGGGGCACTCTCAAAGGGGGAGGTGGCGGCTCGAAGACTCACTAGGAATCACCGCTGAGTCCCTGTAGGTGACTGATCCGGGTATAGATGTAGAACCGATCCCATACTCATCGAATGAGTCCACTCGCCTCTTACTCATAATAGAACGACAACGAGCTTGCACAAGACACATGCAGACAAACAAATGACACATAAACGATGCAAACAAATCACACAAAATAAACCACACAAGGAAAACACACGGACTCATCTATGACCCTAGACACACCTAATGTTAGTCCGACCCGTACATGGGCGACGGTGGACCAGGACACCCGAATATGTGCCATGCATGCATGTGGTGCAACTGGGAATGGATGGCATGGGGAACACCTATACGTCGGGTGTGGTTATGCGTGGATGGTCTTTTGAATGTGGGCGACTCGGGTGGTTTAAAAGGGCCGGGTGTAGGTGGGTCGGGGTTGATGGATGAAGATGGCCCATCTCGAGGGGAAGGGGCATAAAAGTGGGCTTTCTTGAAGAAGGGGAGTACGGGTGGTAACTCGGGAAGCCTAATAGTGAAGGGGTCAAAAGGGTCAAAGAAGGTATGACCCCTTGTGGTGGGTTCCCACGAGTCACGGTCCCACATGTAGAAGTTTTGAAGGTGTGGGTAGTCACCTTCTTGAATTGTAACGGGTGGGACGGGGATCGTAGGCAAGATGTATGATTCCTCCCTCGGACAAAAGAGTATGAATTCGGGCTCGTCCGGTAAGGGGAGGAGTAAGAGGACCTCCGTGGTGACACAACCCACGGTGCACTCGGAGGTAATGGACCCTAAGGCCGGATGGGTGAAGCTAAGACTAGCGGGTT
This sequence comes from Amorphophallus konjac, assembly GCA_022559845.1. Taxonomy (NCBI): domain Eukaryota; kingdom Viridiplantae; phylum Streptophyta; class Magnoliopsida; order Alismatales; family Araceae; genus Amorphophallus; species Amorphophallus konjac. The sequence continues at coordinate 302,373 of JAHNEJ010000379.1, read as the reverse complement.
GGTCAAAGCCTCGCGCCAAAAGATGCGTCAACTCCCATTGTGAATCCAATCCCATGACAAGATCGTCCAATGTGTCAACATGGTGACTAGATCGAAAGGTGGTATGGAATGAGTTGACTGGCACTAAAGGTAAGGTGGGGTCCATGGACAGGAAGGGATGTGGGACCAAGCCATCCTTGAGCCAACTAAGAAGTGGCTCGGCTATGTAAAGTGTTCCCGTAAGAAACACGGGTGGCTCGGGCTTTGGTAGCTCTAAAGAAGAAGGTTCCGAATAGAGCTCGGAAGGAGCGGGTGGTGATGGAGCACCTACGAGAGGTGAAGAAGCACTTATCCTTAAGGATGATCTTGCCAGGTAGGTAAGGTGGGTATAAGGTGCAAGTCCTTTTGCCCCAGTCAAGATTAGCCTTTCTTTCTCCTAACCACGTTTGCCCTAAAATGATGCATGGACCAGCAAGTGTGCCGATCCTGCACCATGCACCATCGGTGTAAAGAACGGATCCGACCTTCCTATAGAACTCAACACAAGCAAAATCACCATCACGGATAATCTCGCCTGTCTTGGAGAGAGACTCCACGATATCAAAAGTAACCCAATTATCCGACTCCCTATCGGTGAAATGGAGTTCCGTTGTGGACCCATTAGGTAGAGTGGCTTTAGAAATGATATAGGGTCGGGCTAGGAAGGCCTTGGCTTGGGCCACCAGAGATGACCACTTGGACGCATGGCCTTGAGGAACGGCCATGGATACCAGACATGGACATACATACACACGGAGACAAGACACTAGACCGACTAATGCAAAGGTTGGGATGCATGCACACTAAGGATAAGACACCAAGACTCGGTACGTGGCGGAGTTAATCGATCCGAAGATCACTCGCGCAAGTGTGCGGCCTTCCCGATAGGCGTAGCCTAACGTTCGGACAACACCTTTTTATATACCGATTAATGGTATGCAAATGCAACTCCTAAGACCAACTTAGACACTTAGACTTAAATGACACTCTTTTTTTTGTTTTGGACACCCTAGACTCAACCTGGCTCTGATACCAAATTGATGTGGGACGAGACCGCGGACACGACAAGCTCGCGATCGTCCCTAAACAAGGGAAGCGTCGGATGTGCGCGGTTGAGAAACCGGCAATGAGCTAGGGTGATCGGCTCTCTTTTGTGCCGGGATCGGGTCACGGGACGGTCATGTACTCTCTCGCAGCAGCGGTAATGAACATATAAAGCGAGCTAGATATCCCTACACATGCTCTCTAGCAGTGGCATAAACAAGCATATATGAAATTAAGCAAAATGCCAAGTAAGGAGCGAGGACGATACCTCCACGCGCTCGGCGTGGGGACGACGGATCCGGCCGAAACTCGTACTCCCGGGATAAATATTACACAATGATGACAGCAATGAAATATCGCCCATTCCACGCAGGGAGGTAAAGGGCTACACAACTGGGCCCGGGAGGACCGAATTCGGGTTGACGGGCGGCTTCTCGCGTTGATTTGGCAACACCCGAACACGTGACGGTGGGGCCCACGTGCTGTCCGGAGGGGCCCTGTGGGACCCGGTGGCACCGCTGTAGTGGAGACACTTAGGGAAGCGCTCCCCGGGCTGGCGGCACGCTGGTTCGCCGGCCGGAGGCCGGGCGGCTCCGATCGGCACCGGTCGGAATAACCGGCCACGGACCTGCCGGTTCTGTTTTCCGGCGCGCGCTCCGGAAAGAACGGACGCTGCGATCAGCCCCGACGTCGGAAGGCGACGAAACTGGCGCCGTTGAAAAGATGCTTCGAAGGGCTTCAACCCAAGGTGATTACAGAAAAATAATCAAGCATGTACTTCTGATTGGCGAATTTTGAAGGTTGCTGTTGTACAGTGTCTGAAATCTCAGGTCAGCAGAGAACTTTCCTGTGGATTGCCTTTGACCGCGAGGTAGACGTCCGAATCTGGGGTTGTGTTCTTCAGAAAAGTTGTGGGAAATCAAGTTACGAAACCAGGACTATTTTTGGATCTGGATTTGGAGGTGGTGGTGATTTGTTCTGATTTTGGAAGTGGAGGGTGGTCGGATCTGGGATCTGACTGACAACATTGTAGTTGAGGAAGAACACAAATTTCTAAAAATAGATAGAAGGCTGATAAAAAATTAAGAAAATTTGTGGATGTAGGGGGTGATGGAAAGAACTCCCAGTAAAATTGGGAGGGTTTGGACAAATCAAAAAGATGGTTGGAGGGAGAGAACTCAGAGGTTCTGTCACTGTAGACAGAAACCTGGCAGATCTGGGATGACAGGTTGGACGAAAATGTAAAAATACTAAACGGTGGATTTTGGGCGTGAAAATTTAGGTGGCACTTGGGATGCAAGGGTAGAACACACCATAAAAATTGCAGCTTGAGATCTTCACGTGGTGGAGAGCAGATATTCGGACAAGAAGCCTCTATCCAGGATGGACAGAACACCGAAGGCGGCTCCGCGGCGGCGTGATGGCGGCACGAACGGCGGCGGCGGCGGCACCGATGATCACCGGAGGTGGGGGGAAGGATATATCACTCTAGAATGGGGGTTGGGGATGAAGAAACCAGGGGGAGAGAGAGGAGAGGTCGAAATTCTCCAAGAGAGGGGTTCTTGCACAATGATTTTTTCACTTTCATTAATATTCAAATGGAAAATACAAGTATTTATATGCCTCCAATCTAATCCAATCTCCACCATTGGATCTAGGGATGGGGAATGAATGGCCTATATTAAATGTGACCAACACACACAAAAAAAATAAAATAACCCAAGTGGGAGACAAGCTTGACATGGTAGGTAGCCTACCTTAGACTTTTTACTCCCTTTGTCTACCCATGTGGCATTTGACATTCAACCCTTCTAGATGGCCACCTAGGATGGTTGACCAGCCCCACATAGGTGACATGGACCAATGGGAAAGGGCTGAGGGCCCCCTTGCTGGTCCTACTGATAAATTACAAAGAAACCCAAACAATCCGTGGGAATGACGCATTGGCTTATAAAGCCGTACAATTGCGCATATACTTTCCCGTGGATATACAAATAAACTAAAGGACATAAATGCAAAATAAAATGTACATGCTCGACGTCGATTCCCATCACATCTTCTCCAAATAATGTTCAAAATTTCATACCTGTCAACAATCACAGCATCACCCACTCTCAGCTGATTAATTTCTAGTGCCCTTTCTTCAAAACTGCACGAGTGATACATGGTATCTTTATATCTCTACCCCAAGAAATTGCTCCTTTACCTTTTAATTTCAATCGATTTGTTGATCCATTCGTTTCTTCGTGCAATTCAAACAGGCAAATCTATCTGATGCAGGGTTTGCCAAGTTGGTTCAACTCGCACCGAGTCATGCATACCGCATCGTATCTGGGGAAATACGGAATGTGATCTGCCCGGGATCTGCCGAGTCAGGGTGGGTCATCGCCGGATCGACCGGTCGATGGCGATCGGGTCGATTTCCAGCATATGCATGGTTGGCAGGCGGATCTATCATCAGAGAAGCTTGAGGAGGCGGATTTGGCAAGATTCAACGTGGTTCAAGACGAATTCGAGGCTGGTGCTGGAGTTCAATCCGGAACTCCAGTGGCGAGAGCAACAACGACCGTTGGGGTGGGCAGCCGTGGTGGGGGGGGGGGGGGGGGTACTGCGAGCAGGGGTAGGGAGGCTGCCGGGGTTGTGGGGGGTGGTATGTGAGTAGGGCAGGAAGGCTGCCGGGGTTAGGGTTGGGAGAAAGGGGCTGCTGGGGTAGGGGGCTGCGGGGGCCCGAGTATCTTACTAGTCGGGGCGTACCGTATCGGATCAGGGAGATCCTGATCAGGTACGGATCCACGGGTCGGCCAACCCTGGTCTGATGACACCTTGCACCAACACTTGGACAGTAGTAGCTTAACACCCTCGTGTGAAAATCCTTGCTATTCTATAATTTGAGATTTGTCTACTCTCCTGACTAGGTGTTTACTCAAAAAAACTTGTGTAGCCAGCCAATTTCTGATATGGAAGATTAATCTTCATTTCATCCTAACTCCAGCAAAATATATGTCCATTTGAAATAGTGTTTTTTGCATATAAACCATTCATAGAAGAGAAATGGCAAAAATATCATTCATGGAAATGCATTAGCACCCGTATCGTTACTTTTAACGAAATGTTGCAAAAATGCCATCGTCGTAAGCCCTCGTTACCATATGTGAACTTAATCGTGATTTCCTTTAACTAGACCTATGAAAAGACATGATGCCCACAGTCAAAACAATGGGCGCATCTCCCTCCCAGCCCCAACTCTCAACTTTGATTCCCAGAAAACCTAATTAACTAGGGAAGGAGATAGGAGGAGGAAGATGGATCTGGATCTGACCATCGAGGCAAACGATGGGAGACCACGAAGGCGCAGAACCTCCTCCACGATTGCAGTAAGCAGAAGCATGGCTGCGGTGGCCATGGATGCAGGAGGCAGCCAGATCTGGATCGCATGTTCACATTAATTTGAACCCCCACCTGATCCAATTCCTTGGCACAAGATTCCGGGGAGAATGAGATTATTCTTCTAGAGCACGTCACCATGGGAGAAGAGGGGAGGAGGGTGAGAGAAGCAACAGGTTCAACAATGACTGAGGCAGTGTTGATCCAGTCCTAGGAGGTGGCCTTGGTGGTGGCTGTCGTGATGGCGGCGTTGATGGGGCATCTGGCGATGGTGGTGGGGCGGAGGACGCGGTGCGGTGCCGTGGCATGTGGCAGTGGTGGTGGGGAAGAGGACACGGTCCGGTGCCGTGGCCAAGGTCGGAGGAGAGAAAGGAGGACGACGTAGCAGAACGCCAAAGATAAAGGGAGCAGGACCTAAGCTCGAGCGCCGCCTCGTGGCACGGCGACAAGGCAAGCAGCGCATCGAGCAGGCCAAGCATAGACTAGGCATTTCATGGCTCTTGCGTCGCGATCACCGCAGGCATCTCTCACATACTTGCTAACGATATGCCCCATCACCTCCCAGCTCGCGTGCCTGCCCCGCCTCAAGTGCCTCTCTCTCTCTCTCTCTCTCTCTCTCTGCGCAACCCACCCTCCGCTAGGTGGGTTGCCGGTGCCGGAGGGGGAAGTCCCATCCGGCACCTCCCTCTCTCTCTTTCTTTCTCCTCTCTCCCCACTCTCTCTCTGGGGGTTCGCAGGGAAGAGGGGGTTGCCAGGGTGAGGGGAGTTCGTGGGAGTGGGTGGTTGGGAGGGCAGTGGGCAGGGATGGGATTGCGGGGGAGGGCGGGGGTTCTTGGGGGAGGAGGAGGTGCTAGTGGCAGGGAGGGGGTTCGCAGTGGAGGAGGGGGCCGTATCGGGGGGAGAGGAGGTTGTGGTGGTGAGAGGTGAGTGAGCATTAGGGGAAGGAGGGGGGTCCCCGACGGCCCTCTCTCACTCCCTCTCTCTCTCTCTCTCTGACAGCCACCGAGGGTATTTCGTCATAGGATGACCAACTAACAAGAATAATAGAATCTTTGTAGAATATTCATCTTCTCGTTGATGGAAGTTAACCGCGATGGCATTTTTTCAACATTTCGTTAAAAGTAATGATGCAGGTGCTAATACGTTTCCAAGAATGATATTTTTGTCATTTCTCTTCTATCAATGATTTATAAGCAAAAAAAAACTTTTAAATATTATTTACTACTTCACTGTACAAAACAGTCAACTTTCCACTCCAATTGATGATGACCAATCCTCTTGCATGGTTGCAATACAGCAACAAAATTGCCTCCAACAAATCAAGCATGCCTTAGACTTTCCTTCAAGATCCTGGACTCTTGAAAGAAGTATTTCCATGCCTGTGCTTCACGTGAACCATACATTGTTTTTTAGTATCCACAAAAAACACAACATTAAACCTGCCCTCAACAGTCAACACTATTCACTTTGTGCTAAGATGTCATCCTTCAAAAGCACACTTAAGCCTTCAAACAACCGGCTTATTTTTCAGACTAACTCGTTAATCCATAGTACCCAGTGTTGTGATGCTGGATGTGTCAACCGTTTTTTTAGCCCCCACATGGAGTTGCTTCCAGTTTCAACTTCAATAAACAATTAGCATATTCCAATTATGATCGCAATTCTGATAATGAGATTCCACTCATCTACTGGAAACTTCACAGCATTTTATCAGAAAATTCATATTTTAAGGGAAATGTTAAGAAACAGTGGGAGAAAATTAAATGTGCATACTGCACATCCAATAGATATCTTTTTTAAAAAAAAGAAAGTGGTATATCTTTTTTAAAAAAAGAAAGTGGACTGTGCCACCAATTTTACTAAAAAACAGAGGAAGTACAGTCAGGCAGGTGAAGAGAGGTTTCTCACCTTTAAAAAAGAACGAAAGAAAAGCTAGCTACAATCACTTATTGCTGAACTCTTATGACCCGCTGCCAACTACTGTGAGAGACACCCAAAAGATGTCTACTACAATGAAAAAGAAAAGAAAGAGATCTTATATAAATATTTTCAATGTAAATGGCACTTCTTAGAAGATGTCGTCATATATTATGTAATGAGGATATGTGTACATTAAGAATATGTATCTAACACTTGGATTCAGATGTAGCTGCATTGATTTTGAGTTCTGACACTCATTAGGAACGATTTTCTGTTTCAAGTTGTGTCTACAGATGAAACGTTTTTAGCTCATGGATTTTCAAAAATAGCACTTAGTCAGAGTAATAAATTCCAGAAAGCATACATGTAGACAAAAACTCTGCCATGGCCGGTCCCAAGCCCGGGTGAGAAAAGAGGAGGGTTTGTGTTAGGTCGACAGCCAGCAGTAAAATTTTGTCACATCTCCAACATGAATTCTGATCCAAATACATTATGTGCTAATGCTAGGGCGTTCCCCGTAAGCGACGCGTTACATCGGAACCCGGATGGAATGACAAGTGAGCAAGGGCCAGCTAGGACGTTCCCCGTAAGCGACGCGTTACATCGGAACCCGGATGGAATGACAAGTGAGCAAGGGCTAGCTAGGGCGTCCCCCGTAAGCGACGCGCCGCAATGGCGCCCGATTGCGGTGTCAAATAGGCAAGGGTTCTCGTGTGGGGTTGGACGCACACGGGTAAAGAAGCAAGTCCATAAACATAGGATCCGTCTAGCTACTTGGAATATAGGAACTTTAACGGGTAAGGGTTTAGAATTAGTTAAATTAATGAAGGACAGGAGGGTTAACATAGCTTGCCTACAAGAAACTAGGTGGAAAGGACATAAAGCTAAAGACATTGATGGGTATAAAATTTGGTATACGGGTAATAATAACTCTAGAAATGGTGTTGCTATAATAATAGATAAAAACTTAAAAGACAGAGTTGTGGAAGTAAATAGATTGGGGGATAGACTAATGGTAATTAAACTTATCTTAGGTGATGATATTTTGAATATAATTAGTGCATATGCACCTCAAGTAGGATTAGAAGAGAGCATTAAAAAGTAATTTTGAGAGGCTATTGATAGTTTGATCCAAAATATCCCTAGTGAAGAGAGAATCTTTATTGGAGGGGATCTTAATGGTCATGTGGGTATAGATAATAGAGGTTATGAGAGGATTCATGGAGGGCTTGGTTTTGGTAATAGGAATGATATGGGTAACACTATTCTTGATTTTGCTATGGCCTATGATCTAGCAATTATTAATACCTTCTTTAAGAAGCGGGACGAACACTTAATAACATACAAGAGTGAAACACATATAAGTCAAATTGACTATTTTCTCATTAGGAAGGTCGATAGAGTTTTATGTAAAGATTGCAAAGTTATTCCTGGTGAGAGTCTAGCCCCTCAACATAGATTGTTAGTAATGGATGTCACTATCCCTAAATTCAAAAGAAAGATCATTATAAATAATTATTCCAAGATTAAATGGTGGAATTTAAAAGGTAAAAGTTTAGAAACATTTAAAAATCATCTATTAAAGGAAAATATTTGGAATTTAGAACAAGAAACTAATGTAATGTGGAATAATGTTACAAATTGTATACTCTTAGGCGAATCTAAAGGTAAAAAGAACTTAGAAAAAGAGACTTGGTGGTGGAGTGAGGAAATTCAAAATACCATTAAAGTAAAAAAGGAATGCTTTAAAGTTTGGCAAGCTAACAAAAATGCTCAAACCCTAGAAGCTTATAAAATCGCTAAAAAGAGAGCTAAGAAAATAGTCAGCGAAGCCAAATCAAAGGCATTTGAAGATTTATATAATAAATTAGGAACCCGAGAGGGTGAAAAGGACATATTTAAACTAGCTAAATTAAGAGAAAGGAAAACTAGAGATTTAGATCATGTTCGGTGCATTAAAGGTGAAGATCAAAGGGTTTTAACTAAGGATCTTGAGATTAAAGGGAGGTGGCATAGCTATTTTCAGAAGTTACTTAATGGAGATTCCGTCAAGGATTTATCTTTAGAAGGTACCCAAGAGTCCACAATATTTGATAAATATCAATATTTCAGGTGTATTAAGATGTCAGAAGTGGAGGATGCTTTAAGGAAAATGAAAGTGGGCAAGGCCTTAGGACTAGATGGCTTACCTATTGAAATATGGAAAGGCCTAGGAGATATTGGTATTCAGTGGCTAACTAAATTTTTTAATAAAATTTTAAAGGAACGAAGAATGCCAGAAGTTTGGAGAAAAAGTGTTGTAGTTCCTTTCTATAAAAATAGAGGAGATATTCAAAGTTGTAATAATTATCGTGGAATTAAGCTTATGAGTCATACTATGAAACTTTGGGAAAGAGTAATTGATAAACGCCTCCGTGGTATGACTACTGTGTCGGAAAATCAGTTTGGTTTTATGCCAAATAGATCTACTACAGAAGCTATTTTCTTGCTACGGCAGCTAATGGAGAAGTATAGAGAGATGAGAAAAGATTTGTATATAGTTTTTCTTGATTTAGAGAAGGCGTACGATCGAGTACCGAGAGAATTGATTTGGTAGACATTAAGAAAGAAAGGAATCTCTCAAGGATATGTTGATTTGATTAAGGATATGTACGACGGTGCTATTACTAGTGTTCGAACTATTGCTGGGGAGACTGGTGAATTTCCCGTTTCTATAGGTTTGCATCAAGGTTCTGCACTAAGTCCGTATCTCTTTGCCTTAGTTATGGATGAAGTAACTAAACAATTGCATGATGATATCCCTTGGTGTATGCTATTTGCAGACGATATTATTTTAATTGATGAGAGTATTGATGCTCTAAATGCTAAGTTAGAGCGTTGGAGACTTGCCTTGGAGTCTAAAGGTTTTAAAATTAGTAGGAGCAAGTCAGAATTTATGCACTGTAATTTTAGTAATGGGAGAGTGGTTCAGGAAGACATGGTTCTAATTGACGGACATAACATTCCGAAGAGTAGTAGCTTTCGATACTTAGGGTCTATCATACAAGAGAATGGGGAGATTTATGATGACGTTACACATAGGATTAAGGCAGGCTGGTTAAGATGGAGAAGTGCATCAGGTGTCCTTTGTGATCGTCGTATGCCTGTGAAACTCAAAGGGAGGTTTTATAGAACGGCTGTGAGACCTGCTCTGTTATATGGTACCGAGTGTTGGGCAGTACGAAAGGAACACATCCACAAAATGTGTGTAGCAGAGATGAGGATGTTGAGATGGATGTGTGGCAAGACTAAGAAAGACAAGATTAGGAATGAGCGCATCCGTAAGGACTTAGGGATAGCTCCAATTGATAGTAAAATGAGAGAAAATAGACTCAGGTGGTTTGGACATGTGTTTCGTCGCCCTAACTCAGCGCCGGTTAAAAGATGTGATCAAATCTTAGTGGATGCTAGCAAAAGAGCTCGAGGAAGGCCTAAAATGAGATGGTGCGATGTTATTAGGAAGGACATTAGTTCCTTGAGTTTAAATATGAATATTGCACTTGATAGAAATCTTTGGCGGAACAGGATTCATGTAGCCGACCCCAATTAATTGGGATAAGGCTCTGATGATGATGATGATGATGATGATGATGATGATGATACATGTAGACAAAAACATAAGTCACTTTGTGCAAGTCGGTGCAAGTGGAACAAAAGGGGTTAACAGGGAACCATAGGAGAAGATGGCCTCCCTTAACAATAAGAGGCTGCCATCAATAATTTGCTTAGCAGATGTACGAATTCAAGCTTGGGGTGTTGGCCCTGCACCCACAGCGCTTGTTGGTGTGCCATAATATTTGGTCCCACTTGATTAAAGTTTTTCAACCAGTCCTTGCATGATTCAGGTAAACATATTCATTGTATTCTTAGTTTATCTTCCTCACTTCTACCCCTTTGAGTCTCAAGCAGTTCCTCTCAATATTTCTGCCAGCAACCCCTACTTTCCCTAATTTTAATACTATCTCAGGATTCTCTGCCTGTCTACTTCTCATTTATTTTAATACTATCTCCCTGTCTTTTCCTCTTGATACTTTGCTGAAGAATAATATCATTTTTTTCTTCTCCTCAGTAACATTCTAGCTACTTCTTCCTTCTCTCTGAATGAGATACCTAAAGAATTTCTGAACTTGAGTATCTCCTCATTGGACCAGTCTCCCCCTACCACAGTCTCACAAGTCGCTTCTACCTACAACTGCCCCAAAACAAAGGAGAGAAGTGCTCAAGAGTTGCTGAAAAACAATTAGAGGTGCAAACAAACCAATATGCTTGGCAAGTAGTTCGAGATCAACTCGACTACCACTTGCTTTTGTTCATTTATTGAGTTAAGCAAGTCGAACTCAAACAAAAAATTCAAGCTCAATTTATAAACGAGCTGAGTATGAACATAGACCTATTTGGTTTGGTTAAGCTAGAAAACAAACTTATTTGCCATTTATTTAGCTAATTAAAATTATAAGTATAATCGTCAATATATATACATACTAAATTTGAAAATAATATATAGACATACTAAATTTTATGTACTTTTTAACTGCTGGGTCATTTGCTGTGTAGAATAGTTTTCAAAAGGGTTCTGCAGTGTAGATTAGTTCCATATTGGGATTTTTAAAACCCCCAAGATGGCATTAAAAGTGCTACCGGCCACCCAGTACACTGCACTGAGTTACCCTTTGATGAGCCGAACTGTATTAAAATGTTTGGACAGATTTCACCTGGGTTTGAATGTCCAATGAAAATATTTTATTTTGTGGGCTGTGAGCTTTGGGATTGTTAAGCTAGTGAACAGAGCTCGAGCTCGCGAGTAGCTCGATCAACCATCCCAAGTACTCAAATGAGCTCGAGCCGAGTTGGAGCTGAGTTTTAAGTGATCGAGCCAAGCTCAAGCATGGTACTACTGGCTCACCTTGGCTCATTTGCACCTCTAAAAACAATAGATCAATGCCACAAACAGCAGAATCACTGCATATGATGTCAGTGTCATTCTTTTGTGCGTGTTCATGTTCCACAAAAATAGGTGGAGAACAAACAAGTTGTTAGCTCGATCAAACTCCAAATAACAGAGGTTACTGATCCAATATCATTCCCAAACAACTCCAGCTACTTCTCTCTTAAATAGTCTCAACCTTGTCATTATCCTTAATGCACTTGACATTGAGACATCATTTGAAACTCATCATTAAAAATTCAAATCTGTGGATCCCTAACTGGATGCTTCAGGTTGAACACAAACTACTGTGATGAAATTTACAATGGTTGTGAATAAACCTTTTGTTAACCTTTGATTGATGTTCCCCTCTCAGAGGCGGGTCCTGTGTCCAGGTACAGCAGTAGCATTGATGTGAAGGCTGAGGGTCTCCTCCATCTCCACCTCAACAGTCCGGCTGTGCAGGAGGTGGTGGTGGGCCCCCCGGACGGTCAGCGCGGCAGCTCCGTCTGTCAGTCCGATGGGCCATCTGTGAAGGTAAGCGGCAGCAGCAGTGCAGAGGGTCCGAGGGTGTCCTTCTCATCGTGTCATTGGAGGAGTAGGAGTGGAGAAGGCGGGTGCTGTGGCGGCTTCTCTGGGAGACGTCTCAGAGGTCCAGGGAGACGCTTGCCTCCATCACCTTGCTGGGGCATCTACAACTCTGGTACCTCAAGCAGGGGATTGTGCAGCTGAACCAGTGCCTCCAGACCGGTCAGTGGTGCAGGTGGCCAGGGTGCCTGGGGAGTCTTGTTCAGTTTTGGGGGAGGAAGCCTTGATGGAGCGGTCAGATACGGTGCAGAAGGAAGAAGCAAGGCGGAGAAAGGAGGACGTCAAGAAGACCATTTCTGAGGTTGAGAGGTTTATGGGCATGCAGGCGATAGATGTGGCTAACCTGCTTCGGGTCTCCAATGAAGGAGTTGATAAGGATATCAAATCAGCGCTCAGCAAAATTCAGAAAAGATGGCTTGAGAAGCTGGCAAGGGAAGGCAAGGCAGAGAAAATTACTTAAAGATGGGAATGCAGAGAGAAGGAGAGGGGATGGCTGAGTGAGTGGCAGCTGAGGTCGGTTAGGGTGGGGTGGACTGACATTTAGTAGACAACCTTTTCCGCGATCACCAGGTTCCTTAAGGGGCGGTTAGGGAGGGTCACTGTACAGATTCAGTCAGGGACGAGGTAGGTAGATATCAGTTTTTGGGTGGTGTTGATGTTTTGTGGCCTCCAAGGTAGGGTGGTGTTGTCGTTGCAGATTCTGGGTTGGTTGTGTATGTATTCTCTTGTGGGGGGTGGTGTCTGCTGGAGAGGTGTTTTGTTTCTTTCTTTGCTTGCTCCCGGGACAGAGAGTTGTATGCCAGCTCTAGTACTTGGAAGTTTTGTAGGAGCACTCCCTCCTTACTTGTACTTCTCTTTCCTTTAATATAATTACTGGTACTATCCACTTTCCAAAAAAAACTTTGATTGATGTTATAAGGCTAAAAGCCCATACCATGTGATCATGAACAAATTCTAACAACATGAAGAGGACACTAACCTTATCCCCTCCATAGGCATCAAGAACATAAATATTGTTGTTTGTAGTTGTCAAAAGCATGGACTTGCCATCATTACTGAATTTGATATCACAAACCTCAGCTGTATCTCCACCCACAAAAAAGGTGTCAAATGGACCCTGTAGTCAGAAAGATCAGAACAACCTATCACAGACAACAAACAAATACAAATGTCTTGTATCTATAGATAATAACCTTGTCATATGAACGAGAATCAAACAACTTGATGGCACCCCCTTCCATAGCTACAGCAAAAACAAGGCCCTGCTGATCAAATGCAACAGTAGGCCTACCACGTAACCGCAGAATGCCCTGTAAACTAACAGAGTGAGAACAGAACATATAATAATCAGACAAAAAGAATTTCACAATTCTGAGCAATAATGACCTGATTTTCTGCTATTCATGGTATGTCAGCAATAAAAAGGTAAAAAAATATGTAAAAAGGGGAAACTCCAACCTGACAAGCATTAACACGAAGATCCCATATTCTCACACTATGATCGAGAGAGCCTGACATGAAACTATCATTGACAGGAGACATGCAGAGCGAAACAATTCTACAACCAAAGACCACTACTTGTATTAGAAAAATATGCATGCCCAATATCATTCTGATGTAACGCACTCACCTCTCTTTGTGACCTTTAAAGTAGCGGAGGCACCTGTTATCATACATGGAAAGATAACGAAGAGATTCTGGAAAGGAAAGAAAAAATCAGCATGTCAAAGATATTCTGGAAGAGAAAAGAGGGTAAAAAAATAAGATGTCTCAATTTCTTCAGTTTTATAAAAATCATTATGCAAACAAAACTGACATCATAACTCCAGTGCAAGAATTCATGAAACTGTATCTTCTATGCACATAATAAGATCTTAGTCAGTGACTAAAGCATGTGTGAATTAGATTCAGATTCTTGCATTATCTCTTGGAAATATTCAAATAAAAAGATGCTAGTTTGAAATTCGAATAGAAGTCTCGAAAGGTACCACTTGTTGAGTCCAAATTGTATCTTGAAGAGCATATGATGCAACTCGGATGGTGGGTAAAGCATATGCGATCTGCACCATGTTTCTTGTGGTAAGTAGTCTTCAACAACCTGAGTATAAGCCACAAATGTTGCCTTTTGAAAAGTTTCATAAACATTGACAGATATTGAATCACATCATATTGCAACTTCTGAAGGCTAACACCCACATTCATTAGTTGTAGAAATTTGTGTTGAATAACCAGATCCATAGCAAGCTGACCAATAACCAAAAGGAGACTGTAAACATAATATGCCTATTCAAGCACTAAGAAGGCAGCTGAAGATGTATGCCTAATGTCACTGTGGTTGCAGTGACAGGAAACATGTTTCTCTTTATTTCTTGATAACCCCAAGGCTCCAAACTGTGCCAATTTGTGATGGTAATGAAAACATCAATTCTTTTCTCTTTTGAAGAAAAAGGAGGACAGTGGACTGTACCACCAAGTTTATTAAATAAAGAGTAGAGATACAATCATATAAACGGAAGAGAAGTAGTTCCTCTCCCCCACCCCTAAAAAAAGGATGACAGCTAAATAAGAGCTATTTAACTAAACAGTACCCATCACCTTATTCTTCTCAACTGACATACGCAACAAATGCCTACTCCAGCTATACATAAAATAAAATATTCTAAAACAAACATTTTCAATATGGAAAACCATGTCATTTCACTCATTCCAAGTGCTACAGCAGATCACATGAGAGATGAGAAGTAGGAACCTCTTTTGTGTTCAACCTTGTTGTTGCACCTTTTAAAGTTCTAAAGAAATCCCACATCTTCTCTAAAGAAGTGAAGGCACATTGAAACTTGCCAACCTATCAAAAGTTTTCCACACCTCCTGACTAATCTGACATGTTATAAATAAGTGATCCACATCTCCCTGCTCGGTTCCACAAAGTACACAAGTAGATCAGAATCCTTGTCCCATGTTTGTCTATACAACTTGGTGACAAGCCTTTTCTCACTCAAGAAGAGGTGAGCTGTTCAATCAGATTCTACTTGTATTGCTACCTAAGAAAAGTGAGGCCATGGAGCTTAAGGACTATTGTCCCATCAGTCTGCTCAGTACAAGATAATTGCAAATGTCCTGGTTTCTATGCTTTCTTCAGTTCCAGACGATCTAATAGAGGAGAATCAGTGTGCCTTTATTAAAGGGGGGAGACTGAAAGATGCATTTTTGTTAGCTCGTGAGGCAATTTTCTCCCTTCACGAATCCAGAAAGAAAGGCATAGTCCACAAACTTAACTTTAGTAAAGCATGTGACAGAGTTCCTTCGGAGTGTCTACAAAATATATCACAGTTGCATGGTTTTCCAATTTAGTGGATCAGAACTATCAAAAATTGTGTTTCAACTGCTAGCCACATACAAGCTCTGGTATTCAAAGGGTGTTTAACGTTGAAAACTTCCTTATATCTCTGATAAGCAAATTGTGACCCTAAATGAAGGTACATAAAGATTTTAAAAAAAAATACCTTTACCCTTGAGAAGGAGACAACAAAAAATGACAGTAGAAATAGTTACAAGGCATTGACAGATAAAAACAAAAAAATTTAATGAAAAACAAACAAGGGAGTGATAGAATGGTGACAAATAAAATTTCAGGCTACTTCCAATTAAGTTGCAGGCTCAAAAAGAAGCTAATTCGGCCAAAATTGTAGGATGCTGGACACAGTCATAGACTGCACTGACATAACCAGCCACTGCTCAAAATGATACTGAATATGCTAGCCACTGATAGCATTAGCCCATCAAGTGAAGTGAGATACGCGATCCCCACCTAAACAACAGCTGGAACAACCAAGATACCCCTTGCATTTCCGCGTTCATTTTCACAGTGTACAGTATAATCCGCACACATGTAGGCTTCATAGCAGAATAGGCCTGGAATAAGGTGTGCAGGAGAAACCAGGGCTTACTTTGCATTCGCAATATCATAAAGGCGTACTGAATCATCTTCGCTTGCAGTGACTAAAAGATCATCCTTGCGATGAAAGTCAAGGGAGCTTATCTGTCCAACCTGAATCAGAACAAAAGTTAGCCAACGAACAACTCAACAAGCTATTACTAGGACCCAAAGAGAAGAAAATAATAGATGCATGTAACAAGTTTAGTTTCACACTAAACAAGACTGACCTTCAGTCAATCCAAATTCAACAAGACAGAGACAAACTACCACACGTGAACCGAAGAGAGCGAGGTTTGCACTTCACGCAGCAATATAGTGTGGGTTTCATTTTAAACTTAACCAATCAAGGGAAAAACGAAAGAGAGGACAACATCTAGGAGAGAAACACGGTAGAGTCCGTGTGCATACGTAGTCAGTGAAGGCAGCACCAATGCACATGCTGCGCACCATCTCGTCGTTGAGCTCGTCGATCGACATCACTGCCGGTTCCTCTTCTTCCCCTGGAACTGATGAATGATCGGACACATTTACAGATTATATGAAATAATAAATCCCAAAGAAAACTGCATGGCTCTGAATGGTGGCATCATCTGCGGGTGCCCTACCGTAAGGAAGACGACGGCCCACCGGAGAAATCTGCTCGCCCGCGGAGGTAACGAGGAAAGGAAGGAACTTGGAGTCCCGACTTCCCTAACCAGGACTCTTCTCTACTTGAGACACCGATTCCGACTAGACAAGGGCAGAGACAACAAAGGCCGTATTCCGGAGGCAAACCCCGCACCTCAGCGGCGCCGGTCGCGTAGGTCCCGTCTCCGCGCTGCCAGCGCCCGCGGGACTTCCACGACTTCCGTTAGAGGAAGGCAGTAAGGACCAGCTCGCCGCCGTGCCGTTCTACTGCCATTAACGTGTCTCAAGGTATTATTATAATACAGGAAGGTAATAACTAATAACAATATAATAAGTTAGTATTTAGTAACATATAACGTGGTATAGCAAATAACCTAATATAGCAATGTCCCGGGCACACCTTTTTCTCATCGTTTTATTTAAAAATCAAAGTAACATAAGTTCAACATATCGAGATAATGTGATGGTAATTAATATCACGGATTATTTGGATGTCATGTCTCGAGATATGTAACGGAATTAAATGGTAAACAGTTAATAATATGCCAATACCTCACTCTCGTAAACTCATAGTATGTGTTTAGAGGTGAACACGGTTTGATTTGGTTTGATTTGAAGAGAATTTTTCTCAAATCAAATCGAATCGAATTAAGACTTCAACTTGAACCAAATCAAATCAAACTATTTTGAAATCAAACCAAACCAAATCGAATTAATTCGGTTTGAACCATATTCACCTCCCCTTTTAGAAATTAGATTGAATTCAAATAAGAGTAGAGAAAGATATGGTAGAAATTTTTTTACCAAACAAATTAAATATTAAAAAAATAACGTGAAAAGTTGTAACTTGTAAAAACAAGCTCCATAATATTTTCACATAAAAAATTAAGAACTTCAATTACTGTAAAATGGAAGGTGATTTGAAACTTATTTCATATAGTCGAAAATCCCATCAGGATGGCGGGGATTAGATTTTTTGAATTATGGTTTATAGTTACATATACACTTATATTAACTTGATAAAAATATTTTTAATTTCAGGTTATTCGGTTCGCTTCGATTTCCTAAACTTCAAAATCAAACCAAACTAAAATTTTTAACACGGTTCGATTTGAACCCGAACTGAATTTTTTTAAATTTCAACCCGAAGCAAATCAAACCAAATCTATCGGTTCGGTTTAGTTTTCGGGTTGAACCCGAATAATGATCACCCCTATCTGTGTTCCCTCTAGTGCCAAACTGAGACCAGTCTCCTTCACCACCAATTCATGTTGTTGATGTTGCGTCGTCGCTATAGCTCGGGTCAAACCCTCCTGACTTCACGGCCTCCAAGGTCTCTAACTCTTATTTTTTACAATTAAATAATGATGTTTGGATTACATTCGATGTAAATTAACACTGATTGCGGTCGGTGAAGAAACGGCATCCACCCAAATCTCATAATCGTCTGAGACACCTACACTCGCAGAGCCAAACTGCACTAGCTACCCCGACATATATAAATGTGCACGCACATAAAACATGTACGCACCGGGTGTTGATTGCTGACACCGCATGTTTATGTTCCACGGAAATTGTCAAAAACTTGACTAACACACTTGCAAAACAACCTCCAGACCACCCACCTCTCCCCGAACAGTGATAAACTAGTCACATGTTATTCTTTGATTATATTGTTTAATCCCTATTTTGATAATAGGAAGATTGATACGTGCATTCAAAGAATTGTATGCTTTGATTTGGGGTTATCTTGCTATCACCGATATATGATCTCTAAAATGATTATGTATGTAACACACTCAAATATAGCTAAGTTGTACTCTATATCATTGAGGCGCCTTTTGAAGTATCAGCTCAGTTCTTTAAAAGAACTCTGAAGTTAAGTATGCTTAATGAGGAGTAGTATTGGGATGGGTGACCTCCCGGGAAGTCCAAAGCGGACAATACCTCGACGGTATATAGTACGGGACGTGATAATGTATCAATAAGACATGAAAATCATGTAAGAAGGATTAATAAGTTGGTAAGATATTAAGCATATTGGCATTGTCATCTTAAGGGGGCGTGAGAGTCCTTGTAGTAGCATCCACCACTATAACGAGACCCGACTTATGGTTCGAGGATAAACAGACTTCTGTTTAAAATCTGGAGCCAGACCCAAAAGTGATATGGTGGATGGTGAAGTATTTATTGTTGCTCACTATAGAGACTAAAGTCGACAAGTTCCCAACGGTTAGACCATTTGTCTATATGTCGATGTATAGACACCAGATATGAAATTATGATTCCTTATATGGTGGTTTGGACGCATGTTCGATATGTGAACCACAATTTATACATGCCATGTTTTAGATATATGAATTGAAGTAAAGTTAAGATTTGTCATATGAAAGTATGAAGTGAACTAAGAGGCTTGCATATGTGACTTGATCTATTAAGATTATGAGTATGTATTTAGAGTAACCTCTAATCTGTTCCGAATATACTTTGAAATATTATGCAAGTCACTTGTAAATATGAAAAATCTATAAGTATGATATAAAGTTTAGAACTTGAAAATCTTATAAATTTGTTTAACATCTACTATTTTCAATTAAGTATACTAGTTTGATTTATGTTATATGCTCAGAACTCACATAGATTGGGAAACTGTTGAATTATGATATGAGTTGCAAATCTTACTACGTAATAATCATGTGACTAAATCTGATGACTATTGACTAGTTAGTCTTAGGACTTACGTGCTTCGTTTAACCATTTTTTAAAGGAAATTAGTAAGTGTGGCTTTTGATCTCTAGAGAAGATTGTGCTGGAAGGAGATCCTACGAAGATTTTGAGACCCACTACATAGGACTTAAGGGTAGGATGCACTCTTTTGTAAACATACAAATGTAGATGTTGAAATTTGGACTTGGACGGTAAGGCAAACATTTTTGTATGCAATGTTAAATATGATGCCTTTTGTTCATGGGAATGATATGATTATGTTTTATTAAATACATATATAGTTTGACATTTAGTGTCTTACGTACTTTCTAATCACACACGATTGTGTATGACGTGATGTTCTCGAAAACTAGATATAGAATCACGAGATAGGGCGTCACACCTTAGGCCGCTAAGGAAGGAGGAGAAGAGGACTCATTTTCTCCCATCTTTCGCACAGCTACAAGATTATCAATTCTCTTCAGTTGGAGTAGGTTTTCTTCATTGTTTTTATTATTATCTCATACTATTCACGGTGATCACTGATCCTAGTTTGACCTAACTTTTGGTGAGGCCTTATTTACCCTCTACATATCTCACTTTTTGCTCACTCGATATATCACTTTTGACAGCATAGAATCATGCAAAAGCACCCTAAGGCCGTGTTCGGGAACAGCCATGGTCTCCACTGTTTTCGTAAAACCTATCTACCGTACTTAATACCCTGATGTGGGACGAGACCACAGACACGACAAGCTCGTGACTGTCCCTTAACGAGGGAAGCGTCGGACGTGCGCGGTTGAGAAATCGGCAATGAGTTAGGGTGATCGGCTCTCTCGTGTGCCCGGATCGGGTCACGGGACGGTGTCGCACTTTCTCGCAGCAGCGGTAATGAATAGATAAAGCGAGCTAGATATCCCTACACGTGCTCTCTAGCAGCGGCATAAACAAATATATATGAAATAAGCAAAATGCCAAGTAAGGGAGCGAATGCGATACCTCCACGCGCTCGGCGTGGGGAAGACGGACCCGGCCGAAACTCGTACTCCCGGGATAAATATTACACAATGATGACAGCAATGAAATATCGCCCACTCCACGCAGGGAGGTAAAGGGCTACACAACTGGGCCCGGGAGGACCGAATTCGGGTTGACGGGCGGCTTCTCGCGTCTCTTCGGCAGCACCCGAACTTGTGGCTGTGGGGCCCAGGCGCTGTCCGGAGGAGCCGTGTGGGACCCGGTGGCACCTCTGTAGTGGGGACACTTAGGGAAGCGCTCCCTGGGCTGGCGGCACGCTGGTTCGCCGGCCGGAGGCCAGGCGGCTCCGTTCGGCACTGGTCGGAATGACCGGCCACGGATCTGCCGGTTCTGTTTTCTGACGCGCGCTCCGGCGAGAACGGACGCTGCGATCAGTCCCGACGTCGGAATGCAACGAAACTGGCGCCGTTGGAAAGATGCTTCGAAGGGCTTCAACCCAAGGTGATTACAGAAAATTAATCAAGCACATACTTCTGATTGGCGAATTTTGAAGGTTGCTGTTGTACAGTGTCTGAACTCTCAGACTAGCAGGGAACTTTCCTGAGAGTTGCCTTTGACCGATATGTGAACGTCCGAATCTAAGGTTATGGTCTTCAACAAAGTTGTTGGAAATCAAGCTAAGAAATCAGAACTATTTTTGGATCTGGACTTGAGAAAGGCTACGAATTTCTATGACTTTTGCACTAGCAGTAGGTCGGATCTGGAATCTGGCTGACAACACTGTAGCTGAGGAAGAACACGAATTTTTAAAAATAGATGGAAGGCTGATCAAAAATTAAGAAAATTCGTGGATGTAGGGGATTATGGTCAGAACTCCTAGTGAAATTGGAAGGGTTTTAAAAAATCAAAAAGAGGGTCGGAGGTGAGAAACACAGGGCTGCTGTCACTGTAGACAGAGACAAAACAGATATGGCAGTGAAAGATGCACGAAAATGGAAAAATATTAACGAGGGATTTTGGACCTGACTTTTTTAGTGGATGATGGGGTGGAAGATGGGAACACACCATAAACATTGCAGGCCAAGAAGAGGCCGTGGCTGATAGCATGAATTTCGAGAAGAGACTGATGTCTGCCAAGGACAGAACTTCGACGGTGGCTCGTTGGCGGTCCGACGGCGGCACGAACGGCGGCGGCACAGATCACAACCAGAGATTGGGGAAGGGGAATAGATATGGTTCCACTCTAGAAAGGGGAGGTTGGAGGAGAGAAACCAGAGGGAGAGAGGGGGGGCTCAAGAACACTCTTGATTTTCCAACAATTTTCTCTTCATTAATGCTAACAAATGGAAAATACAACCCTTTTATATGCCACGTGTCAAATCTAATCTACACCATTAGATCTAGGAGTGGGGAATGGAGGGCCTAGATTGGATGTGAATGACACACAAAATATAATAAAATATTAAGGGGAGAGGGGTGCCCCCTTGACCATGGTTAATGGGGTTGAGTGGGTAGGTGAGGTAGGTAACCCACCTTGGACTAATTAAGCCACTTGTCTCCCATGTGGTCAAATGGCATTCAACCATTCTAGATGGCCACCTATGATGGTTGACCAGCCCCACATGGATGACATGGATCAATGGGAAAGGGCTGGGGGCTCCCTTGCTGGTCCTATTGATAAATTACATAGAAACCCACACAATCCGTGGGAATGACGTATTGGCTTACAAAGTCGTACAATTGCGTACATACTTTCCCAATGATATAAACACAAACTAAAAGGACATAAATGTAAAAGAAAAAGTACATGCTTGGCGTCGATTCCCATCAGCTCTCCCCGGGTGGGAGGAACTCGACCCCGTCGAGTAGGGGTATGGATGCTCGAGTACTCCGGCGGATCTGTCACCGTGCCAAGTAACGCGGGTACGCTACACTCCGAGTGATCGTCACCTGCTCATTCCATATATACTCGATATGCGCGGACTGCTATGGGCCGAAGGTGGACACTCCGGGTGGGGCACTCTCAAAAGGGAAGGAAGCAGCTTTAAGACTCACTAGGAATCACCGCTGAGTCCCTGTTAGTGACTGATCCGGGTATAGATGTAGAACCGATCCCATACTCATCGAGCGAGTCGACTCGCTTCACACTCATAAGGGACTGACATCGACGAGCTTGCACAAGACACATGCAGACAAACAAATGACACACAAGCCATGCAAACAAACCACACAAGAAAAAAAACACACGGACTCATCTATGACCCTAGACACACCTAATGTTAGTCCGACCCGTACATGGGTGACGGCGGACCAGGACACCCGAATATGTGTCATGCATGCATGTTATGCAATTGGGAATGGATGGCATGGGGAACACATATACGTCGGGTGTGGTTATGCGTGGATGGTCTTTTGTATGTGGGTGACTCGGGTGGTTTAGAAGGGCCGGGTGTAGGTGGGTCGGGATTGGTGGATGTAGATGGACCATCCCGAGGGGAAGGGGCATAAAAGTGGGCTTCCTTGAAGAAGGGGAGTACGGGTGGTAACTCGGGAAGCCTAGTAGTGAAGGGGTCAAAAGGGTCAAAGAAGGTATGACCCCTTGTGGTGGGTTCCCACAAGTCACGGTCCCACGTGTAGAAGGTTTGAAGATGTGGGTAGTCACCTTCTTGAATTGTAACGGGTGGGACGGGGATCGTAGGCAAGAAGTATGATTCCTCCCTCGGACAAAAGGGTATGAATTCGGGCTCGTCCGGTAGCGGGAGAAGTAGAAGAACCTCCATGGTGACACAACCTACGGTGCACTCGGAGATAATGGACCCGAAGGCCGGATGGGTGAAGCTAAGACTAGCGGGTTGGTCAAAGCCTCGGGCCAAAAGATGCGTCAACTCCCATTGTGAATCTATTCCCATGACAAGATCGTCCAACGTATCAACATGGTGACGAGATCGAAATGTGGTATGGAATGAGTTGACCGGCACTATAGGTAGGATGGGGTCCATGGATGGAAAGGGATGTGGGACCAAGCCATCCTTGAGCCAACTAAAAAGTGGCTCGGCGATGTATGGTGTACCCGTTAGAAATACGGGTGGCTCAGGCCTTGGTGGCTCCAAATGAGATGGTTCCGAATCAAGTTCGGAAATAGAGAGTGATGACATTTGAGCTCTCATGGGTGAGGAAGGAATGTCCTTCTCGTGGTGAAGGGGTCCTTGGGGTGGCTCCGGGAACAACCAATCTACCCCGATAGACCGATCTAGGCTAGTACTAAATCGATCTAGGCTTGTACTAAACCTTTGCATTTGTCCCATCATGGCGTGAAACATTACGCCCACTTCATCGGGACTATAGGCTCGGGATGCGGCCATGGTTGTAAAGATGGGGTTGGGTCCCCTAGGAATGGAGATGCAAGACCATTTTTTTTAAGTTTAAAAGTAAAATGTGATGCTAACTAATGCACCTAGACATAACCAAAACTCGGTACGCGGCGGAGATAACCGATCCGAAGACCACTCGCGCAAGTGTGCGACCTTCCCGATAGGCGTAGCCTAACGTTCGGACAACACCTTTTGATATACCGGGTTATTGGGATGCAATGCAAAAGACACATTTTTGTTGACACCCTAAACTCAACTTGCTCTGATACCAAATTGATGCGGGACGAGACCACAGACGCGACAAGCTCGTGACTGTCCCTTAACGAGGGAAGTGTCAGACGTGCGCGGTTGAGAAATCGGCAATGAGCTAGGGTGATCGGCTCTCTCGTGTGCCCGGATCGGGTCACGGGACGGTGTCGCACTCTCTCGCAGCAGCGGTAATGAATAGATAAAGCGAGCTAGATATCCCTACACATGTTCTCTAGCAGCGGCATAAACAAATATATATGAAGTAAGCAAAATGCCAAGTAAGGGAGCGAATGCGATACCTCCACGCGCTCAGCGTGGGGAAGACGGACCCGGTCGAAACTCGTACTCCCGGGATAAATATTACACAATGATGACAGTAATGAAATATCGCCCACTCCACGCAGGGAGGTAAAGGGCTACACAACTGGGCCCGGGAGGACCGAATTCGGGTTGACGGGCGGCTTCTCGCGTCTCTTCGGCAGCACCCGAACTTGTGGCTGTGGGGCCCAGGCGCTGTCCGGAGGAGCCGTGTGGGACCCGGTGGCACCTCTGTAGTGGGGACACTTAGGGAAGCGCTCCCTGGGCTGGCGGCACGCTGGTTCGCCGGCCGGAGGCCAGGCGGCTCCGTTCGGCACTGGTCGGAATGACCGGCCACGGATCTGCCGGTTCTGTTTTCTGACGCGCGCTCCGGCGAGAACGGACGCTGCGATCAGTCCCGACGTCGGAATGCAACGAAACTGGCGCCGTTGGAAAGATGCTTCGAAGGGCTTCAACCCAAGGTGATTACAGAAAATTAATCAAGCACATACTTCTGATTGGCGAATTTTGAAGGTTGCTGTTGTACAGTGTCTGAACTCTCAGACTAGCAGGGAACTTTCCTGAGAGTTGCCTTTGACCGATATGTGAACGTCCGAATCTAAGGTTATGGTCTTCAACAAAGTTGTTGGAAATCAAGCTAAGAAATCAGAACTATTTTTGGATCTGGACTTGAGAAAGGCTACGAATTTCTATGACTTTTGCACTAGCAGTAGGTCGGATCTGGAATCTGGCTGACAACACTGTAGCTGAGGAAGAACACGAATTTTTAAAAATAGATGGAAGGCTGATCAAAAATTAAGAAAATTCGTGGATGTAGGGGATTATGGTCAGAACTCCTAGTGAAATTGGAAGGGTTTTAAAAAATCAAAAAGAGGGTCGGAGGTGAGAAACACAGGGCTGCTGTCACTGTAGACAGAGACAAAACAGATATGGCAGTGAAAGATGCACGAAAATGGAAAAATATTAACGAGGGATTTTGGACCTGACTTTTTTTGTGGATGATGGGGTGGAAGATGGGAACACACCATAAAAATTGCAGGCCAAGAAGAGGCCGTGGCTGATAGCAGGAATTTCGAGAAGAGACTGTTGTCTGCCAAGGACAGAACTTCGACGGTGGCTCGTTGGCGGTCCGACGGCGGCACGAACGGCGGCGGCGGCGGCACAGATCACAACCAGAGATTGGGGAAGGGGAATAGATATGATTTCACTCTAGAAAGGGGAGGTTGGAGGAGAGAAACCAGAGGGAGAGAGGGAGGGCTCAAGAACACTATTGATTTTCCAACAATTTTCTCTTCGTTAATGCTAACAAATGAAAAATACAACCCTTTTATATGCCATGTGTCAAATTTAATCTACATCATTAGATCTAGGAGTGGGGAATGGAGGGCCTAGATTGGATGTGAATAACACACACAAAATAATAAAATATTAAGGGGAGAGGGGTGCCCCCTTGACCATGGTTAATGGGGTTGAATGGGTAGGTGAGGTAGGTAACCCACCTTGGACTAATTAAGCCACTTGTCTCCCATGTGGTCAAATGACATTTAACCCTTATAGATGGCCACCTAGGATGGTTGTCCAGCCCCACATGGATGACATGGACCAATGGAAAAGGGCTGGGGGCCCCCTTGCTGGTCCTATTGACAAATTACAGAGAAACCCACACAATCCGTGGGAATGACGCATTGGCTTACAAAGCCATACAATTGCGTACATACTTTCCCAAGGATATAAACACAAACTAAAATGACATAAATGTAAAAGAAAAAATACATGCTCGGCGTCGATTCCCATCATACCCAGTATGTGATGATTTGTAATCATGTAAAATCTTGAGAATCCAATGTGAGGGTGCTTCGAGAGATTAGAGAAGTCGGCACTTTTTGTGCCTAATTCTCTTTCTTCTGTAAAATCCTTTCTTCACGCAAGCCAAAAATGACTATGATCATTTGAAAATAATTAAAACACGTCGGATGCTTTTATCTTGAAAGTCATGCCCAAATACGTTACCAAACGACGCCTAAGTCTGCATCGCTTCCTAACCATAACTCAAGATATATCACTTCCTTGTTCAATAGATCACCTTATTGCTCAGCTCAATATATCAATTCCAATAGTATTATATCACTCTTCGCTCAATATAATCACTCTCGAGAGCATTATATGGTTTCCAAGAGCACCATATTACTTAAAATAATTCACTTCCTCGCCTGATATAACACTTCCAAAAGAACCATCACACTTCTTTGCTCAATATTACTTAATATATCACTTATGAGTATAAATCACTTCTTCACTTAATAGATCGCTTTTGAGATTATTATATTGCCTCTTCAAGAGCATTTTATCACTTTCATGTTGCCCCATATATCGCTTCCTTAATATATCATTTTTAAAGAGTACCATGCCACTTCTTCACTCAATATTTCACTTTCTTGCTCAATGCGTTGCTTCAAATAATATTAATATCACTTCCTCGCTCAAGAGTGCTATGCCAATTCATCACTTACCCATCGCTTATAAGGGCAACTTTGTTATTCGAACACGGGTGTCGTGTTCGACCCCAATGGGTCGAACACGGTATCCGGGGTCGGATAAATCTCTTGTGTGAGGGAAATGGGTGAGCCCCATAATTTTTCTCTCTCGTCGGTTAAAAAATCCACCCGACAGTTCTAATAATAAACCGGGCCTAAGAGTACTATATATATATATATATATATATATATATATATATATATATATATATATCAATTCATCACTTATCCAATATATAACTTCTAAGAACATATATCACATATTTCCTCAATATATCACTCACCAAAGCATTTCATTACTTGCAAGAGCACTCTAAATCAATATGCCGCTTCTTTGCTCAGGATGTCACTTTTTTTTGCTAAAATCACATCACTTCTTTACTCAATATATCACTTCTTTGCTCGATATATTGATTCAAAGGATACTATATCACTTCCTTAATATATCACTTCCGAGAGCATTATATCGCTTCCAACCAACATTCAGAACATATCATTTTATCGCTCAATGTATCACTTCTAAGGACGCGTTTGAAACAGATCGAGGGTGGAGAGATTTTTTCAAAATTATTTAGAGAGAAACTAAGTATTTTTAAGTAGTTTTTGAAGATTTTCCAATTCTCTTCCCTTTATATCTATATCCTCTAAACCTCTAAATCCGTCATAAAGTAAAAGTTGATGGGACATTAGAACATTTGGAAATGATTTTAGAGGAGGAAAGATTATAATGATTAGTGAGTTCAAAATCCCTATCCTCAATTCGTTCCAAACGTGCCCTACGAGCACTTTATCGATTCTAAGACACTTTATCACTTCCTTGCTCAACATACTAGAGTATTGTGCCATTCTTTGGCTTAATATATCATTTTCGAGAACATTAAAAATCAGCATTGCATGACATCCGACACTTCACACAAGCGACTCAAGATGCTCATAATTACAAATTGTAAACATTTTAAAAAATATTTATATCTTGGTCATTTACTTTTCTATCTTGAGAAACAATTACTGCACTGCATGGCGGAGTAGTTATTTTTTTAAATTTTTGTTGGAGTGAGACTAATACGTTATGTTCCATGTCACAAAAAATTATCTTGAAAGTAAAAAATTAAGGATCACGTGAATAATATAATATATAAAAAATAAAATTTACACTATTCGCAATGATTTTTTTTGAAGAGAGGGTTAAGACGTGAGCTTCACGTTAAGAAATCTTGACATCGCTAAAAATAATTTTTTGAGATTTTTATATATGTGCTTCCATAAAATTCGGTTTTGTCAAATATATTCTCGTTTGAACATATTATCACGAATATCTTTCGTTCAGATAGAAATGTTACGATTATACCCGTTAGTTTAATGTCATCGATGAAGGAGAATATTTCATAAAAGTTACCATCTACATTGGTTAGATCTAAGATATATTTGTTAAAATTAAATATTACATGGATTATATATATATATATATCTTACTCTTTAACTCATAATTTAACTCGAGTTAAACGCGCGGAAGTTAGGGCAAAGATATAATCATGATATTATCTATATCTCAAAAATATTCATGATAATATGTTCTGATAATATTTGATAAAATCAAATTTTATAGCAGTATATATGTAAAAAATTTTATTTTTTAAAGTAAAAATTAACTACACCGACTCTTTTAGCTTTCTCTAAAAAAACTCATGTGATTCTTCATATTGCTATTATACGTTAATATTAAAGCACAAGCTACAGTTCCATGGCTGCGACCAACGAGCTTTCTCCCTTACGACGAGAAAAAAAAAAGTCGAGCTTCCTCCCTGTTAAGACATAACAGTTCCATTGCTATCTAGCTTGCGGAGATCGCTGGTCTCTCCCTCGCTCAGTCGCTCCCTCTCCGCTCCAGTTTTTTCTTCTCTTCTCTTACGCCTCAGAAAACGAACAGGTGCCGCCATGAATTGATCTGCGAGAGCATGTCAAAGGAAATGGAGAGGGGAGCGACGCAACCAATGCTTCGTTGGGAGTTGAGATCCAGATCCGCCTTCCCGAGGAAGATCTGATCCTGCGAGGAAGATCTTCCGAAGCCGCCGCCGCCTCCCTGCTGTCACCTCCCGCCCGCCCAATCCATGGCGGGGGCCGTGTCCGCGCTCTTCCTCCTCGACATCAAGGGGCGCGTCCTGGTGTGGCGGGACTACCGCGGGGACGTCTCCGCCGTGCAGGCGGAGCGGTTCTTCACCAAGCTGATCGAGAAGGAGGTGAGCTAAGGGAGACTGGATTCCGCCCATGGGGTTATGGTTTTTTCAGGGAATTCGGATTCGCTAGGGGACTAGCTCGATCTAGTTTTGATTTTGTGGCTGCTCCATGGGGTTATGGTTTTTGAATTTGTTCTTTTTTTTTGACGGGGATTGCTTTTCCTCGCATAGCAGTGGTTCTGGAGTTATGTCCAATCCAGTTATTTCATCCAACCCCCCGACCACATTGTGCGTGTTCTTGCGTGCTTTGATGAAAAGTGCATATGAATGTCAAGTCCTTTCTAGATGTTTCTGTCCGAAGAACGTCTCTCAACGTGTTCTTTTCGTTGATAGAAGCAATAAAATTATTAAGGTATTCTTTTGATTCGATGCAGGGTGATCCGGACTCTCATGATCCAGTGGTGTATGACAATGGTGTCACGTACATGTTTATACAACACAATAATGTATTCCTGATGACAGCATCTCGGCAGAACTGCAATGCTGCCAGTATTATTCTCTTTCTGCATCGTGTTGTTGATGTATGGTCTCCTTGTTTCTATTTCTTATATCTGATTCCTCTACCTGTTTTCATTTCCAATCGATGCAGACTGTCTGATTAGATTCCATATATTTTACTCTATCCAATGTAATGCATCGTTTCAATGAGTTTGTTGCTTTTGCAGGTGTTTAAGCATTATTTTGAGGAGTTGGAGGAGGAATCTCTTAGGGATAATTTCGTAGTAGTGGTTGGTAACATTAATTATTATGTTTTACTTCTTCGAGGGTTACAGTCAATCTTAAGAATGAAGAATTTGGATTTTATTCTAAAGATCAATATTTTTTCTCTTTCGAGCAGTATGAACTACTTGATGAAATGATGGACTTTGGGTACCCTCAGTACACAGAAGCAAAAATTCTGAGTGAGTTTATTAAAACTGATGCATACAGAATGGAGGTTACACAGAGGCCACCAATGGCAGTAACTAATGCTGTTTCATGGCGGAGCGAAGGGATACGCTACAAGAAAAATGAGGTGATTTTTGTCCTAATAGGTTTTTTTTTCTTCTTACAGGAGTATTTTCTGATGGAAACTGATTTATTTTTTTCAGGTTTTCTTGGATGTGGTTGAAAGTGTAAATATACTAGTCAATAGCAATGGTCAGATCATACGATCTGATATTGTTGGGGCACTGAAAATGAGAACTTATTTGAGGTTGGCTGCCATTTTGTTGCATGATTTTTTTTAATATATCTGTATGAAGTGGACAATGAGGACTAATCTAATGCGTACTGCCACTTTTCGTATGAATTCCCTTTTCCTGCATTTGGACATGGCTTGCAAATAAATTTTTGTCTGTGTGTTTCCTCTCAGTTTTTTTTTCTTTTAGATTATTTCTTGGTTCATTACATAGAATCCACTAATGTAGCTCACCTCGAAACGAAATTTAAGTGCCTACCATACAGTTGAAAGAAAGAGATACAATTACCAACTCCTTGTTTGTGTTTCCTAGGTCTTATCAATGGTTGTAAAATGCTTTAGAAGTTCACAAAGAATTGAAAATTAAAAGACATGACAAGTCTTACATAATGACGAATTGTGTTCAAAAGTTTGCTCATCATGGAGTAAGAGCAACAAGAGCTGGAATGGGTAAATAGTCTTGTCATACTTGAACAGAGAGGCTTGGTGCAAAAAGTACCAAAGCTTCTCTAGCATGATTAATGAAATGGAATGTAACCTCTGCTAGATGAGTATCATATATTCGTGACTTGGAGAAACAAATCTGTATTCTGGAAACTTAATTTAATTGGAATATGTTTGCTACTAGGCGCCTGGGTCTTTTCTACCAGGAATTGAAGTTTGTTTAAATGTTGTGAGATTCATTTCTAATTGGATAGTTGTAGGAGTTCTTGGAGCTCTAGCGAAAAACCAGACTGACTGTTGAGACACAATGATTTGGGACTTGAGGAAGTTTGAGATCCACTCTAGTTTGCACTTTAATAGAGGGAGCTGCACCAATGGCTCACTATATTTTCTCCTTTTTTCAGTTCGAGGCCCTGTGCGTCATGCCGTGAGATACATGCTCTGGTTGTTAGTATACCATCTCTTGCAGCTTAAGCCTTCTCCACGGAGAATGGTCCACCATACAAAGATAAACAAGTGTTGTGGCTTTGAATAACTGCAAAGTGCAAAGAGGATATGAAATTGTATGAAGGTTCACCTTCCCAAAGTCGTGGGCACAAGCTGGTCTTCAGTTCTGCTCTTGCTGTCAAAGTTGCAGCTGTTCCTTTCTCTCAGATGATCCGGGCTGTAGCATGAAGGACCACACATGCATGTCTTCCCTGCTTCCCTGTGATCTTTCCTAGTTTGCCAGCAAGTCTACCATGTTTGTAGGAGAGGACCACATCAGTAAAATAAACCGATTGAGAGAAGAAGCATCCACTGAAAGATGATTCCTTCCACAAAGCAGGCTAGATGATCACAAGTCAGGAGATAAGCATGTGCAACTCTTTTCACAAAAAAAGTGAAGGCCCCAAAGTTGATAGAATGACAGCATCCTCAACCCCTCATCGAAGGAAGGCAAACTTGGGGATTGGGCATAGATTAGTGGCCCATCTGCCGATCTGGATTACCCAATCTAGAACCGATCTGGCCTGACCCAATAATATGATTTTTCTTTTGTTTAGAAAAAGATTCAAACAATATGAAGATTATAAAAAGGTAAAAATGTTCTACAAATAAAAGGGCATCATTTTAGATATAAAAACAAGGTCCTTATTTGTAAACTTATAGGCTTACGTTATATGTATTGAGAAGATATTGTACATAATCATTCTAATACATGTAAGTTGCATACATATGCTAGTAGTCCATGACTCCATGGGGTACCAGTTATACTTTTTTGTATTAGCATAGATGATTGTGACTGGTGTCTTGCCAGAGATCCTAAGATGTGGAAACACCCTCCTGCCAAGTGATGGAATGATGTATCTGAGTATTGAGGGTAACCATAATATTATCCTTCAGAGCTTTATATGCTGGAGGGTGGATAAGCATAATAACTTGATGGGTAACCATAAGCCTTTGTAGGAGCTTGAGATGATGTACGAATACTCTGCTTGACCATAATGCTTTGATATTTCCCTTGCTCTCTTCTAGAACTCTTCTTTTATCGCTTTCTCCTTCTATAGCCAATCGCATTAACAATGCTTAATGTTTGGATCATAAGCTGCATCTTCAACACCGAACATTGTCGTTGTTGTGGGTAAATAGAGTGTTGCTTCCCTTTGCCCTGATCTATTGCTGTTTTGCTTTATGTCTCCTCCTATGTAGTTAGAGGCAAGAGGCGATAGAGGCAACCAAGGGGTTGCCTTAGCCTCAAATGTCTAGACGATGGCCTAGGCATTTAAGGCAACATTATATTAAAATGTGTATGAAATTCTAATATATAAATATATGTCTAAGTATCTGTTGAACCCGAAAAATTATACAAAAAAGGGGGGGTTCCCCCTTCATTTCCTGCTGCTGTGGGGAAGAAAAAAGAAAAAATAATGTGAGGAGGTTTGACCCCCTCCGGTACATACACCGGAGGGGGGACCCCCTCCGCCCCTCTCTCTTCTCTCCGGTAATGACAAACCGGAGGGGGGACCCCCTCCGGTCCTTTGCAACATGAAAAAAAAAATAATAGAAGAGGGAAGGGGGAAATACCCCCTCCGGTACATGAACCGGAGGGACCCCCTCCGGTCCCAAGCAAACCGGAGGGGGAACCCCCTCCGGTACATGTACCGGAGGGACCCCCTCCGGTTCCAGTCAAACCGGAGGGGGTCCCCCTCCGGTACATGCACCGGAGGGGGAACCCCCTCCGGTCACTGTACCACTGGAGGGGGGGGGGGGCTTTCCCCTCCATTTTCTGCGGAAAGAAAGAAAATAGTAAAAAAAAATTAAAAAGGAAGGGAGGGGAAGAGTCACCTTGTCCCTTGGACTTCTACCGGAGGGGGTGTTTCCACCGGAGCCACCTAGCCTCCGGTCCACTTCTAACTCCTATAAAAGGAAGCCTAGAGCTCCAAGGAAGGAAGAGGAAAAAAGAGGAAAGAAAGTTTGGCAGCACTTGAAGACTTGGAGAGCTTCGATAGAGGCCCAAGTGTGAAGAAGAAAGGAGAAGAGGCTTGCGCCCCTCTCCCTTGCGGCTAAGTTTCCTCCCTCCAAGTTTGAAGAAGGCCCTCATACTGAGATTTATTGCTAGAAAATTCCCTCATGAAGAAATATATTTGTATTGTTGTAAATCCATAACGAAGAAATGATCGAAGTTCATGGGAAGCCCAGAAATGCTCAAAGTCTGGTCCCTTATGAAAAAAATATGAGGAGATCCCTTCATATTTCAGAAATTGCAACTCTACCCTAAGCTTTTGCAAAATTGCCCAAAAGTCCATGTACTTTGGAAAATTTCAGAAAAATCAGAAATTCAAGAGACAAGATATGAGTTCAAAGGAATGTTCCCCACTTTATAGAAATACCTCCGGTGGACAGAAAATTGCAGAAATATCCCCGGTGGACAGAAAATTGCAGAAATATCACCGGTGGGTAGAAAATTACAGAAATACCTCCGGTGGGTAGAAAATCACATAAATACCTCCGGTGGGTGAAAAATTGCAGAAATACCCCCGATGGGTAGAAAATTGCAGAAATACCCCCGGTGGGTAGAAAATCACATAAATACCCTCGGTGGGTAGAAAATCACAGAAATACCCCCCGGTGGGTGAAAAATTACAGAAATACCCCAGTGGACGGGAAAAATTCAGAAATACCCCCGGTGGTGGGAAAATGTCAGAAATACTCTCGAGGATGAAAAGATTGCAGAAATATCTCCGATGGCGGAAAAATTACAAAAATACCCCAAATGGTGGGAAAATACAAAAAGACCCTGAAATATTAAAAAATTGCGAAAATACCACATTTGTGGGAAAGTTGCATCAAAGTCATTGTTCAATCTAGAAACTGTGCAAAGTTCCCAGTTTCTCAAAATCACTGAAGAATGTTCTTGTCCATGGTTGGTGCCGTTTGCACGACTCGGTGGAGCGAGATCACGCTCCTTCCTTGAAGCGGTGTGCGCTCTCCTGAGTTCGGCTTATGGCTAACCATCCAAGCCTATGTATCTATTTCATGGCCAAGAGCTATCAGGTCTGGAAACAACAAAATTGATGAAACCCTGAGAAATCAAGAAATTAAGAAGAGGAATACCCAAGAAGTCAAATGACAGGGTTATTTCCGAGAAGTCAATAAATCAAGATGAGAAATGCCCAAAAAGTCGAATGCCGGAGATATTTCCGAGAAGTCATGAAATTTGATACTCGGAATGTCCAAAAAGTCAAACAACGGGGCGATCTCCAAAAAGTCAAGAATGGCGCATATGTCCAGGAAGTCGAGAAATGACGAGACTATCTCCAAAAAAAAATCAAGAATGGCCGATATGCCCAGGAAGTCGAGGCATGACGGGATTTTCCCTGAGAAATCAAGAAATGTCAAATATATGCCGAAAAGTCAGAATGACAAGAATGCCCAAGAAGTCGAGGCATGACGGGGCTATCTCCAAGAAAGTAAGGAATTGCAAGAATATCCCAGAGTTTGGGAAAACTGCAAAAATACCATGATGGAGGGAAAATTACAAATATAACCCGCCTCAGGCGGGAATGTCCTTTATGGACACCAAGGCAACTTAAGAGTCCAATCACAATCAGCGTGATTGTGACCATGAAGTAACCCCGAGGCATCGATAATGATCATCTTGGCGATCAAACGGTCCTCGTGATAAAATTCAAGCTTAACTCTCCGATCAGGGGACACGAGTAAATGTAATGATCCAAATGTAGAATGAAGCAAATTCAAAGGCTCTGGTTGCAAATGGATATAATCCTGAAGACCTGATTACACAATCGGGACCATATGTAAAGGTCTTGAAGGATCGATTGTAATTCATATCATGTGTTCAAAGAAATAAAGTCTCCAAAGTTCTTTGCAAGAGTATGTACCCGGAATGGGCAATCAAGCTCATTTATGTCACAACTAATAGAGGCAAAAGGCGTTCTTCGACAGTTAATCAAAGGTGTTCGGATTTTTACCGATGTAAATTAACACCGACTTCGGTCGGTGGGGAAAAGTCCAGTACACGAACCCTAAATCGTCTGACAAACCCAAAAAACGCGGAATTAACAAATATGTCAAGATATACGACATATCCATCCAGCGAAATCGGATGTTCCAAAAACTTTTCCGCGTGTAAACAGACTGGCACGCCCGGTGGGACTTTTCCTGCCTTTCATTTCTTTGTCGAAGAATACCTTGCCTTGACAAAAGTTGTGACTCCTTCACACTCTTGCAAGAAGTTCAAAGGACTCCCACCGTTGAAGCTGTCGCTGGGGGCATCAAGGTTAAGGTTGCCCGGGGCGTCAAGGTTGAGCGGTCCCTTTCAAAGGCCAAATGTCAACATGTATCTAAAGTTGCTCCTACTAGTTGGGGGGATGCCATTCCAACCGTGGTTGCTGCCGTTGGGGGCATCAAGGTTAAAACTCCCTGTCAAAGGCCAAATGGCAACACAATACATGTCCAAGTGGCAATTACTAAGAGGGGACAATGCCACCACAGTCATGGCCGCCGCTGCTTGATACGTCCAAGTGAAGACTTCCTGTTGAAGACTAAGTGCCAACAAAATTCATATGTTGTTCCTGCTAGCCGGGGGCAATGTCGCCGCCGTGGAAGAAAATCTGTTGTGGCTATATCTAAGTCTGGCAAGATTTGTCATTGACCAAAAGCAAACCACAGAAAAAGAAGAAGAAGAACGCAACTGGCCAGATAAAGGCGAGCCGATCTCATAACAATACTTTGCCGAATACATCAAGCTGAGGCAGAGATGAAAGAAGCCAACGCCTAAGCTTCGCTCTGAAGCCAAGGCACCGGTGGGAAGTCAAATCCTCTAAGTCTGGGCAAGGGGGCAATCTTATTGCTGTCTACATCAAGTGAAAGGTGACAATGAAAGAAGTTGACATCCAAGCCTCACGTAAAAAGTCAAAGCCCTTAAGTCCAGGCGAGGGGGCGATTCCGTGAACCAACTTCTTTTCAAATAAATATGGGTCAACAAGGAGGAGGCTTTGAACAATCTAAACCTTCTAAGGCAACAACTTGAGGCCAGAATTTCAATCCTGGGGGCATGTTTCAATCAGTCCCAAAATAGATTTTCCTCTCCCTCAAGACATGAGATGAGGCAGAAAAGGAAGATGAATAAATAAGAATAGGGAAGAAGGAAGATAAAATTGGTGAAGCATCAAGCTGCCACCTTAGAAATTCAAGAGGGCGTATCTGGCAAAGAAAACTCCAAGAAGAGGTAGGGGCAAAGCACAAAATAATGCTTCGAGCAAAATCTCAGGCGAAACCTCAAGCAAGGTAGCTCCGACAAGCAATAGCCCGATCAGAAGTTCAAAGCAGAAGGCTCCAAGTCAAGCCTAGGCAAAGCCAGAAAGGCCAGTCCAGGAAGAAGGCTTCAAGCAAAGCTCTAAGTGAAGACAAAAATAGAAGCCTAAAAAAAAAGACGAAGTAAAACCAATGGCGGAGCCAAGAAGACAGATTCAAGGGGGACCTCTGTCTTTTCCCTTTCCAAATTTTAACACTTTGTTAGTGGAGTCTGTCCCAAAATCGTCATTGTTCGAACCTCTTAAGGCTTCAAACATGTCTGCCTGACATCAAGCCATCTATGCATAGGATCCAACCCATGCTTTGGTACCAAATTGGTGTTGAACACCAACTCATTTCTTGATCTGCCAAGTTTGGGTATTGTTCCACTTCGGGCTCTAAGCCACCCTTGGCAATTAAGCTCATTTTCTGGTAACACAAAGCTAGCTTCAGGCGTAAACCTATGCTTGTGGCACCAAACCAATTTCGGCGTCAACCTTTCTCCCGCTGTCCACAGGGAAGTTGTAAAATTCCTTGCCAAATTTTACCCCAAAAGAAGAAAGAAGGGAAAAAAGGGAAAGTGAAAGAGAGAAAGAAAGAGAGGAGTACTCTTGGCCCAAGCCCTCCAAGGCAGAAGCTCAAAGCGAAAATTTTATCTCGGGAGGGACGAATTTCACCTAACTCAGTCATCATACAGTCTGTCCTCTTGAAATGAAGCGCAAGCTGAGGAGGAGAAAAACAAGAAAGAAGTGTTTGAAGAGAAACTTAAGAAGCAAAGGTGAATAGACAGTTGCCATGGAAATCCCCATAGAAGAAAATCCCTCTGTGAAGAACTACAAAAGAGAGAGAGAGTAACCCTTCCTTCCACTCAATGAAAAGCACATCTCACCTGGATCATCACCTTGTCAAAGCTCAAATCCAGAGTTCAAAAAAAAAGAGAAAAAAAAAAGTGGTTTAAAATAGAGGTGCCCCGGCGGACTTAGCCATTCCCATCACAGGGGTGGTTGAGGGTAAAAAGGCCAAAGAAACTCGGCTGAGGTGAAAACCTGAAAGGGCGTCTCAGGCAAAATTAGGTAACCCCTCAGCGTGAAAACCCGAAAGGGCGTTGGGGTTGGTAAAGTGAAAAAAAAAGGAAAAAAAGAGGAGAAGAAGAAGAAAATATATTTTCAACAATCATCATGAACCAGCATCGTGGTTATCCTCCACTTGAAAATCATGTCCTATCAAGGAGAACAAATGCATCAAAACCCAAACCGTTGGTTTGAAACCCCTTTCGGGTCGATAACCATCCAAAACGAAACCCAAATCCTTGGTTCAAACTCCTTCGGGTTAGCCACCATTAAAACCAACTCTTTGGTTACCCAAGCCTTCCTTGGATCACCACAAAAAAGGACACGAAACCCAGATCATTGGTTCGAAACCCCTTCCGGGTCAACAACCACAAAATAAAACCAAATTTTTGTTGCCCAAACCTTTTGAGTCAAGAAAAAAAAGAGAGAAACCCAAAGTCATGGTGCCCAAACCCCTTCTGGGTTAGTCACCATTCCAAAACCCAAAAACTTCATCGTCAAGCCCCTTTCAAGCTAAAAGGCCGCAGGCTTATAAGTCATTGGCCCCATATCTTCCTTATGGTGGAGGAACAATGGAAATTAAGACACTTTGTCCCAACGACAACGTCAAGCAACAACGATGTCAAGCAACAACAACACCAGAAGCAACTACAACAACAACGTCAAGCAACAACGCCAACACCAGAAGCAACAACATCAGCAGCAATAAAAAAAAAGAAAAAAATGGGGCTTAAAATTGAGGTGCCCCGACGGACTTGGGCATCCAACTTGTTGGTTGCCTAAGGGCAAAAATGTCATAAAATCCGGCTGGAGTGAAAACCCGAAAGGGCGCTTCAGGCAAAAATGGGTAACCCCTCAGTGTGAAAATTCGAAAGGGCGCACTGGAAAAAGCTAAAGGGGGCCAGCTTCGGCGAAAACCCAAAAGGGCGGTAGAGCTGGTAATGTGAAAAAAAAAAGAAGAAGAAAAAAAGAGAAAAAAAGAAGAAGAAAGTAGGAACGCATCGTCATTATGGACTACCATCTCAAACATCCTTTGTCCGATGGTTTTGTCCCACTGTGGCAAACACATTATCAAACCATCAAATCACAAGTTCCCGAAAAACTCACCCAAATTTCAACTTTTGGCTTCCAAATCACAAAAGTCAGCCAAACCCTCAGTGCAATCCTCAACTTCCAAATCACGAAGGATAGCCAACTCCAACTCCATTTCTCGGTCTTCAAACCGCACAAGTCAACTAAGTTTCAAAACCCAAAGGTCAACCAAAATCCAAACTCAAATCCCAAACTCCGTTGGCCCTCAGACCATCAAGTCACTCACAGTAAATTCTAAACCCCAATTCTAATCTTTGGCTTCCAAATCACAAAGGTTAGTCAACCCCAATTCTAGTCTTTGACCCCACCTTAACTTCTAATGCTCGACTTCTATGCCACGGAGGTCGCTACGAGAGAAAGGAAAATGAGAAAAAAAAAGAAGAAGAAAAAAAAAGAGAGAAAAAATGAGAGAAGAAAAAAGAAGAAAAAAATGAGAGAAAAAAAAGAAGAAAGAAAAAGGAAAAGAAGAGAAGAGAAAAAAAAGAGGGAAAAGATGAAAAAAAAAGAAAAAAAAAGAAGAAAAAGAATTATTGTTATTCATCACCATGAGCCGTCACCATTGACGCCTCTTTTTCTTATGATTTTGTCCCCATTCGGGGAAGCATGTCTCAATACTAAATTTCTATGGTAGTGTTGACATTCATGTCCGTTTTGGGCCGTCAACCCTACTCAAATTTCAAAGCCTGATTTTGACCTGCAAGTCATTTTGGAACGTCAATTCCACTAAATTCCAATTGTAGTGTTGGCATTCATGTCCGTTTTGGGCCGTCAACCCTACTCAAATTTCAAAGTCTGGTTTTGACCTGCAAGTCCTTTTGGACCGTCAATTCCACTAAATTTTTATAGTAGTGTTGGCATTCATGTCCGTTTGGGCCGTCAACCCTACTTAAATAACAATTCTTGGTTTTGACCCGCAAGTCCTTTTGGACCGTCAATTCCACTAAATTTTTATAGTAGTGTTGGCATTCATGTCCGTTTTGGGCCGTCAACTCTACTTAAACTCCAAATTCTTGGTTTTGACCCGCAAGTCCTCTTTGGACCGTCAATTCCACCAAATTTCAATTTTTGATCTTGACCTACAAGTCCTTATTGGGCCGTCAATTTCAAAAATTCTCAAGTTTTGGTGTTTATTCACAGATGTCCTTTCGGGACTGTCAACGCAAAAGACCACCCCAAATTCTCAAATTTTCAAATGATGAAGAAGCCGACCCTATCACCTTCGAGGTCAACACAATTGAAGAAGACGGTCTCACTGAGAAAGAGGAATAAGATTAGCGTGAGCCGAAAAAATAAAGAATGGTTGCCTCTCTTCAGATCGGGCTCAAAGGGATTAGCCGCTGCGAAGGGCAACATCATATCAGTTGGTAGGAAATCAATTATATAGGCTGGTGCATGAAAAGGACAAGCCTATCCTCTTACGTTGCCTCTCGCCGAAGGAAGCCAAGATGGTCATGCACGAGGTCCGCTTAGGGTTCTGTGGTGCCCATCAAGTCGGGGACAAAATGAAGAGCAATATAAAACTTAAGGGTTTCTACTGGCCCACCATCTATACGGATTACAACCGATACGCCCGCACGTCATCAGTGCCAAGCTTTCGGCCCAGTGCCAAGAAGACTCCCAAGCTCGTTGCACACCATGGCTCCTATATGGCCCTTTACAGAATAGGAAATGGATATCGTGAGACCCTTTCCACCATCCACAAGAGGCTACAAATTCATCCTAACCGCTACAAATTACTTCTCCAGGTGGGCCGAAGCTATCCCTCTGCAGGAGGTCACAAGAGAGGCAATCGCCCAATTTGTCAAGTACCATATTTTATACCGATTCGGCACCCCCTGTCGAATCATGTCAGATAATGGCACTCCTTTCAAAAATAAGACCATTTACCAGTTGACAGCAGAGTTTCATATCGACTGGAGAACGTCAACTGTCTACAATCCCCAAACCAATGAATTGGCCGAAGCATTTAACAAGGCCCTCTCCAAGCTCTTGGCCAAGATCG
This sequence comes from Amorphophallus konjac, assembly GCA_022559845.1. Lineage (NCBI taxonomy): Eukaryota > Viridiplantae > Streptophyta > Magnoliopsida > Alismatales > Araceae > Amorphophallus > Amorphophallus konjac. Next base: position 261,918 of record JAHNEJ010000379.1, on the reverse strand, counting down.
TCGAAAGCCGCAAAAGGGACTGGGGTGAGAAAATACACGAAGCTCTCTAGGCATACCAAACTGTTACAAGGCTCCCACTGGCTGTTCCCCTTTCTCTCCGGTGTATGGGGCGAAGGCTATAGTATCAATTGAAATTGAAATGTCGTCCTACCGGGTCGCCGTGCACACTGGCCTACAGACTCAAGTGCAAGATGAAATAGAAAGAAGACTTGAAGAGCTTTCTAGCGTGCAAGGTAAAAGGGTGGAAGCCTACAAACATCTTCGGCTATACCAAGCCCGAATGACTCAAGCCTATGATGAGCTGGTAAAGTAAAGGGCGTTAAAAAAAAAAAGAGAAAAAAAAGAAAAGTGACGTCGTCATGGTCAAAAAGAAAGGGAAGTCATGGCTAGCAAACCCAGCGACAAATTACAACCTAATTGGCGTGGGCCCTATGTTGTCACAAAGGTCTACGAAGGAAGCACATATACAATCGTTGATCACAAAGGAGAAATGCCATTCCTGCCATCGAATGGGAAGCATTTAAAGCTATACTATGCTCCCGAGCATGAGTTCCAGCAACAATCTACACAAGACTTGCCCTCCTCCTCAGGGGAGTAAGGAAGGGTAGGGGAGTGTTGGCAACATTTTTTGCCCACTACATACGATGTGAACTACTACTTAAGCTCACCACTGCAGAAAGGGGTGACTAGAACTCCCCGAGGTGGACTGCAGCAACATTAGACCTGCCCGGAGTGGCCAAGACCCGCCCGGTGTGGACATCAACAGACCCGCACGGGGCGTATAGCAACAAACCTGCCCGGGGTGGCCAAGACCCCCCCGGGGTGGACAGCAGGGACCCGCCCGGGGCCAGCCACCCCCGGGCAGGTCCCCCCGCGGCTGCACGGGCGGGAGGAACCCGCCCGGGGTCGGCTGGCCCCGGGCAGGCCCGCCCGGGTGGCTCCTCCCCGGGCGGGACCTGCCCGGGACCCCCCGACCCCGGGCAGGTCCGCGCGGACCCGCCCGGGGCGGGGCTGTCCCGGGCCGGTCCCGGGGTCTCCGTCTGCCCATCATAAAAAAAAAAAGAAAGAAAAGAGGGGGGGAACCTGCCCGGGGTGGCTTTGACCCGCCCGGGTTCGGCCCACCCCGGGCCGGTCCCTCACCTTCTATAAATACCCCCTACGGGGCTCATTTGAGGGGGACTTTTTTTTTGGAGAGAGAGGACGACTTGTGAAGAGAAGAAATCTTTTGTTCGTTGTCTTGGCCTATTTGGGGTATGTGACACCCCGGGCTTTGTCATTATGCCCCTACGTGGGCTTTGTCATTATGCCCCTACGTGGGCGTTGTTGTTGTGCCCCTACGTGGGTCTTGTATTTATGTCCCTACGTGGGTTTTGTCGTTATGCCCCTACGTGGGCGTGGTTGTTAAGTACCCTTTGGAGGAGACAACGAGACAAGGAGAAAAGCTATTACAAGCTGCCTACGGAAGACACTTGAAGCCTTTGTTCGTTTGTTTCGGCCCGTGTGGGGTAAGTCCCCGGGTCTTGTATTTATGCCCCTACGGGGTATATTTACGTTTATGCCCCTCAGCGGGCCATGTTGTTAATTACGCCTCTTAGTGGGCCATGTTTGTAAGTCTTTACGTCCCGGGACGACTAAGTCATGTAATTCTGCCTTTATAATGGAGAAATTACAAAAATGTCCTCCCCGGGACCGTCAAAGACCAAAGTCCTGTAATTTGCAGTTATACCCTGCAATCTTTTGTAATTCGGGCTACGCCCCTACTTCCCGCGTTGGTGCGGATCTTTGTACAGTCGACAACTCGCCGACAATCCTTGTACCCATTTGGGCCATAAATGCAATCTATGACTCCATATGTCTTCTTTATGCATTGACTGGGGAAAATTACAAGAAAACCCCCGACTTGTCAAAACTGCACATATACCCCTCCTTCGGCCAAATTGACAGATGTGTGTCTTCTATGAAGTCCCTTGTCATTCCTTCGCTCCGGAAGTGTTGTCAGCTCAGTCCAACACTCGGGTATCATCTCAAACCTAGGTCTAGGGTCTGGTAAAATTACCAAAATACCCCTGTGACTTAAAAATGACCTCAGAGCCCTTGAAACCCTCCAGAAACGGCTTCTATGCCTTGGGGAGTCAGGAACCCGATCCTACTTCCGTTCCAGCCCAGAAATTTCATAAATGCCCCTGGCCTGGGAAAATTACCAAAATACCCCTGGGGTGGTAAAATTACCAAAATACCCTCGGGGTCCAGAAAACTTCTCTCTACTTCAAAAACGCCTACGGCTTCCGCATATTTGCGTCTTTATTCCTAAATCTTAGGGTTTTGTTCAGACTTAGCCCTAACTCTATTAATGTGTTGGTGGTAAATGAGTGGTCATGGAGAGTCTCTCGAGTGAGCTTGCCCTCCACATCAGAACCTCTATAGAAGACTTTGGAACTTCTTTGACAGTCAAACAAAGGTGTTCGGACGTTAGGCCGATGTAAATCAACACTGACTCCGGTCAGTGGGGAAAGGTCCAGCACTCGAACCCAAATCGTCTGATACGACGCGCACCCACGGAACCCTCTCTACGCAGAGGAGTGTTTCTTTTCAAAAAGAACGAAAATCTACCTTTTATCTACGATAAAAGTCGATCTAGATTTTTTCCGTGTCTCACAGACTGGCACGCCCGGTGGGACCTTTCCCGCCTTTCTTCTTTCTGTCAAAGAAAGTCTCTAAACCTTCCTCAAGGTTCTGATTGCCCCTCTTCCTCTTACAGGACGGGAAGAGGAGGGCACATCTCTCGGTTCATTTGAGAGTTCTTTGTGCATTCGCACGCCACTCCTTGTGTGCTACGCACCACCACCACCAACAACAGCACAGCGATGGCTGCCGTTACCTACGGCCCCGAGATCGTTGCCAACCACGCCAGGATCGGCTACCTGGCAACACCACTTGTTTTCGGCGACTTCCTAGAGGTCGTCGGCTCGCCCTTCTTCTTGGGCGTGGTGCCAGTGGCTGAAGTCAGTTCAGCCGCTCCTGCAGTACTAACAGTCGCCGAGGGTGTCAGACCCTCTACTGCAGCAACTGGCCGGGTCAGTCCGGTCAACAAGCCAGCCGTCGGGGGTGTCAGGCCCTCGGCCCCTTCAACCGGCCGGGTCCGCCCGGTCAGGAAGACAACGGTCGGAGGCGTCAGGCCTTCGACTCCAGCAACTGGCCGGGTCAGTCCGGTCGACAAGACGACTGTCGGGGGTGTCAGGCCCTCGACTCCTTCAACTGGCCGGGTCCGCCCGGTCAAAAAGACAACTATCGGAGGCGTCAGGCCTTCGACTCCAGCAACTTGCCGGGTTAGTCCGGTCAGCAAGGTCGTCTCTGAGGGTGTTGGGCCCTCTACTTCATCAACTGGCCGAGTCCATCCGGTCAATTCTCCAACTGTTAAGGGTGTCAAGCCCTTCATCCCGACAACCAGCCGAGCTCCCTTGGCTGCTACGTCAATCGCCGGAGGTGTCAGGCCTTCTGCCCCAGCTGTTGGCCGAGTCTTCTCGGTCAATCATATCACTACTGGCGTCGCTCATGTTCAACGGGGGCAACGCCGCCGCCGCAATGGCGCCAAATCTACTGCGGTCACCCTCAGAGGTACTGCCCCTGCTCAACGGGGGCAACGCCGCCGTCGTCAAGATGACGCCATGCCTATGGCGGGCGCCAACACTGCCGCTCCTACCCAATGGGGGCAACGCCGAAGCCGCAAGGGTGCAAGGCCCGAAGCGGCTGTCTCGCGCTCCGGCAAGACGGTAATTGTCGGAGACATCCGCATCCGGCTCGATGGAGGCGAGCCGATTCTGCCACGGGATCGTCATGTCCCGACTATTTCTACCTCCAATCGCTTCGAGCCCCTCCGGCAAGTACGGGAGGACGGAGCGAAGAAAAAGAAGCCTGCCGTATCGGCGGCAATCCAGGGTCCTCTTCAACGGCCCAAGCCACGAGCTCCCCGTCCAAGGACAGGGGGCAACCCAATTGAGGAGCATCAGCTCCATTTGAAGAAGATCTGGGTCACCAAGGAGGAGGCCCAAATCATAAGGCGCGCGAGGGCGGAGGAGCCCTTCCGCATGTCAGAGCTTCAGCGGATGCGGGGTCCGCCAAGCGCAGAGGCCTCGACGTCTGCGAGATTTACATCTCAACCCCTACGAGAACAAAGGCGCCTGCTGCAGTTCCTGGAGAGCATTGATCAGCAGTTGTCCACTTTCCCCTTTGGCTCATTTGCCAGGGGGTTAGCTCCATCCCACATACGGGAGGTGGGTATATCACCCACGGGTCGGGCCCCGCTCGGGGGTTGGCTCTCTGAAGAGTCCTCGGATTCATCTGAAGACGAGGAGGACTCACCGGAAGATGTGGAGGCTCCACTTCAAGTCGAGCTCCCAGAGAAATTATACTCCTTCCCTTTAGAGAAAACCCCCAATATCTTCTTCGCATGTCAGAGGGCGGGGTTGATTAGCCCATCACCCATGGAGCAAACACCAGGTGCTGCTTTTCATCAGGGCTATTGCTCCTACCATGAAGTTGTTGGCCACATCATCCACAACTGTGAACCATTCAAGGACCTCGCTGAGGACTTGATCAAGCGAGGGAAGGTCAACATGGGTGAATTCCTGGTCGACTCACCGCAGCCGCATGCACGAAGGAGTCTTCACTTCTATGTCAACGTCATTCACGCTGCAGCAGCCTTCCAGTTCCCCGAGCCGCAGGAGGAGGGAGTCAGTTCCCAGGGAGCCAGTTCCCAATCGCCCAAGTCCACACTATGGTGTCTAGGGTGGCGACCATCTCATCAGTGTTCTTTTCCTAAGGAAGACACTGAGAAGATTTTTGACAAACTTCTGGAGGATGGCTGGGTGCTGACACATGACCCGCCGTCTTATTACAATGAGACGGCCAAGAGACACCCCCGCTATTGCAAGTATCATGCAAGGGTGTCTCACTCCACTCGGCATTGCCCAGAGGTTCAAGACTTCATCGAAGCCCTCATCCAGAGAGGGGTTATCGATACTCAGGGGAACTCCATGACGAGGTTGCGCCTTGCAGAGGCCGCCAGGGAGACTCTCCAGCAGGCCCGGCGAGAAACCGAAGCTTTTTCCCGATTAGCCCGGCCAAGTGAGCCCGCGGAAAATGATGAATTCCCATTACTCACTAAAGGCAAGGCCACCTATAAAGGGCCTAAGGTCCAGAACCCAGGAAGCCAAGCTGTGGGAGAGAGTTCCAAGGCCCGTCCCAAGTCGAGTCAGCCTGGCATCGTCATAAGAGAGAACTCTCGGCCAGATAACAAAGGCAAAGCCAATGCGTCAGAGCCTTCAGCCAAAGTTCCTGCCAAGTCAGCAAGGCCATTAGTCGGGGAGAGGACTCAACTCCTTGAGCCCGCAAAGATCTCGGCTAAGACCTCTGTCAGCCCAGCGAGGCCGCCTATTGTAGAAAGGCCTCAGCAGCTCAAGCAAGCCAACCCACCCGTCCAAGCAAAGTCGGTGGAACCTCAAAGCTCCCAGAGGCCCCACTGCGGACTGGCAGAATTCCAGGAATTGCCTCCTGAAATAATTGCTCAGGCAATCAATGCCACCTTCCAAGCTCAGCCAGAGGAGGCCAATTGGACCAAGGTTGCCCCCAGAAAGAGCCGTGGCGCTAAAACTCCTAAGGAGTCAGCCCGGAGCAAGAAGCAAAATTCTGGGGGCAAGCAAGTCCCACTGCCGAAGCAAACTCCCCTTTCTTCTCAAGAGGCAGCACGCCAAAAGAAGCAGGAGAAGAATCGCAGGAAGAATTTGAAGAGGAGGTTAAAGAAGCAAGCCGAGCAAGCCGCTGCTATGGAGGCTCCTAAGGAGCCGACTCCTCTACAAAGACTTCAAAAGCTCATAGATGAGCTGGAGGAGTACACTCCCCCTCATCCCACCAGGGTCGTCACTCTAGACGAATATATCCTCTGGGACAAGCTTGGGCGCAAAGCCCGTCTTCTGCAATGGCTCCGAGAAACGGTTCACCGTCTTGAAGAGGGTGAAGACTTCCCCATCCCGGAGGAGCTCTCCTTATTCTATAAAGATGAGGAGCTCACTGTGGAGATGCTCGAGGAAATGCTGCAAGAGCTCTCCTGCAATATGGTGGCGATTCCGCCACCCGACAATATTTATTGTCCCACGGCTGATAGCACTGGAGGCAAGGCTCCTATGGCAACATATCAGCGCCGCTCGGCAAGAAATGGCCGGGGACGCGGCCGAGGTCGCAACCGAGGACGTGGACGTGAAGGTCCCCTGACTCTTGACCGGGTCATAATATTCAGAGGGGAGAAGCCCGGTCCTGCCCCAGAAACTCAAGTTCGGGGAATCCCTTTCATACTCAACTCCTCAGAGGGTCCAAACTCCGCCTCAACGGCTAAGCCGGGTGGAGTCCCTTTTACAATCACCTCCTCCGATGAAGAAGAGGAGCCAGCCAAGTCGCCGAAGCGCGAGGAGGCGTCAGAGCAAGCCGGCCCCTCCAACAGGGTCGAGACCACAAGCCCAGCAGGTCCTCCTAATGAAGACCAGCCTGATGAGCCTTTGCCACCTCCGGAGGAATCCTTGGCACCGCTGTTCCAAGAAGATGCGGAAGGCCAGAATGCGGAGGAGCGCCCTTCTAAGCGGGAGAAGCCTCGCCAGGCGCCAAAGACTCTGGCGGAGATCATCCCGCCATTTGACAAGACCCGTGCTCGGGCAGACCGCAAAATTATTCATCATATGAAACGGTTCCCAACAAATGTCACTATTTGGGAGGCCATTGCCTGGAGCAAAGACCTCAGAGAGGCTCTTGTCAAGATACTTCAAGATCCAGAGGCATATGAAGCCCATGTTGCAGAGTTGCAAGCCCAGGCATATGAAGCACTCACAGCCAACATCTCCTTTACGGACAAAGACATGTTGTTGTCCTCTCCGTGTCATAATCGCCCCTTATATATGAGGGGGACAATTAATGGACATGATGTGAATCGCATCCTAGTTGACGCTGGAGCAGCCGTCAACATCATGCCTCGGAAGACTTTCAAGTCCCTATACTTGGCACCTTATTTGCAAAAGGTGACCGATGTCAAGATCTCGGGATTCAATCGGGGTTCCGAGGAAGCGCTTGGTCGGGTTGTAGTCAAGCTTGCCTTGGGCGATTTTGTCACCCAAGCGACATTCTATATCATCAACTCCGACACATCTTACAAGATGCTGCTTGGAAGACCCTGGCTTCATGAGAATTGGGTCGTTCCTTCAACTTTGCATCAGTGCATTAAATATGCCAAGGAAGGGGAGCAACATACGGTCTTCGCAGATCAAGCCCCGTTCCACCCCAATGAGTGCCATCTGGCCGATGCTTCACTATATTTTGGGAAGCCCACTTTAACAATCCCCGAGTCTTTAAAAGACAAAGGGAAGCAAAAGGTGGACCCTGAAGTTGAAGAAGGGCAGCTCTTCACTGTCAACCAAGACATGGTAAAGTTGTACAGGCTGAGCCTCAATGCCGCCTCCAAGCCGACCCAACCAGAAAGGCGGAGTGTTGACTTTGAAGCCAACCTTATCAACCGGGTCATTGATGGGAGTATCTCCTTACCACCCAAGTGCCTCCAGCTCTCGTCCCAACGGGACGAGTATGAGGTGGAGCAGTTGAAGACCTTTACAGTCTCCTATCAACGGAGAAGGGGACGCAACAAAGGCAAGAGGGACAAGCCGATCATCTTTTACAAAGGTGATTTAGTCCCACCGTGCCCTCCTGAAGATGATTTCGGTTGGGATACTCCCGCCGATGTGATGCCAGAGCCAGTCCAGGAGATGGATGATATGCCCAACTAGATTAGGGAGATGTGCAAAAAGCAGCACATCCCGCAAACTCTGGACCCTGCGCTAGCGGCGTATTTCCATCAACTGTGGAACCCTCCGCAGGTCCGCGGACAGCCTCCCTTCTCCCGCAAAGATACAAGGGGCCTAGGCTATGACCAAGAGACGGACTTCGAGGTCCACTTTGCAGTCAATACCATAGGACTACTACCTCTCCATCACGGGCAGGCAGAAGCTGAGCCCAAGGTTGATGACTCTATAAGGGGGTCCGGTGACGTGTCTTTGACACCTTCACCTTCATCAGGAGCTGACAATGGTCGCCCTTCGGAGGAAAAAGCAGCTGAGCCTGCTAACCATCGGCAAGACGAGGCCAGTCCTTCGACTTCAATCCATGGGCAAGAGTGTTTCGAAGAATTTGATGTCTATGAAGCCAACACTGATGATGAGGGAGACTTCCTCGACCTCCAACCAGCTCCGCCGGAGCTTGAAGACGGCGGTCAGGCGACTGTGGACGAGTTGATTGAAATCAATCTCGGAAGCAAAAATGACTACCGCCCCACCTTCATAAGTGCTCTCCTCAACGGGGAAGAAAGGCAGTCGTATCGACAACTCTTAGAAGAGTTCAGGGATTGTTTCGCCTGGACTTACAAAGAAATGCCCGAGCTCGACCCTTCTGTGGCCGAACATGAGCTGGCAATACTTTCAACAGTCAAGCCAATCAAGCAAGCTCAAAGGCGTATGCGCCACGAGCTGGAGCTGAAGGTCAATGCTGAAGTTGACAAAATGCTCAACGTGGACTTCATAGAGCCTTGCATGTACCCTGTGTGGCTCGCCAACATAGTCCCTGTCAAGAAAAAGAACGGCCAAGTCCGAGTCTGCATCGACTTCAGGGATTTGAATAAAGCATGCCCAAAGGACGACTTCCCTGTCCCAATCACTGAGACAATTGTTGATATGGCCACCGGTCACGAAGCCTTGTCTTTTATGGACGGGTCGTCGGGCTATAATCAAATCCGCATGGCCGTCAAAGATAAAGACCATACGGCTTTCCGTTCTCCTAAGGGGATCTTCAACTACAAAAGAATGCCGTTCGGTCTGAAGAATGCCGGCGCAACCTATCAAAGGGCAATGACCAAGATCTTCGACGAGATGCTACATGACCTTGTCGAATGCTATGTGGATGATCTGGTCGTCAAGACGAAGAAGCGGGAGGATCACTTAGCTGACCTGCGTCGAGTCTTTGAAAGGCTTCGACAATTTCAACTCAAGATGAACCCGATGAAGTGCACCTTCGGCGTCTCCAGCGGCAAGTTCCTTGCCTTCATTGTCAGGTACCGGGGCATAGAAATCGACCCTGATAAAATCAAGGCCATAGCAGGACTGTCCCCTCCCAAGAGCTTGACAGAGCTCAGATCTCTGCAAGGTAGACTTGCCTATATTAGGCGGTTTATTTCTAATCTCTCTGGGAGATGCCTACCTTTCGGCAAATTGATGAAGAAAGGAGCACCCTTCATATGGGACGAAGACTGTCAAAAGGCTTTCGAGCAAATCAAGGAGTATTTGTTGACTCCTCCTATCTTAGGGGCACCTGTCAGAGGGAAGCCCCTTATCTTATATATTGCTGCTATGGATGCCTCTTTGGGAGCTCTGCTAGCTCAGGTCAATGACGAGGGCAAAGAACAGCCGCTGTACTACCTCAGTCGGAAGCTGATCGGGCCTAAGCACCGGTACGCTCCCATGGAAAAGGTGTGCCTAGCTCTGGTGTTTGCTGTCAAGAAGCTAAGGCACTATCTTCTAGCCCACCGGGTGGAGCTCATCTCAAAATGCAACCCACTCAAGTTTCTGCTCAGCCAGCCTGTCCTCTCTGGTAGGCTTGGTAAATGGGCACTTATCCTCATGGAGTTCGACATCACCTTCGTCCCACGCAAAGCGATCAAGGGACAAGGAATGGCGGAGTTCTTAGCAGCGCACCCTGTGCCAGAAGATTCGTCACTCAACTTCGAGCTCCCCGACGAAGAGGTGTTAGTGCCTTCTCAAGAAATCGGGGAGTCTTCTGAAAAAGTCCCACCACAGATAGAGCCGGGTGTCCTCACCCTTGATCTCCCACACTGGGAGTTATATTTTGATGGTGCCTCTCGGACAATCAAAAGGGCCGGCGGCCTTACAGACTATGTCTCAGGCGCGGGGGTAGTCTTTGTATCTCCACAGGGCGGCATCCTCAACAAGTCTTGCGCTCTCATGAAGTCGCTGACTAATAATGAGGCAGAGTATGAAGCGTTAATCATTGGGCTTCAGCTGGCACTGGAGATGGACATCAAGTGCATCAAAGTGTACGGGGATTCTCAGCTCGTCATCCGACAAGTACTGGGCGTCTATGACGTCCGGAAGAAGGAGCTCGTCCCCTACCATGCAGCCGTCATGAGGCTTAAAGAAAAATTTTACCTATTTGAAATAGGCCATGTCCCCAGAGGCAGCAACTCCCAGGCTGATACTCTTGCAAAGTTGGCAGCAGCCCTAAAACTCCCGCCTGAGGGAGAATTAAATATTACTGTCAGACACCGAAGGCTCATGCCAAGTGTGCTCGACGAAGAATCCGGCCTCACTGTTTATGAGGTCGACAACATTCAAGAGGAGATTGTTCCCGAAGAAGAAGATTGGCGTGAGCCGATCATAAAGATAAAGAACGGCTGGCTCCCTCCTGATCGGGCTCAGAGGGTGCAACTGCTACGCAGGGCGACATCCTACCAGCTGATTGACGATCTGCTCTTCAGGCTCGTCCATGAAAAAGACCGATCGGTCCTCTTGCGGTGCCTTTCGTCCAAGGAAGCGAAGACCGTCATGCACGAGGTCCACTCCGGATTGTGTGGAGCTCACCAGGCAGGAGCCAAGATGAAAAATAGCATCAAGCTCAAAGGGTTCTACTGGCCCACCATGTACGAAGATTGCAATCAATATGCTCGTACATGTCATCAATGCCAAACATTCGGCCCAGTCCCTCGGCGACCACCTAACCCGCTCCATCCAACAGCGCCTACTTGGCCATTTGCAGAGTGGGGTATGGATATTGTGGGACCATTCCCACCATCATCCCAGGGGCACAAGTTCATACTCGCTGCCACCGATTACTTCTCCAGATGGGCGGAAGCCGTCCCACTACGGGAAGTTACAGGGGAGATAGTTGCTCGTTTTGTGCGGCACTATATCATATACAGATTCGGCACCCCCAGTCGGATTATATCCGATAATGGCACGTCATTCAAGAACAAGACTGTTTATGCTTTGGCGGCCAAGTTCCATATCGATTGGAGGACGTCATCAGTCTACAATCCCCAAGCCAACGGATTGGCCGAGGCTTTCAACAAAACCCTCTGCAAGCTGCTGTCTAAGATAGTAGGTGGCCGCAAACGGGATTGGGGCGAGAAGGTCCACGAAGCCCTATGGGCCTATCGTACCATCTACAAAACCCCTACGGGATGTTCCCCATTCTCTTTGGTCCACGGAGCCGAAGCAGTGATCCCTGTGGAGATCGAGCTAGCATCTTACCGCGTTGCTGTGCACGCCGGATTGCCAGGCCAAGACCAATATGAAATTGAAAGAAGGCTCGAGGAATTGTCCAACCTTGAAGGTCAAAAAAACTCAAAGCCTATAAACACTTACAAGTGTATCAAGCCCGCATGACACGTGCCTATGATAAGCTGGTCAAGCAACGGGCGTTCAAGAAAGGCGACCTTGTCATGGTCAAAGAAAAGGAGGTTCTCGCGGGAAGATCCAGCGGCAAACTCCAGCCCAATTGGCGTGGACCTTACGTCATCCAGAAGGTCTACGAAGGAGGGGCCTATACGGTCCTTGACCTCAAGGGAGACAATCCCTTCCCTCCTCTCAACGGCAAGCACATGAAACTCTACTACGCGCCACAGCAAGAGTTTCCCCAGCAGTCCTCACAGGACAGTACCTCTCCTCAGTGAAGGTTCAAAAAAAAAAAAAAAGGGGGGTTAAAAATACTGATACCCCGGCGGACCCAGCCAGCCTTCAACGGTTGGCTGGGGGTAAAAAGGCCATAGACCCGGTCGAGGTGAAAACCCGAAAGGGCGCCTCGGGCAAAAATGGGCAACCCCTCGGTGTGAAAACCCGAAAGGGCGCACTGGAAAAAGCTAAAGGGGGCCAGCCTCGGCGAAAATTCGAAAGGGCGGTGAGGTTGGTAATGTGAAAAAAAAATCCTCTCTTTATCTATTTTAAGGGTGGCTCTAAGTCAATGACTCCACCCCATCTCGACCAAAACATCATATTGATGTCATGGCTATGCCTTACATATCATTCTATGACACCTAGTCCCACCAACATTTTGAGGTTGTCATATTCTGCCGCATTGGGCTCGGCCTCAGCATGCTCTCTTGGGCTGCCGAACCATCATGCCATTCGGCACCCTTTTACCCCTTTGGATTGAGCCTCAGTATGCTCTCTTGGGCTACCAATCCATTACACCCTTGGACTCCTTTTTGTCCCATCGTGCATGGCCTCAGTATGCTCTCTCGAGCTGCCAACCGATGTCATCTTTTGACTCCTTTTTGTCCCATCGGGCATGGCCTCAGTATGCTCTCTCGAGCTGCCAACCGATGTCGTCTTTTGACTCCTTTTTGTCCCTCGGCATGGCCTCAGTATGCTCTCTCGAGCTGCCAACCGATGTCATCTTTTGACTCCTTTTTGTCCCATCGGGCATGGCCTCAGTATGCTCTCTCGAGCTGCCAACCGATGTCGTCTTTTGACTCCTTTTTGTCCCATCGGGCATGGCCTGAGTATGCTCTCTCGAGCTGCCAACCGATGTCATCTTTGGACTCCTTTTTGTCCCATCGTGCATGGCCTCAGTATGCTCTCTCGAGCTGCCAACCGATGTTGCCTTTTGACTCCTTTTGTCCCACTGGGTGACACATGTGTCCCTAAGAGAGTGTCACTAGTTCTCTGCCCTTGGGCATTATAGGTTTAAAAAGAAGAAAAAAGGAAAAAAAGAAAAAAAAGAAAAAAAAGAGAAAGGGGTTAAAAATACTGATACCCCGGCGGACTCAGTCAGCCTTCAACGGTTGGCTGGGGGTAAAAAGACCACAGACCCGGTCGAGGTGAAAACCCGAAAGGGCGCCTCGGGCAAAAATGGGCAACCCCTCGGTGTGAAAACCCGAAAGGGCGCACCGGAAAAAGCTAAAGGGGGCCAGCCTCGGCGAAAACCCGAAAGGGCGGTGAGGTTGGTAATGTGAAAAAAAATCCTCTCTCTGTCTATTCTATGGGTGACTCTAAATCAATGACTCCACCCCATCATAACCAAAACATCATATTGATGCTATGGCCACGCCTTACATGTCATCCTATGACACCTAGTCCCACTAGCATTCTGACGGTGTCATACTTTGTCCCATCGGGCTCCGCCTACGCATGTCCCTTTCGGGCTGTCGACCCATTCTGCCTACCGGGTTCAGCTCATATGTCTCTTCTGAGCAGTTAAACCCGCTTACTCTCTTGTCCCACTGGGTCTGGCCTCAGTATGCTCTCTCGGGCTGCCAACTTTTCATGCCTTTCGGCTCCTTTTTCATTCTAGGGAATGGCCTCAGTATGCTCTCTCGGGCTGCCAACCCTTCATGCCTTTCGGCTCCTTTTTCAGTCTAGGGAATGGCCTCAGTATGCTCTCTCGGGCTGCCAACCCTTCATGCCTTTCGGCTCATTTAACCTCCTTGGGATTGGCCTCAGTATGCTCTCTCGGGCTGCCAACTTTTCATGCCTTTCGGCTCCTTTTTCATTCTAGGGAACGGCCTCAGTATGCTCTCTCGGGCTGCCAACCCTTCATGCCTTTCGGCTCCTTTTTCAGTCTATGGAGCGGCCTCAGTATGCTCTCTCGGGCTGCCGACCCTTCATGCCTTTCGGCTCATCTAACCTCCTTGGGATTGGTCTCAGTACGCCCTCTCGGGCTGCCAACCCATCATGCCTTTAGGCTCATCTTACTTCTTGGGATCTGGTCTCAGTATGCTCTCTCGGGCTACCAATCCATCGTGTCTTCTGGCACATGTCCCACCGGGTCTGGCCTCAACATGTCCTCTCGGGCTGCCAACCCACCTACTCGCCTATCGGCTTTCGGATTTGACTCTCACGTCCCACTAGGGCTGTCAAATCCACCCTTTTTCTTCTTCTGAGTCTGGCCTCTGTATGCCCCTTTCGGGCTGTCAACCCATCTCACCTCTTGGCTTCAGACTTGACTCATGTATTCCACCGGGATCGCCAAGTCTATTCCTTTGTCCCCATGGGTTTGGCCTCTGCATGCCCTTGTCGGGTTGCCAACCCTATTTGCCTATCGGCTCGCGGATTTGACTTATACGCTCCACCCGGGCTGTCAAATCCCCTCCTTCCATCGCTTCGGGTCTGGCCTATGTATGCTCTCTCGGGCTGCCAACCCATCCCGCCTATCGGCCTCCAGGTTTAACCCTCATATCCCTTTCGGACGGCTAAACCTACTCCTTTGCTATCCCAACCGGGTTTGTCACATGCACACCCTTTTCGGGTTACTAACCCGGTCAACCTTCGGTTTTGGATTTGGCTAATTGCGTCCCACTAGGACAGTCGAATCCACCTATCTTGTCACACCGGGTTCGGCCTCAGTATGCTCTCTCGGGCTGCCAACCCATTACGCCTTTCGGCTCGTTTCTATCCACTTGGATTCGATCTCAGTACGCCCTCTCAGGCTACCAACCCGTTTCGCCTTTCGGCTCACAGATTTGATTCATTCGTCCCAACCGGACAATCAAATCTACTCACTTGTCCCACCTCTGCGGCACACACGTCCCTACGGGAGTGCCACCTTTTCCTCGCCTTTTGGCATTATAGGACAAAAAAAAAAAATTTGGGGTTAAAAATATTGAGACCCCAGCGGACTTGGTTGTTTCTGTTAGAAGAGCAATCAAGGGCAAAAAGGCTTTAACCCGGCTAAGGTGAAAACCCGAAAGGGCGCCTTAGGCAAAAATGGGTACCCCTCAGTGTGAAAACCCGAAAGGGCGCACTGGAAAAAGCTAAAGGGGGCCAGTCCTGACGAAAACCCGAAAGGGCGGTAGGGCTGGTAAAGTGATAAAAAAAAAAGAAAAAAAAAGAAAAGGCTTATCAAGCACTAGACTCGCTCCTCCTCAGCTCGGCAAGGCGAGTCTTACTCTGAAGAGCTTCCTCATGGAGCCCCTCAAGCCTACGGTAGAGGATCTACATCAACACGCGCAAGACTGCGCTCTTTCTCGGTCCCATGGACCCCTCACAAAAATTCCTCCACTATGTGGGAGGCCACCTGCTCGCGCTCGTAAGCGGCTTCGACCAGGGCGACCACCTCGGCCTGGGCCGCCCGAAGTTTGCAAAGCTGTTGTTGCTCCTGCTGAATCATCAACCGAGTCCTCCTCCTCCGTTCTTGAATAGCGTGAAGGCAGGCGAACTCCTCCCATAAAGACGCAAGCTCAGTCATCCAGGCGTCCCAAGGGAGACCCAAATGCATGCATCTGGCAATGCTACACCAAGTTGAGGACCATTCGGCCACTCCATCCCAAGGGTCAGAAAACTCTGAAGTAGCTTTGAAGCCTCACTAGCTGCAGCTAAAGCAAAGAAAGGAGTTGCCTCAGCCCATGTACGGCCAACATCTACCCAGACCAACATGCCCTAAGGGCTGGTCTACATCAATCTTGGCTATCACAAGTCAGCAAGTAGCCAACTTCAACATTCGGCGACATGCCTCAGCGGTCAGCCGACACATCAACATGTTCGGCTACACCTCAGATGTTAGCCGGCACATCTTTGGCGACACCTCAGCAGTTAGCCCGCTTTAATTTGCGGCTACACACCTCAGCGATGAGCTGACACGTCTTCAGTGGCATCTCAGTGGTCAGCCAGCACCACGACTTTCGGTCAACGCACCCCTAAGGGTCGGCCAATGTTGATTTCCAGCTATCACAGCTCAATAGTCAATCAACGACGACTCAAATGGATGCGCCTCTTCGAGACATGCCCCCATCAACTCTAGGCCAACAAGGCTCTCAGAAGCAGGCCTACATCAACGTCGGACCAACAAGACTCGTCGAGGCAAGCCCCCATCGACTCTAGGCCAACAAGTCTCTCAGAAGCAGGCCTACATCAACTCGGGCCAACAAGTCTCTCAGAAGCAGGACCCCATCAACTCTAGGCCAACAAGTCTCTCAGAAGCAGGCCTACATCAACTCCGGGACAACAAGCCTCTCCGAGGCAAGCCCGCATCAACCCTCAGCTTTCTGGAAAGCAATGAAGCAGTAAGGTGCAGCTCTACAGAGGGCACGGATCGTCCGCCTCCGCCTTCGGCTTTGACGAACGCTCCATGGGGGGCATTTGTTGGCAACATTTTTTGCCCACTACATACGATGTGAACTACTACTTAAGCTCACCACTGCAGAAAGGGGTGACTAGAACTCCCTGAGGTGGACTGCAGCAACATTAGACCTGCCCGGAGTGGCCAAGACCCGCCCGGTGTGGACATCAACAGACCCGCCCGGGGCGTACAGCAACAAACCTGCCCGGGGTGGCCAAGACCCCCCCGGGGTGGACAGCAGGGACCCGCCCGGGGCCAGCCACCCCCGGGCAGGTCCCCCCGCGGCTGCACGGGCGGGAGGAACCCGCCCGGGGTCGGCTGGCCCCGGGCAGGCCCGCCCAGGGTGGCTCCTCTCCCGGGCGGGACCTGCCCGGGACCCCCCGACCCCGGGCAGGTCCGCGCGGACCCGCCCGGGGCGGGGCTGTCCCGGGTCGGTCCCGGGGTCTCCGTCTGCCCATCATAAAAAAAAAAAAGAAAGAAAAGAGGGGGGGAACCTGCCCGGGGTGGCTTTGACCCGCCCGGGTTCGGCCCACCCCGGGCCGGTCCCTCACCTTCTATAAATACCTCCTACGGGGCTCATTTGAGGGGGACTTTTTTTTTTGGAGAGAGAGGACGACTTGTGAAGAGAAGAAATCTTTTGTTCGTTGTCTTGGCCTATTTGGGGTATGTGACACCCCGGGCTTTGTCATTATGCCCCTACGTGGGCTTTGTCATTATGCCCCTACGTGGGCGTTGTTGTTGTGCCCCTACGTGGGTCTTGTATTTATGTCCCTACGTGGGTTTTGTCGTTATGCCCCTACGTGGGCGTGGTTGTTAAGTACCCTTTGGAGGAGACAACGAGACAAGGAGAAAAGCTATTACAAGCTGCCTACAGAAGACACTTGAAGCCTTTGTTCGTTTGTTTCGGCCCGTGTGGGGTAAGTCCCCGGGTCTTGTATTTATGCCCCTACGGGGTATATTTACGTTTATGCCCCTCAGCGGGCCATGTTGTTAATTACGCCTCTTAGTGGGCCATGTTTGTAAGTCTTTACGTCCCGGGACGACTAAGTCATGTAATTCTGCCTTTATAATGGAGAAATTACAAAAATGTCCTCCCCGGGACCGTCAAAGACCAAAGTCCTGTAATTTGCAGTTATACCCTGCAATCTTTTGTAATTCGGGCTACGCCCCTACTTCCTGCGTTGGTGCGGATCTTTGTACAGTCGACAACTCGCCGACAATCCTTGTACCCATTTGGGCCATAAATGCAATCTATGACTCCATATGTCTTCTTTATGCATTGACTGGAGAAAATTACAAGAAAACACCCGACTTGTCAAAACTGCACATATACCCCTCCTTCGGCCAAATTGACAGATGTGTGTCTTCTATGAAGTCCCTTGTCATTCCTTCGCTCCGGAAGTGTTGTCAGCTCAGTCCAACACTCGGGTATCATCTCAAACCTAGGTCTAGGGTCTGGTAAAATTACCAAAATACCCTGTGACTTAAAAATGACCTCAGAGCCTTGAAACCCTCCAGAAACGGCTTCTATGCCTTGGGGAGTCAGGAATCCGATCCTACTTCCGTTCCAGCCCAGAAATTTCATAAATGCCCCTGGCCTGGGAAAATTACCAAAATACCCCTGGGGTGGTAAAATTACCAAAATACCCTCGGGGTCCAGAAAACTTCTCTCTACTTCAAAAACGCCTACGGCTTCCGCATATTTGCGTCTTTATTCCTAAATCTTAGGGTTTTGTTCAGACTTAGCCCTAACTCTATTAATGTGTTGGTGGTAAATGAGTGGTCATGGAGAGTCTCTCGAGTGAGCTTGCCCTCCACATCAGAACCTCTATAGAAGACTTTGGAACTTCTTTGACAGTCAAACAAAGGTGTTCGGACGTTAGGCCGATGTAAATCAACACTGACTCCGGTCAGTGGAGAAAGGTCCAGCACTCGAACCCAAATCGTCTGATACGACGCGCACCCACGGAACCCTCTCTATGCAGAGGAGTGTTTCTTTTCAAAAAGAACGAAAATCTACCTTTTATCTACGATAAAAGTCGATCTAGATTTTTTCCGTGTCTCACAGGGAGTTACCCTCCCAAAGAAAACCCAAAAGTCATGATTGCTCTGAACAGTTCTTGTTCACGTCCCACCGTGCTAAATCCCAAAATTTGGCTTTCCAACTTCCTTGGTTAGCCCCAAATCCTAAATCTTCGGCCTCCCAACCTACTTGGTCAGCCCCAAATCCAAAGTTTTTCGGCTTTTCGATTTCATTGGTTAGCCCCAAATCCCAAAGATTGGCTTTCCAACTTCCTTGGTTAGCCCCAAATCCTAAATCTTCGGCCTCCCAACCTAGTTGGTCGGCCCCAAATTCCAAATTCCAAATTCCGGCTTTCCAATTTCATTGGTTAGCCCCAAATCTCAAAGTTTGGCTTTCCATCTTCCTTGGTTAGCCCCAAATCCTAAATCTTCGGCCTCCCAACCTAGTTGGTCGGCCCCAAATTCCAAATTCCAAATTCCGGCTTTCCAATTTCATTGGTTAGCCCCCAAAATTTCAAATTCCAAGTTTCGACTTTCCAATTTCATTGGTTAGCCGCCAAATCCCAAATTCCAAGTTTCGGCTTTCCAATTCTATTGGTTAGCCGCCAAATCCCAAATTCCAAGTTTCGGTTTTCCAATTTCATTGGTTGGCCCCAAATTCCAAATTCCGGCTTTCCAATTTCATTGGTTGGCCCTAAAATTCCAAATCCCAGATTGGCTTTCCAATTTCTTTGGTCAGCCCCAAATCCAAAAATCGGCTTTCCAATTTCGTTTGGTCAGCCCCAAACCTTCAAGTTTTCGGCTTCCCAACGTCGTTTAGTTAGCCCCAAATAAAATTTCGGCTTTTCCGAATCCCGTTTGGTTAGCCCCAAATCATAAGTTCCGGCTCTCCTAAACCATTTTTGGTCAGCCCCACATCCAAACTTTTGGCTCCTAAATCGTTTTTGGTCAGCCTTAAAATCCGATACTCAAATTTCCGAATTCTGCTTTTGGCCCTTAAACCGTTAGAGGTCGGCCAAGTCATCACCTCACAGTTACTCTCTCTTGCAAAGTGCAACATCTAATTTCAAGTTCCGGAGGGTTGACTACCCTTGTTCAAAAAAAAGGGGAAGAGAAAAGAAAAAAAAAAGGAAGAGAAGAAAAAAGAAAAAAAGGAAAAAAAAGAGTGAGAAAAATAGGTAGAAAGAAAAAAAGAAGAAGGAAAAAAAGGAGAGAAATAGAGAGAAAAGGAGAAAGGAAGGGAAAGATTTGGCACGACCACATTTAGCATTTTCTGCTCTTGTCCCACCGACACCACAAGTGTTCCAAAACAAAAATCTAATGGAACCACTTGCAAAAATGGGTAAGAACGTCCCTCCAGTGCCAACATCTACACTTGGAGGTGACTCATCCACCGAAGACTAAAAGAGAAAAAAAAAATCTTCAACTACTGAATTTTCATGCTGGGGCAATCGCCAAGATAGACCCCTTCAAAGGAGCCTCTCCATTTAGCAAGCTGGCAAGTGCATCAAACTTCCACGACGAAGCTGCATTCTTAACTCCCTTCGGTTTCTCGGGAGACTCCGCCAAGGAAGGCCCTTCCAATGAAAAAAAAAGAGGAAGAAAAGAGAATCACTACAAATCCAATGAAAGAAGTGGATTCTTTGTTAATCATGAAATCATGCTGGGTGCCGGAGGCAATCCCTCAAGGTGACTGCAAATAAATAAAAGAATGCACAACATGAGTCTCGAGACAAGTCCTCAGGATAACTACAAGCAAATGAAAGGATGCATATCAAGTGCAAAGCTTAACACCTCCTGGGTGCATCTTGTTCTAGCTTTGCTTCGCAAAGTCGCCTTGCATAACTCTAGTGGAAGGAAAATACTCCTAATGAAGTGAAGTCCACAAAGCACAAGACTGCATCTGTGAGAGCATTAGGTCACTCAAATTTGAAGCTGTGGAAGCTCTAAAATTCTCCCAATACATGGACTCGATGTGGCAGCTCGGAAGGAACCTGCAAAGCAAAAAGGGAAAATCATCAATATACAAGAAATCTCAAGTTTTACCAGCAAAGTTGATATGGAAATCAAAAATTGGAATATTGATTCCCCTACCCAGACATGACAGTTCTGGAAGAATCCCTTCAATAGAACCTGCAAAGAAAAACATCAGTATACAAGAAAGTTCAAATCATACGAGCAATGCTGATGTGAAAGATATAACCCCATCAGCAATGGATGTTGGCTCAGTGAGTCCTCCGGCTCAAGAGAAGCATATAAGGCCGGGCTTCGGGTAAAGTCAAAAAGGCAGGAACCAACTAAAGAACTCCAAATCAAGCTCTAGACAAGCTCCAAAAGGTGACATTAAGCGAAAGCAATCCAAGTCCAACTCCAGGCAAAGCGAAAAAGGGCGAGACCAAGGCGGAATCCGCCAGTTAAGTCCAGACAGATCAAGGAACAAGCATGCAAGAAGCCCGAAGCAGTATCAACGTCTCAAAACTTTGGTCCTTATATGACCGAGTTCCAAGAACCGTCCCCCGAAATAATCAAGCAAGCATTCAATGTCACCCGCCAAATACATAAAGGAGAGGCTGACTGGGTCAAGATGGTCCCAAAGAAGCATAGTCACCCTAAACCCCCTCAAAGAAAAGCCCAATTCAACAACTCCAAATCTGGAGGCACCTCCCAACAATCTGCAAAAGGCAAAAACTCCTTCTCCGATTGAATTGGCGTAAGCTAGAAGGCAGGATAAGGACGAGAAAAAGTATTTAAAAAGAAGAATGAGAAGGGAAGCATCCTCTTTAGTGTGGCTATGATGCTAGAGTGTCCCACCCTACCGGGGAATGCCAAGAAATCCAAGATTGGATTGAAACCATTAAAAGGAAGAGATCGATGCCCAAAGAACATGCGTGAAACAGAGAAACCACAGATGGGCAATCGAAAAGCTATTAAGTCAAAGACGCCTCGCAGAAATGCTGCGCAAGGAGGATCCTGTCTTCTACAAGCTGAAATGGCCAATGCTTCAACTTAAATCTCTGGCCGCCCTGAAAGTCCAGGCCGACAATTATATTGAGTAGGGCGCCGACCAATGCTTGAGACAGATTCTCGGGCAAAGAAAAAGAAAGGGAGAGAGTCTTCGTAGCAAGATTTCCGATTTAGTCTTGGATAAAGCCAGAAAAGGCAAAGCTCAAGAGAAAAATGTTAGACCAGGTTATGGACGAAGAACAAGAGAATTTCGGTCACCCAAAAAAATAAAAAAGAAAAGAAAAGAGAAGAAAAAAGAAGAAAAAAAGAAAGAAAAAAAACCCCGCTACTTCTGTTGGCGCATTTTGCGATTCTTCAATGAAACTCAGTCTCAGGTCGACTTGGTGGAGCGGGTCCATGTCACTTCTCTGAAGTGGTATGCGCTCTCCTGAGTTTCCTCCTAGAGATTACTGAGTCGAGAAATATCCAATTCACCCAAGCCGAAGAAAGAAGTCAGATGGCCCAGCGTAGAGCACGTGATAGTACAAAGTGTCGGTCCAAACTCAAATGTCAAACTTTGCGTAGAATTGGTGATAAGACCCAGCAATAATGGATCTCTAGAGCAATGTATAATGTCTTTGAGCTCCACTCAGGACTGTCGCCACATTCAACTGAATTCTCTATCATGTTATCATGACTCATGGGAAAAGAACAATTCCAAAAATATTCTCCGCCTTGTCATGAAGACTGAGGATAGCAACGGAAGTGCCAAAATGCACGGGCCGCCCGCTGTCACCTTCGGTTCCGACGGACATCCCGTGGGGGGCATTTGTTGAACCCGAAAAATTATACAAAAAAGGGGGGGGTTCCCCCTTCATTTCCTGCTGCTGCGGGGAAGAAAAAAGAAAAAAGAATGTGAGGAGGTTTGACCCCCTCCGGTACATGCACCGGAGGGGGGACCCCCTCCGCCCCTCTCTCTTCTCTCCGGTAATGACAAACCGGAGGGGGGACCTCCTCCGGTCCTTTGCAACATGAAAAAAAAAAATAATAGAAGAGGGAAGGGGGAAATACCCCCATCGGTACATGAACCGGAGGGACCCCTCCGGTCCCAAGCAAACCGGAGGGGGAACCCCCTCCGGTACATGTACCGGAGGGACCCCCTCCGGTTCCAGTCAAACCGGAGGGGAACCCCCTCCGGTACATGCACCGGAGGGGGAACCCCCTCCGGTCACTGTACCACCGGGGGGGGGGGGGGCTTTCCCCTCCATTTTCTGCGGAAAGAAAGAAAACAGTAAAAAAAAATTGAAAAGGAAGGGAGGGGAAGAGTCACCTTGTCCCTTGGACTTCTACCGGAGGGGGTGTTTCCACCGGAGCCACCTAGCCTCCGGTCCACTTCTAACTCCTATAAAAGGAAGCCTAGAGCTCCAAGGAAGGAAGAGGAAAAAAGAGGAAAGAAAGTTTGGCAGCACTTGAAGACTTGGAGAGCTTCGATAGAGGCCCAAGTGTGAAGAAGAAAGGAGAAGAGGCTTGCGCCCCTCTCCCTTGCGGCTAGGTTTCCTCCCTCCAAGTTTGAAGAAGGCCCTCATACTGAGATTTATTGCTAGAAAATTCCCTCATGAAGAAATATATTTGTATTGCTGTAAATCCATAACAAAGAAATGATCGAAGTTCATGGGAAGCCCAGAAATGCTCAAAGTCTGGTCCCTTATGAAAAAATTATGAGGAGATCCCTTCATATTTCAGAAATTGCAACTCTACCCCAAGCTTTTGCAAAATTGCCCAAAAGTCCATGTACTTTGGAAAATTCCAGAAAAATCAGAAATTCAAGAGACAAGATATGAGTTCAAAGGAATGTTCCCCACTTTATAGAAATACCTCCGGTGGGTGGAAAATTGCAGAAATACCTTCGGTTGACAGAAAATTGCAGAAATATCCCCGGTGGACAGAAAATTGCAGAAATATCCCCGGTGGGTAGAAAATTACAGAAATACCTCCGGTGGGTAGAAAATCACATAAATACTTCCGGTGGGTGAAAAATTACAGAAATACCCCCGATGGGTAGAAAATTGCAGAAATACCCCCGGTGGGTAGAAAATCACATAAATACCCTCGGTGGGTAGAAAATCACAGGAATACCCCCCGGTGGGTGAAAAATTACAGAAATACCCCAGTGGGCGGGAAAAATTCAGAAATACCCCCGGTGGTGGGAAAATGTCAGAAATACTCTCGAGGATGAAAAGATTGCAGAAATATCTCCGATGGCGGAAAAATTACAAAAATACCCCAAATGGTGGGAAAATACAAAAAGACCCTAAAATATTAAAAAATTGCGAAAATACCACATTTGTGGGAAAGTTGCATCAAAGTCATTGTTCAATCTAGAAACTGTGCAAAGTTCCCAGTTTCTCAAAATCACTGAAGAATGTTCTTGTCCATGGTTGGTGCCATTTGCACGACTCGGTGGAGCGAGATCACGCTCCTTCCTTGAAGCGGTGTGCGCTCTCCTGAGTTCGGCTTATGGTTAACCATCCAAGCCTATGTATCTATTTCATGGCCAAGAGCTATCAGGTCTGGAAACAACAAAATTGATGAAACTCTGAGAAATCAAGAAATTAAGAAGAGGAATACCCAAGAAGTCAAATGACAGTGTTATTTCCGAGAAGTCAATAAATCAAGATGAGAAATGCCCAAAAAGTCGAATGCCGGAGATATTTCTGAGAAGTCATGAAATTTGATACTCGGAATGTCCAAAAAGTCAAACAACGGGGCGATCTCCAAAAAGTCAAGAATAGCGCATATGTCCAGGAAGTCGAGAAATGACGAGACTATCTCCAAAAAAAATCAAGAATGGCCGATATGCCCAGGAAGTCGAGGCATGACGGGACTTTCCCTGAGAAATCAAGAAATGTCAAATATATGTCGAAAAGTCAGAATGACAAGAATGCCCAAGAAGTCGAGGCATGACGGGGCTATCTCCAAGAAAGTAAGGAATTGCAAGAATATCCCAGAGTTTGGGAAAACTGCAAAAATATCATGATGGAGGGAAAATTACAATTATAACCCGCCTCAGGCTGGAATGTCCTTTATGGACACCAAGGCAACTTAAGAGTCTAATCACAATCAAAAGCGTGATTGTGACCATGAAGCAACCCCGAGGCATCGATAATGATCATCTTGGCGATCAAACGGTCCTCGTGATAAAATTCAAGCTTAACTCTCCGATCAGGGGACACGAGTAAATGTAATGATCCAAATGTAGAATGAAGTAAATTCAAAGGCTCTGGTTGCAACTGGATATAATCCTGAAGACCTGATTACACAATCGGGACCATATGTAAAGGTCTTGAAGGATCGATTGTAATTCATATCATGTGTTCAAAGAAATAAAGTCTCCAAAGTTCTTTGCAAGAGTATGTACCCGGAATGGGCAATCAAGCTCATTTATGTCACAACTAATAGAGGCAAAAGGCGTTCTTCGACAGTTAATCAAAGGTGTTCGGATTTTTACCGATGTAAATTAACACCGACTTCGGTCGGTGGGGAAAAGTCCAGTACACGAACCCTAAATCGTCTGACAAACCCAAAAAACGCGGAATTAACAAATATGTCAAGATATACGACATATCCATCCAGCGAAATCGGATGTTCCAAAAACTTTTCCGCGTGTAAATAGTGTCACAAAAATATGTAGACAAAATCTATCGACATCCTAAAGTTGTTCATTCCAATGTGTCAAATTATTGTAGAACTCACTACATTCATGTAAAATTTGAACAAACCAGATTGCAACTATCAAATTCACACTCATACAAGCAAACATACTAAATAACTGCAGTATCATAACAAATCAAAACAAGTAAACGATTAAGTCTATTACACAATTCCATAACACACAAGTCTTTGTAATAGAAAGTGAACAGTATTAAAGAAGTCAAATTACAACCCAATGTGAGAGAGAGAGAGAGAGAGAGAGAGAGAATGCGTACACTGTTGGAGATTGCAGCTGTTGCTAGAGGTTATTGTCCTTGTTGCGAGCTGAGATACTGGCTTCTTGCCAAGATCGCCACGATGGAGAGAGGGCCAGGGTTGGGCTGAGGAACGGCGATCGCGATCGGGGGCAGCTGGGGTTATTTATATCCAGGGTTAATCAATCAGTAGCAGGCAGGCCTACTAGGCACGGCCAAATGGGCTTGACCCAATGCGTTGAAGGCAGCTTGGGGCATCCAAGCCAGGATCGCCTTTGCGATAGTGGCGATCCAAACAATCGACTGCCAGAAAATGGCTAAGCAATGCTACTTGCCGTCGTCTTGCCTCGCCTTGCCTCATCGCCTAGGCGACCGCCTTGGCCGCCTTTGGTCACACAAGTCTCTCCTGCCCTGTTTGCTGTTGTGATCTTCATCTTATGCGGCATTGGTGAGTTGTTACTGTTGTGATCTATGTAGTTAGAGGCGGGAGGTGCTTGAGGCAACCAAGGGATCGCCTGATGCCTCAAATGCCTAGGCGACGGCCTAGGCGTTTGAGGTGATATTTTATTAAAATAATATATATGATTTAAAAATATAATATATGTCTAAATATCACAAAAAAATCATACATAAAATTAATAAACTTCCTAAATCAACAAATCTAAAGAAATTTAAACAAAAAATCAAACAAATTTAAACAAAATTGTTGAGGTGGACCGGTCTTTAACTGGGCCGGGACGTGTGGAGGTGGGCCAGGCCCACGAGGCCAGAGTGAGTCGATTGGGGCGAAAGCGAGGCGACCTGTGGCCTAGGCGATCACCCTAGTCGCCTTTGATAACACAGGTTGTGATCTTCAGCTTATGTGGCATTGGTGAATTATTACTTTTCTGTATATGTATTGGTGGCAAACCATTGAGAAAGAATGGGTGAACCAACTTGCCCTTGTGATTCATATAGTCAGAGGCACAAGCGATTGAGGCGACCAAGTGGTTGCCTAGCCTCAAATAGCTAGACGATGGCCTAGGTGTTTGAGGTGACATTTACTAAACAATAGATAAAATAATAATAATCAGATATTATTAAATATGACATACACATCTATGAAGTTAAAGGCGAGAAGCAAGCTAGGCGACGAAGTGCTCGCCTCAACCTAAAATGCCTAGGTGAGTGCCTAGGCATATTTCACGTGACATATTTCTCCCATAGATAACCATGAAGGAAGAACATAATAGCAGGAGGGTACAAAAGAAAACATCCAAGACAATGATAACTAAGGCTTTGGGAAACACTGATCGTGTCCAATACATAAAAGGCAATTTGTATAAAGCACTCGTGTAAGTAGTGGATAGTCCTAGGAATCATCAAGAATAAAAAAAAATTGGCAGCATGTAAGATAAAATAGGACATTAGACACTATTAAAAGAGGTATTAACCCACTTTGGAATGAGCAAGCATATGAAAAAGCAAACCACATAGATAAAAAAGACAAGCATTTAACATAGATAATATTAGCAAATACCCAGGTGAGTGAGGCAAGCATGAGGAGATGCGAAGCATTTTTGTCTTGCCTTACCCTAGTCCATTGCCTAGGCAAGTGAGGTGATTGTCTTTGATAATATAGCTTGAGAATGAATGAATGGGGACTCCACTAGCTGGCAATGTCTAGTGATGGTCTCCGACAGTTAGTTAAAGTAGCCGTTGGAGGCCCAACAGCCAGCTAGGATCATCATCAACTTGGTTAGGCCAATTCGTCTGGGCCGATCCCACTTATCCATTGCTGACCTAGCCGATTCTAGACCCAAGTCAGGGATAATCGGCCTGAGATCTGTTCTGTTCAGGCAAAATCTGATCAGATTGACCAATCCCAGCTTATCTGATCCTATTCTGTCTTCTTTGGAAGAGAGTAGCAATTAATGTTAGGGCTAGTGTTGAAGAAGGCAAAAGAAATGATGAAGAGCCAACGAGTAGTTTAGACAGATTGGCTGATATGGTTTGGAGAAATGACATATCTACCCATGCCCCTCAAGTTGTTGCTGTGCTTCATAAGGAGCTCAAACCTGACAGATGGCACCTTCTCCTTTGAGTCCTCCAAAGTGGATCACAAAAGGCAGGCAGAGGTAATCCTGAGATGGAGAGATCCTCGCAATGAAGGAAGCAGCATGGTGGTGATAAAGCTGACCTTCCTCCTTGCGTTGGTCTTCTTCCTCTAAGAGGGAATCCAAGATAATCCTGACAATGTCAGCAGCCAGTGAATCTATCGGGATTCTCAGCTGCTTCAACCCTGCTCCTTTATTCAGGTAAGTATGGGGAGATCTTGCATTCCTTTGTCCTGCCCTCCACTCTTCCTCTTCTTCTTCCCCCCACTGCCAATGGAAAAAAGGGGAAAAGCCATCTGTAGACAGGTGTGTCGTGTTTGTGGCTAATGGATGGAGGGAGTTGGTAGATAATTCTTAATGTGGCTGATGGAGGATTGAAGGATGATATCAACCTTGACAAGGATCCAACCATGCTGCCTCTAATAGATTGGGGCATCCTATATATTGCCAAAGGCCAATGCTTCCCAACCATAGGTTCTGAAGAAGAACGAAGGAATCAAAAATCAGATTGGATTGGCCTTGATCAGACTATCTAAATCTGATTTTGATGGGCCAACATGATATTTATTTGCCAATCCTTGGACATTGCTTGCATTGGCTGGATCAGTGGGAATCCGGCCGATCTGTGCTAGGCATTAGGAAATTGCTAGTAATGGCTAGGAGGGGTCATGGGTGCTCTATATGTTTTTCCTTTGGCCCCTCCCAGCTCCGTACCTCTCCCTTCTCTCTCTTTTTCACTCTTCCCACTCTCTTTTGCTCCCCTCATTTTATTTTACTTTCTTTCACTCTTATCATGCAGTCTGCCTGCAAAAAGGTTAAAAGAAATCTACTACTGCTAGTGAGATGAAGAAACCCTAGCAAAATTCTACAAAGCGACTGGCTGCCCTCCACTCTATCAATGACAATGAGTGCTTATTCCATAACTCACAAATGGTCTGCAATGTGCATGGACACTCCTCTCATCCACAATGGCTGGTAGTAGATATGAATTTTTTTCTTTGACTTTTTTGTTTCAAAAATAATGGAGCCAATGCCTACATTATGTTGAACAGTCTGACAGTGGGGCTTAACAGAATGTAAGGATTTTACTGCCTCTATTGGTGGCACAATCCACAATATTTTTGGAAACATAGAATGTAAGGATTTATTTATCAAACATTTTATTATTTTATGTCTAAAATTGTGACCTTCTCTTTCCCATTTTTTAAGGCTTTCTCATATTTTTGTTGTCAACTTGGTTTGTCTGAGATCCGACTTGGATTGGCTAGGTTAGGTCAAGATTGTTCCATCAACATGGACCGTGGCTGGCCAATGCTGTGCCCCATCATGATCTTTCCTACCCTACAAGGAACATTTACTTGGTGGGGGGAGACTTAAATGCCTTCTGTGAAGAGGAAGAGGACTTCTATTTAGATGGCTAGTGTCGGAAAAGAGTGGAAAGTGAAGATGGGCAAGAATGTATCAAAGGCAAAATCATGTTACCCTTTGTATACCATCTTTTATGTAAAAGGGAAACCCTGACTGACTGGCGCATTGGAAGCCTACAAGGGTCTCAGGGCTTGATTGCTTAAATGTTGCTATTTTACTTGAGTTGGATCTTGGATTTTTGATGTGGTTTGTCATGTCTGGAAGATGATGTATTGGTGGGCAACTAGTACAGAGGACTGAAGGGACTGAGATGGTGCATATCTGCATTTATTGGCTCTCTCTCTCATGCTCTCCCCCCCCCCCCCCCCCATCACCACCCCCCAAAAAAAGAAGCATGCATCTTTGTACGTGCCTCTTGTACCTTAGACTGATACTTTTTCTTTTAAGTTTTGTTTATCTGATGTATTTATTATTTCCTTTTATAGACATCACCTCACTCTCATGCCATTGAGTTAGTTATTATTGATGACTCTGCTATATATCATACACCTCTCATGTAGCTTAACTAAGAATTTGGAAAAACTGGTTAAATAGTTCTTCCCTTTATTAGCAATTTTTGTTCTCCTTTTTTTTAAAAGGTGAACCATTTGATTTTAGCATGTCAAACTTGAAACTTGTGGAAATAAGGTTTCAAGTTAGCCCATAAATTTGCTGTAATCTATGTGCATTTTGTCTGCATTCATAAGATGACACTGTGTTTACGTAAAGGCTTTGTTGCACCATTGTTGTTATTCTTAACAAGAGGTCAGTTCCAAACTATATCAATGCAAGTGACAGAGACTTCCGTAGGAAGAATGAGAAAGAAAGATCAAAACTGCATCAAGTCTCAAGGCCCTATACAATCAGCTAAGGTGCAATGTACAGGGACAAGTTCATAAAAGTAAGGGGCAGTAGCAGATGACCTCAATGGACTTGAAAACCTATCAATCTTAGGCCACAATTGATAAAATAGCCTCTTAATTTCCCTGATACATTCTGGGAGAATTTTTTGAGATGTAATTTGCATTAAAAGTTACAGAATGTCCTGATGCACGGAATTTCCAGAATCCATTTCATCTTTTCTTGTCGAGGTGTCTGAAGAGGCATCCTCGATTGTCTACCCATCCATATCTCTGTTTTTTATTATTTTTAAGATTGGAGGGGAGTGCAGTTGTTGAGTTGCCCCCACTCTGTTACCGAATGCCACACAAGAATAGCTCAGTCACTCACTGTAACAATGTTGTACTCACTGAACTATTCACTGGAAAACCTACAAATCATTGTGACATGGGAGCCCACGGTGCCAAAGAGATGGATCATGGATGGTCATGATGCATGCACTAATGCCATCAGATGGACATGGAATCACTGGAGATGGCACAAAGAGTCTAGTCATTTTTTTGGGGGGTCCAGTGATGATGTATTTGGTTATTTGCCATTTTCTCATTTGCAGACACATGCCGCATTATGTATTTATTTAGTGGATTTGACTCATATACTGTTTGTTAGTCTATTCAGGCTGTCATATAGTTGGAAATATTTGTATTAATTTTATGATAAATAAGGTGCTTAAGTCTAAGCACTACTATTGGTGGCCACTTAGTAAAACCTTGTTTATCATTGGTATGATTCCTCATCTGTGAGAGGCAACATGAAGCCGGTCAACTCCTCGGCACAAAACCACAGCTGGTTTGAGAATTTGCAGTGTTAGGTTGTAGTTAGCATTTCAGGTTCCTCCTCCCTATTCATATTCTTCTTTTCTTGTGAGCTTTTCCTTTCCCTCTCAATGTTCTATCGTTCATGTCCCTTGCCTTTTCTACTTAAGAGACACCAATGCCTCATGTCTGCTGGTCTCTTAGCATCCATAGTCTGCATCTACTGCCCTTTCTGCTGCCTCCCATACCCATCAGCATTCAACTCACTCCACTCACTTCCTTTTCCTGTTATTATCAGCCAAGATATCTGATAACCACTAGAAACCTTCCTCTTTCTCTCTCTCTCTCTACATCATTTTATTCCTGTCACCTTGAACAGTAAGTGAAAGAAAAAGGTCAGAGAAGATTGCCCTCGTGATTGCTGAGGTTTAGTACCACATCGGATTCCTATGGTCACCTTCCCTCTATATATGTAGAGGATTCCCTCAACTCAATGCCTAGGTTTTGGGTTAGAGTTTGGGCCTTTAACATGGTATCAAAGCTCGGCCTATCCATTGGATCGTCCATTTCGGACATACTCCACTCCACCCGTTCAATTGTGCCGCTCATACTGTAACCATCTGGGTTCTGCGCCAAGGGCAGTGTTGAGGTTTAGTATCACATCGGATTCCTATGGGTGCCTTCCCTCTATATATGTAGAGTATTCCTTCAACTCAATGGCGAGGTTTTGGATTAGAGTTCGGGCCTTTAACAGTGATCATAATTTGGACTTCAGGGCTGGTTTGTGGTACCATCAGAACCTGTCACCCTTATGTTCTTCCTTATCATCTTTGTTTGTCTTCTTCTGTCACCTATCCTTTTCTTCCCCTGTTGCTGCCAGAAGTCCTAAAGGAAGAAAAAAGAGGGAGAAAGAGAGAGAAGCCAGCAAAAGGCTGCTGCCTCTGCTTCTTCTGTTGCCAACCCATCTTGTTCTTTCTCTTTCCCGAGTCACCCCCTCAAGAAATCTCAAGCAATTTTTATCGGATCGGTAATCCAGATCGGCTTGGACCGGCCATGGTATGATATGGCCTAATTTGGATTGACTTGGGCCTGACTCAGACTGACTTAGACCATTACGGTCCAGCCCTGGTATGATATGACACAGCCAAATAGGTGCAAGTCACAGTGATACGGCAAACCATGCTCTAGCTTCCATTACCTCACCTGCATTTCACCCTTCCTGCATTTGAAAGAAGCAGAGACCACCTTTTCTAAAACTGGCCAGTGCATGCTTTAGTAAGTTTCTTTGCCCTAAAAATTAACTTGAACCCATGTTAAAGCAACCCATAACATCTCTGGAGAGTATAGGTTTTTGAAGAGCTTATGGCCCCATGATTTCACATTTTAAGATTCTGAAAAAAGCTTACAAAGAGGACTAGCTTGGATGAGGGGACAGAAACACTTGGCGGAGATGAAGTTCCCAGGATCTTAATCAGTAAATCTTTTAGGATGCATTGGCCAACTGCTGCACAGTGGATGGTGAGAGTGTTGTCTGCTAATGGCTGTTTTTTTTTTTTGTGGAGGAGGGGGGGGGGTGTGGATGTAGATACACAGCTGCGAGTTCTTAAATCAGCAAAGCTTCAGATTAATGATACTCTGTTAGTGCGGTCTGAGTTGGAGGAGGGGCGAGGTATGAGGGCTTCCTCAAGGGGCCCCTAGCACTGGTGTTGTTTGTCGGGGATTCCATTGCCTTTGTGGAGTGTTGAGGTGTTTCAGAGTTGGTGTCACCATTTGGGGTGTTATTGGGGGTGGATGATAATGCTAAATCTTGTCAGTGTCTGCAGTTTGCCATCTTGGTGGAGTTGCATTCTGCAGTCTCTTTAGTTTAGATGGTGAAAGAATTACTCTTGGGATGTGCATGATGAACCTAATGCTCCAGCTACAGTCATGGCTAGTCATGCTGATTGGAATTACCAGAGATGTTGTTGAGGCATACAAAGCATATAGGGTTAGTGCTGATAACCTAGGTGATGACCGGAAAGTTGAAGATGACTGAGTCAGTTGAGTCAACCTGGGTGAGTGGGAGCAAACCAGTACTTGATGAGTGAAACTGCCCTACTCCAATTCCAGCTGTCTGACTTTCCACAGTTCAGCAAGTTTCTTCAGAATATCCATCCACGGATCCACAGGAATAGCTCACATGAGGCTTATTGTAACGACCCGAGAATCCGATTATCGGGAAGGCCCGATAACCCGAGACTCGCACCGCCACCCACGAGTCCGAAGACTCGGAAGGGTTAGAAGGATGGTGTGGAAACTACACAAGTATCACAAATAATTGCAGAATTAAACAGTTATATAAATAAGCAGGAAATGAATTAACATTTTACATGGTCCACAATATAACAATAAAATAACGACAGTAGTCCACAACTAGTACAGAGACAAGAAAGGAAAGTACAGCTATACGGGGCATACCCCGGCTCTGACCTCTGACACTAACGCTGGGCACCTGAACCGCGCTGAGCCTCAGACGAACTCCCCTGAAGCCTTGTCTCGCCTGAAACACGGTGAAAACACGCAGGGAATGAGTCTCGGAACAAGACTCAGTAGGGATCACTCGAACCCTACCTGTAAACGGAGAAACCGCTACGCTAGCAGTAAGCGAGTACCTCAAAAGGGAAACCCTGCCATCTACAAAGCACCGGTCTCACGGTACGAAAACCGACACACGTGCCACGACGAAACAATCGGAACCCAACGGCCAACACGGCAGAAACCCGAAGGTCGAAGTCGTAACGACTGACAGCCTAACACTCCCGACTCGACAGGAGTACCTCCCACTAGAAGCACAGTCGGTAGCGTCCCCTGACGACTTATACCGCACCGCAGGTGAACTGCCTGACGTGGTAGTGCCTACCAGAGGCACGGACACCGAACAAGTACCACAAACAAGTGACTAGCTGGGGTCACGCTCGTCAGCGTGTGTCCAACTGCCCCCAACCACGTGTGCACACACAGACCATGCGTCCTAGGTCTGGCCCTCTAACCAATTTTCCCCTCAGCCGGACTCTTGCTGCAAGACGTGGGGCCCGACGGAAACCTGTCCACAAACCGTCTCTAAGGGTAGCCTCTCCACCACTCCCTGGTGGGACCACACGCGTGTAAGCAGGCTACGACTAGTGGAGGGTCACTGAAGGAGTAGACTCTCAAGTCAACGGAAAATCACGTCCGTATCCGACGGCGCACGGAGACCACCCCAAGTACTGGCACCGTCGCACGGCGACCACGGTCGGACAAGAAAACAGGACTGTGAACCGCTCGGGGCAGTCCAAGCCTGACGGTCTACCCTAGACGCGTCACAGGCCTCTGACGGTCTAGGCGGGACTGTCACAGGAAGCCTGACGGTCCTTGGCTGGACCGTCACAGACACCTGACGGTCCGACGCCGGCCGTCACGCTCCCAGCGCAAAGCAAAGTGTAACGCGCCTGCCTTGGCGCGTTAAGGCTGTGACGCCCCCACGCAGGCGCGTCACGGGGTGTGACGGTCCACACCAGGAGCGTCACACCGCCTGGGGGTTCAAACGCTCAAAAGCGCCCTGACGCCCCCACCCTGGGCCGTCACAAGGATGTGACGCGCCAGGCCTGGTGCGTCACATGCCTTGACCCCCAACGGTCAAAACAACGGTCACATGCCAACGGTCGGATGCCTCTGACGGCCCAACCCAGGCGCGTCACACGCCTGTGGCGGTCTATCGCGGGACCGTCACAGCCCCTGACTCCCAGCTGGCTAACAAGGGCCGTGACGCACCCTCCCAGGCGCGTCACGCGGTGTGACGGTCCCTGGAAGGACCGTCACACCTGCCCGACGGCGAAACGGCGGGAAAGCCCAAAAAAACCAACCACGCCCCCATGCCTCCACCGGAGAGGGGGAAATCAAAGGGAAAGACCCCTAGGGACCCCTAGCATGATACTAGGCCATCAACACGCGAAATAGCGGGCTAAAATCATAGATCGGGCGAGCTCTCTCCAAATCATGGAAAACCCCAAACCCGCTCAATCAAGTCCCTCTCGGCCTCCCCACGGCCTATAAACCACGGAAAAGAACGGCAAGGAGGTAGGGAACGTCACCCTACCTCAATGGAGCGAATGCTCCGCCGAATGGTCCGTGAACCGCGAAGAACGCTTTAGAAAACCTCGCCTCTTCACGCTTCCCACGCTCGCCGCACGCCCACAAGATCGCCTCGCCACCACCCACGTCGTCGCGCCGTCGCCCCACCGCCGTCTGCAGCCGGAAGGGAGCTCGCCGCGCTCGAACGGGAGGAAGAGAGGGAGAGAGGGGGTCGCGGTGGGGAGAAACGGAGGAGGAAGAAGAAGAGGAAAGAGAAGGTGGGGGAGAGAGAGAAAATAGAGGGGGGTATTTATAGGAAAATCCAGAAATTTCGGAAAATATCGATAAATTAAAAATTACATTTCCGGGATCCTCGGAACGCACCGATCGCAACGGTACCACTCGTACCCAGGTGAACGACCCGGTTCACTCGCAGCGAGATTCCGAAGGAATTACCGAAACTCACACCGGTAATCGGAAAACACGCGCGGAAAAAGTCGTGGAACGCTTCCGGGCCTGCGAAACAACTCCGGATCGCGCCGATCCGAACACGAAAGATGTCCGAAACGAAATTTCAGACACAACGGAGCCGGACACTCCGAGAAACCAGATCCGGGACCCACGAAGAAGGATCCGAAAGGTTCGGGATATTACACTTATGGTCCAGCAGGTTGTGCTCTTTCTTTGGGTAATGAGAGTTTTCAAAAATTGGAAAGCCAATGCCAGATGCTTCGCCCTCACCAGTGGGTGGCATCGACAGTAGCGAGCCTCCACTGGAATCCAAATCATTGAAAGAAGTAGCCTCTGGTAAGGGAGCTCCTTACTGACAAGGCCCCATCACTGGTCCCAGCATCTGTTTTCCTGTCTCTGAACATTATGCCAATGGTTGAACATGGCGTAGGTGTGGTTGTTCTAGTGAAGGTGATATCTAACATTTAAAGAATGCTATACAGGGATGAAGATCTATTTCCAGTAATTCTATGTGCTCCAAAAGACCATTCATTGGCTTAAGAGGATGACTATCAAACATTGTGGCTTACAAGCAGGACGGGGGTGATATATCTCTGGAAGGCCCAGCTTTATCATGTTAAGAAAGTTCAGACGCTGCTTTAGCTTTATCATGTTAAGAAAGTTCAGACGCTGCTTTAATGACATCCATATGATTCTGGGGAAAGAAGATGAAGTTAGCTGACATTTCTCCTACAGTTGTAAAACTCCTACGGGAAAGCAAATGCTTTGTTTGTTATCCAAATTTCCACATTTCAATGTCAATTCTCTTCACCTAGTGACAAAATTAAAATAAAACTGATGTTTGTGTCAGTTTGTGTAACGAATGTCCATGAATAAAGAAAACCTTTTGAGAGACAGGGTCATCGTTTGGTGGTGTAATCCACAATTTCCTTGGGAAAAAAATGACGGGGTTGTCATTCTTGTGACAGTCCTAAGGGGGAAGATCAACTGAAATGGCGTGCATCGAATCATCGAATGTATATGTGGCCCCTCAAGTGACCATTTTACGTCAACATGTAGCATTAATAATTTAATACTTTAATTTATTTTAATTATCATTTAATCTGGTTCTTTTATCATTTTACCCTCCAAAAACACCCTACCATGTATTGCCAGAAATAGACTCAAATGCATATACTACCACGGATTACCACAATTACACCTCCAGATGTACATCTGGCTCAGACAATTTATGAACACCAATTAGAACTCCACTTGCAGCACTCATCAGGAGCAGAATGATGAAATTGGAGAGGCATGGCTAAGTTAGAGATACCTGGTGCTCCTTTGAACAACCCCATTAGAGTACTGATGGGTTGTGGCATAGTTGATACGTGTAGAGGGTTAGGAAGGAAACCACCCAGGTTCAAACTTGTGTGGGTGGGTTTTCTTGTATTTCTGTGAACCGTCTTTGCCACTACATTAGATGCCTTCGAGAAAAAAGAAAAAAACACCCCATTGGAGCAGGCAAGGGAATGCTATTCAGCTCTACTATTTCCTGGCTCTCAACATACATTTTAAATTTGCAACCCGGGTCTCACTGGAAAATGCATGATATTGGAGTGCTATTCTTGCCGTATTATCTATGTCTGTGGTGCATACCTTAGATTGTTTAAAGTATGATGGCAAAATTTCTATAGTTCTGTTCTTGATATTACAGTTGAAAATTTCCTTTCTATCACTTCATCGGTAATCTTAGCATAATGCAGTCAATACAACATGAATTCTTTCATATAAATTCCATTTTGTTTCTGTGGATGTTCCTTCAAATATCCTGCAGAGTGAGATAGTGGAAGGTATTCTATTTTGCAAGTCATAAGCCGATACTTGTAAAACTAATAATCACAACATTGCAATGCAGTGGGATGCCTGAGTGCAAGCTGGGTTTGAATGACAGACTACTTTTGGAGGCTCAGGGACGATCAACAAAGGGTAAAGCCATAGATTTGGATGATATTAAGTTTCATCAGTAAGTTGCTTCAAGGCCCTTAACATTGGTGCTTAGTTTTCCTTTCTTGCTATGTGATGCTGTTGCTAACATATGGTCCTCATTATGAATATCTCATTTCTGGCCAGGTGTGTGCGTTTGGCCCGTTTTGAAAATGACAGGACAATATCCTTCATACCACCTGATGGATCTTTTGATCTGATGACGTATAGGCTGAGTACCCAGGTCTTCCATCTTTTGACCTCAGTATTCAATGTTCATCAACTTCCTCTCTTAACATCAATATTGATTCATTCTTTGTTTGTCTTGTTCATCAGGTGAAGCCTCTAATCTGGGTGGAAGCTCAGGTAGAGCGGCATTCTAGAAGCCGAATAGAGATTATGGTGAAGGCAAGGAGCCAGTTCAAAGAACGAAGGTACGTCATGATTTAGGCCATCTATGGAATTCGTTACGCATATTTTCCAATTCCACCTATTACT
The DNA here is from genome assembly GCA_022559845.1 of Amorphophallus konjac. NCBI lineage: Eukaryota > Viridiplantae > Streptophyta > Magnoliopsida > Alismatales > Araceae > Amorphophallus > Amorphophallus konjac. The sequence continues at coordinate 224,652 of JAHNEJ010000379.1, read as the reverse complement.
TTGGTTGCATGCAGCACTGCTACAAATGTGGAAATTCAATTGCCTGTACTATCAGATGCTACTAATCCTAATGTCCGGACTTCCATGGGATCTGCTGCATACGCCCCAGAAAATGATGCCTTGGTCTGGAAAATAAAATCCTTCCCCGGTGGTAAGGTATGGCCCATAATTCAAAATTCTTGGATATCTGATTCTTGTAAACTCCATCTAGTAGGTATGAATTCTCAATATTTTAATTTTTCGTCTGGTGTCTAAATGTGTTTCTTTTAACATGTTTCTTAATTTCTTAGGAGTACATGTTGAGGGCTGAATTTAGTCTCCCTAGCATAGCCGCTGAAGAAGCAACCCCCGAGAAAAAAGCTCCCATCCGAGTGAAGTTTGAAATTCCATATTTTACGGTGTCTGGTATACAGGTATCTGCTTTGCACACATGCATGTATACTTGTGTATAAGTGGCTGAGGACGGCTCAGTCGATAATGAGGTTCTTTTTTTTTTTCCTTTTTTGGTGGGTTTGTTGTGCCTGGGTGGGGTGGTTTTTTTTTTCTTCTGATTATCTGAACCGTGCTCTGCCACCGTGACATATCTCAAACAAAAAGGGGAAAAAAGTTTATGCATGTATATGTCATCGTACTTTTTTTGTTTGTATATGTTTGTATATGAGTGTGCATAACTGTGTATACGGCTATACACCATAAGTTTTTATGCATTTTGTTTATTGATCATGGATTTTTGTAGAAATGCCTTTCTGCTTTTATGCAAATACTGATTGTAGCTATGTTTTGTAGGTCCGGTACCTCAAGATCATAGAGAAGAGTGGGTACCAGGCTCTTCCATGGGTGAGATACATAACAACGGCTGGGGAATATGAGTTGAGGCTAATTTAAGTTTATCTGCACCCATATTGTGTGTGAGATACATAACAATGGCTGGGGAATGTGAGTTAAGGCTCATTTAGGTTTTTCTGCACCCATAACTGTGTGTGGAGTTTGCGAATCAAGATGTCAAAGGTCCTTAGCACCCCCCGCCTTCTTTCAACCACCACCACCATACCGGGCATTTGTATCATTCCCCCAGTTGGAGGTTGCAATGAGCAGTCATGCAACAAAGCAATCTCCAACAGCTTCTTTTGTTTTGTTTCCGTATACGGTGACATTCTTGTTTTAAGTGCAGAAACTACATAGAATGTTGGTTGTGCATTTTTGTGGAAAAGTAGGAACCTGCGTTAGAAATTTGATGGTGTTCTATAATCTCTAACTCCTTCCATTATAATTGTTGGATGTAAAGATCAGAAAATCAGAGCTTTGTTGTGCTTTTCTTGCTTACGACATCCGAGTTGCAACCTGCATTTTTCCCGGGATTTTTCGCACCATTTGAAGGTGTAGATATTGAAAGTAGAGGAGATTGTGTTGATCAAAGCTGGGAGGCTTTTGACTGTTTGTTTACTTTCCTCTCAAAACTGAAAAGGCTGTAAATGTTGAGCTACATTTTCTTCCGGATGATCTGTAAGCTTTTAATTTGTTGCTGTCTAGTCTCATTTTTTATCTTACAACCATTTTGATCTTCCCTGAGCAGTTGGGACGTTCATCTTTACCTTTCACCTGGCATGCATTTTTTTTTTTTTTTTTTGGACCTGTCTTCACACTGCTTCTCTTGTTATGTATGAGACTATCTTAACCGATGGCGCATTTCCGGATGTGATGGAGGACGTCTTGAATGATGTCTCGCACTCCATTCGTCAGAATACCTCGACATGGATTTCTATCGTTTTTAATGAGCTTCTAGGATTCCAGCAGATTGATGTATGCTGAACTAATGTGTTCAAGTCTATGTGATTCTTGACTTTTGTTAGTAGTCATTCACATCTTAGAGGAGGGTGAACATGTGTGTCGTTAAACATAATGGCATATTAAAATTTAAATTATGGTTATGCAATGGAATGTAGATCATGAGAGCATAACAAAAATTACAGGAGATAAAGATTTTTATATTGGTTCGGTCAATCTCTTTAATTTTCTTATGTCCAGTCCTCTTGTAATTTGTTCGAAGTATTCAATAACCTTTCGTCCTCGGAAGTCTCCCTTGGAAGTGGGAGCAAGGCAGTGTAGGGCGGGGCCGGGCAGTGCCATTGTCAGCAGTGGACGGTGGCGTCGACAGCAATGTCAACTCCGGCGCCCTTGACTGAGAGAGAGAGAGAGAGAGATAGGGGCATCGTGGGTAGGAGGGGGTCTCGTCGGCGAGGCAGGAGGAGTCATCGGCGGGGGCAGGGGTCGTCCTTGTCATCGATAGTTGCATCTTTCGTCTTTGTGACGGTCAACTTTGATAGCAACGAAGAGGGGAGAGAGAGGCATACACACACAGGAGAGTCGATGAACATAATTAGCCTTGACGAAATTCGTTGGGTGGAACAGGAAACCCAAGGTTAACCTTGTTTTGACTTAGATTATCTTGATATAGTTATCAAAACAAGAAAGAGTTAACTCTGGGAGGATTAACTCATGGCTAACTCTCTACCAAAGTGAGACATAGAGTTTAGTAACAAGGGATTTTGATTACTTTGTCTTGATAATTAAATTATACATCTCACTGACCCACCTTTAATATATCTACGAATGTCAACTACACACAACCAAATAACGAAACATATTACTTAAGAGTGAGTTGCGGATATTCACATGATCGTAATTTAAATTTACGAATAACTCATGTTTATGAACTTAGTTGTTCTTTGAAGTACGTAAAAAACATTGAATAACTTTTACAATTTTAAAATTCTGTTTGATAATAAATTTAAATCAAATTAGAAATAAGTAACACAGTTACTAATCATATTCTAGAATTAAAATATTTTCAAACCTTAACATGAAAAAACAATAAATAAAGGGAATATTTTACGACACATGAAACAACAGCAGGCAATTGGGCACCTTCAGGCGAGTTGGTTCCTCCCTCTGTCTCTCTCTCTCTCTCTCTCACATGCTCCGGAGACGCCTCCTCCCTCCGGCTCTCCACCCTTTCCTCCTCCGTGGCCTCTGTTCCTGCTCCTCCCTCCAGACGCCCACGAAGCCTCTCCCTCTGAACATCCTCCCAGCCGCCACTCCCCTCTCCTCGCTCCTCCCCGCATCCCTCAACCCCAGCAATGCCGCAGTGGACCTCATCTGCGCCAGGCTCCAGCAGCAGCCGCCCACATGCCGCTCGCCCCTCCTTTCCGAATCCGAGCTCCACCTCCTCCCCCACCTGGGCGCCTGCGAGGTCTCTCGGGTCCTGCTCAGGTCCCAAGCCCTCCCTCTCGCCTCCCTCCGCTTCTTCAACTGGGTGCGCGCCCACCTGGGCCCCAGTGGGCTCGCCCCCCACAACTACTGCGTCGCCGCGCACGTCCTCACCTTCTCCAGAAGGTTCTCCCTGGCGATGGGGATTCTGTCCGAACTGGTCGAGACCCGCGGGGACGGCTGCGACGTCTTTCAGAGCTTGATCGCCTCCTCGGAGGGCTGTAATTGGGACCCGGCGGTGTTTGGGATGCTGGTGAAGGTGTACGTTAAGTTGGGGAGGGTGGGGCGAGGTCTGGAGGCGTTCGGAAGGGCGCTGGCCGCGGGTTTCGTTCTTGGTGCCAACGACGCCAACTGCCTTTTGAATGGCCTGTCAAAATCGCATCTTTTTGACGGCTGCTGGCAAGTGTATGGGGAGATGAAGAAAGCGGGGATCTTGGCCAACTCCTACACGTTCAACATTCTCACTCATGTTCTGTGCAAGTGCAGGGACGCGGACAAGGCCAGGGAATTTTTGGAGGAGATGGAGCTCGAGGGGTTTGATCCTGACATTGTGACGTATAATACTCTGATAGGCGGGTTTTGCAAGAAAGGGAGGATGGAGGAAGCGTTCTACTTGTATAAGATCATGTACAGGAGGGGTGTAGAGCCTGATTTGATTACGTACACAGCTCTGATGAATGGGATGTGTAGGGATGGCAGAGTTAAGGGAGCACACCAACTGTTCGAGCGAATGATCCACAGGGGCTTAAACCCAGATAATTTCACTTACAATGCCCTCATCTCAGGGTACTGCAAGGAAGACAAGATGAGGGAGTCGAGGTTGCTGTTTCAGGAGATGATTCAGCGTGGTCTGATGCCTGATAATTTCACTTGCTATGCACTTGTGGAGGGGTACAAAAGGAGTGGGAAGTTGCTACCTTGTTTGAATCTGATTGTGCAGTTGCGGCGTCTAGGGGCTTCAATATCTTCTGAGATCTATAGGTCCCTCATTGCTGCTCTGTGTGAAGAAAAGAGACCAAATGCTGCAAGGAATTTATTCAGCTTATTCTTGGAAGATGGGCACAAACCCGATCTCGAACTATACAATCTGCTGGTTGGAGGTTGTTGCAGCTCTGACTACATAACTGAGGCATTTGAATTGAAGGATGAGATGACTGCCCATGGTCTTATTCCCGATTCAGCAATATACCTTGTGCTTGTCACTTGTTTATGCCGACTAGGCAAAATTATGCAAGCTGAATGCCTGATGAGGAAAATGGTTAGCTCTGGATTGACTCCAAACTCCACAATTTGTCGGGCATTGGTGAAAGGTTACTGCAAAGAAAGAGATTATGACAAAGCTGAATCACTCTTGAGTGACTTAGCTGAGAAGTTTCAGATATGTGATACCGACAGTTTTAATGCACTGATTGAAGCATATTGTGATGAAGGGGATGTAATCAGATCATTTCAGCTGCAGGATAGGATGCTCAAATTTGGTGCAATGCCAAACAGTCAGACATGCAGGTTTTTAATTAGTGGCCTTTCAAAAACTATATGTTGTGCTGACTCAAAGTGACATGCTTCTTCACCTCCATTGTTGGAATACAGCGAAACACATGATCATACTCTATGATGTATCATATGGATATTCTTTCATTGTACGATTAATAAGGTTAGCCCACCTTAGCCTTTCTAAGTGAACTTTGTTATTTATTTAGGTGCACTATATGAGCCACTGTTTTCCACTCCAAAGTTCATTAAAAAAATTCTTTGCTCCCCCTAAAGTCTAATGCCTCAGTGTTCTTGCATAACTCAGGTAGGCATGGACAAAAATCATCTTGAAATTCGAGCGATTAACCGACCTGTGCGAGTAGGGGTTACTCGCAGCCGCTTTTAGTCGGCCTGCATGCTTGGGTAGCCCTCTGGGCTCTACATTAGGGCCACTTGGGAGCGATTATGCATGCCACTTTGGACATTAGCAGGGACTTAGATATCTCAAAAAGAAACACATTTAGCAGCCATCTATGAAGCATCAGCACACCACTTAACAGTATTATTATTATTATTATTATGACCACAGAGATAACAAAGAGGGGAACAGTGGATGTGAGTACAGACTGGTGCTCCAGAAAACACCTCCCAACGTCTCAGGGGAGGCTCCTACGCGTGCCCCCCCCCCTCCAGAATCGCAGAAGAGCGGAACCACCAGCTGCCCACCCCCACTGGGATGTCTGGAAACGAGGGGCCTGGCAAATCCCCAACCCTTGGCTCACTCCTACTGGTCATTTCCTTTCTTATTAAGATTCCAGTTTCGGACTCAACAACAAAATAGACTTTTAGCAGTCTTTCTACTTGCCAGAAAAATGAAACCGCCGCCAAATTCTTTTAGCGGTGCTTGGTTTCTCAGTTGTTATTGTAGGTACGGTTGCCAAAGTCTTTAGCAGTGGGTTCTATTAAAATCCCAGTCAAGAGTATGTTTAGTAGCAAATATAAAAACTATATATTGTGGGTTTAAAGTTATATTCTTTTGCTCATAGTCGTTAAACATATTAATGGCATTTTATGTTAAAATGGTCCGTACCATGTAGTGCAGTGGCACTGGTACGAACACCACCTCTTCCATGTGATGAGCCCCTTTGAAAATTGAGAGGATTGGCAGCATCCTATAATGAAACCTTGCACGATGGCTTGACTTGGACCCCAGTGGTGATTTCCGACAAAGAAACGCGCCAAACACCGAATCTTTTCATAGGCATCCTCAACAAATTAACAAGAATCTCACCTCTTTTTGTTGAGAATTAATGGCGTTCATGTGTGATGTTTATTTTTTATACTGCAAGGACATTCCAGACTAGACTTGAAACGTTGTTAAGCTGAGAGTGGGATTGCTGGTATGGTCATCTCGAACTGTTCTTCTTCCCCCACTTAGTATGGTAACTTTAGTTTGTCTTCAATCATCGGAGGGAGGGGAATTGTCTGTCGTAGTAAGTACGGTGGTTTTCCGTTGGGACACCTCAAATGTGCATGGAAGGGGTCCCCTTGGCCATTCATATCAAGTTCGACGGGGGCGAGAGCGTCGAGAAGGGAATTAATTTTGTGAATGGCTTCCAAAACAGCTGTCGAAGGAGCGCCTTGTTTGCATAGTAGTTACATTGAATTGAGATAAATCCTGTTCACCACTCAATCTTGTTCACCTCTTTTGAAACGGTGGCCACCAGAAGAAATTAACCTAGATCGAGTAATGCATTGTGCACCGAATTCGGAACATAAAGTCACGTCGTTACGTAACATCTCTTTTTATTTATTCAAAAATCAGGTGAAAAGATTGTTTTCGCACAGAAAATGACGCTCAACGTTAAACCCCTATGATCTATTTTTTCGCACGTTAAATGTGAAGCGCACTCGACGAAAAAAATATAGGATTAAAATATTTTATAATAATAAAAATGGTTCGGTACCTGTCCCCGCCAACCCAACCCGGCCCGGCACAAATAAATATATTATTTACTTATATTCAATCAAACCATTTAATTCGACACACAACTTAAGCTTCGACACACAACTCAAGCCCACATCTTATGCAGGGTGAGCTTTCCAACATATAAAGTCAAGTAAGTTTTTCTAACTTCTAATATGGGACTAAACATAAATACTCTATTTCCAACATATAAATGAGAATATTTGAATCAACATAAAGGCTCTATTTCCAACAAGTAGTTACAAGTTATTCTCTATATACATGTATGTTTACTTATTTTGATCACTATATCTTATTTGAGTTATTTCTTATTGTATTAGGTTATGGAATCGGATCGGACCATATATCAATATTATAATGACATTGCGGTTCAAATCGATTCGAACCAACGGTCAAACCGGTTCGAACCGAAGCAGCTCATTGTCCGGTTCAGACACTGATCCGGTTCTGATAACATTGCTTCTAACATAGCATGCTTCAGCAACTACTGTATATCCACCCTCAAACCCAGTCAAGCTTCTGTAGTGTATCCTCAAACCCAATTTCCGTGCATGTAACGTACGTGAACGGTGAACTCTTGACATTCCTTAAAGTGAAGAATAGCGTAATATTACGAGAAAGAATTTGAAGGGTCCAGTCGACGTACTCATTACTGCACTCAATGTTATTGCTCTCTCGTTTGTCTCTCAAGAGAATCAATCTCACAATTCATTGGATAGTGAAGTCTTCGTGACAGCCTATAAGACTTGAGTCGGCGATTACCCGTTGGAGGAGTCTGAGTAAGAAGAAGATTTGATGAAGATGGATTGTTATCCCCGTCGCCTAATTCATCACCCTCGATCTCTACTTCCACGTACGTTTTCCTGAGATTATTCATCTCTGTAATTAAAAGGGAAGGATTAATCTTACATGTAATTAAGATACGAGAAGGAAATTAATTAAGAAACAGGCAGAATTAATTACATACTCATGCCCGATATTTTAATTTCTTTTATTTTGAAATCTGATGATTTTTAAGTAAGTATAAGGATGTGATTATACATATTAGATCACCAAACGTAAAATTAAACATAATCAATGTTTTAATGGATAAAAAAGCTTATTTCATCCGTCCACTCATTTGATAATGAATGAAACAAACGAATGCAGTGGGAGTACAGACATCTTGAGTTGGTCGAATTTAATAAAAATATTATTCTTGATTTTTTTTATTTTTTGAGGATTTTAATTTGCAAAAAAAAACTCCTGCATCCCCGTCCTGGAGAAGGGGAAGGGAGGCGCGGCGGTGGGGGCGCCACGCCCTTGGCCTTCCTGGGGTTGTTGAGGTGGCGGGCGCGGATGAGGGAGTCGGAGGCCAGAGACGCCAGCCTCTGTGCAGGGCCGGAGCCGGCGTTATGAGTCGGAGAGGGAGGCGGACGGCGGCTGCCGGAGAAGAGGAAGCAGCGGCGAGGCAGAGGAAGATGGAGTAGGGAAGAAGTAGAGGTAAGGGGGACGCCAAGTGGGGGTGACGACGGGTGGGGAACTCTGGAGACGAGGCCGTGTGCTTTTGGACGATGCAAAGGTCGTCACATTTCTAGCTAGCCATGTCCAAGTACTTACATTTCGAGTTTAAATTGTGATCCACATATCATACAAACTACAAGCGCTGTAACTTGGGTCAGATTGGCTCAAATGGAGCTAAACTCTAACCCAATTCATCCAAGATGCTTCTAATCATAACTCCACCAAGCTTGAATAATGAGGAAGTGAAAATTCGTCAAAGCCCAGTGCGCGATCTGATAATGTCAGGTCTGTTACGGTCCAGGGCGACCGAGTTCATAACAGTCCCCTCCGGCCGGCCGGGGCCCTATAAAATGTGATCTAGTTGGGTCCCATGAAGGCTTCGTCAACCCACAGACGGAATATCCGCTTGCGTGCAAGATATCGCAGAACTCGTCAACAGATGAACGTAGAAGTCGTCATTATAAGACTTACTCTGACGGGATCTGGATCGCACCCACGTCGCCGAAATATCCATCACGATGTCCCTCTTCCGAGAGCGAGAGAATAGATAACAGATGATCTCCACGATCAAGAAGAACACCACTCTACGAACAACACCATTGTTAAGTCAGGGAAGAGACGACGCTGTTGCAACCGATATAATTGGTCTCATCTTCTCCCTTTTTTTCTCTCGCTTTCTCTAGTTCTAACTTGGTATCAGAGCGTCTGATCTTGGCTTTCTCCTCTCCTTCCCTTCACCATGTCACCCACTGCAGAAACCAGTGGCGACACACCAACCAGTGCCATCACCACCCTACTCGCTTCCTCCCTTGTTATCTCCAACATCTCAAACTTGGTTCCCATCAAACTCGATGGAACTAATTACCTTGTCTGGGAGGGATTTTTCGAGCCCATCCTCCGTGTGCATCATCTGATGCATCTTGTCACTGGTTCAATAGAAGCGCCTCTTGTTTCTTCTCCAGAATATGTTTCCTGGCATGAGAAGGATCAAATGGTCCCATCATGGATTAATGCCACTCTCTCTCTCTTTCTGCACTCCCTCATACTGTAGGTGCTCCATCCGCCAAAGAAGCTTGGGAGGTGCTTGCTCGCCGCTTTGGGACGGCCTCTCCATCACATGTCATGAATCTTCGTCACATGCTTCACACCATCAAAAAGGGGTTCCTGTCAGTGTAGGACTGCCCTGATCAGTTCAAGGTCATCATAGATCGTCTTGGTGCTGCGGGCTCAAAGGTATTCAAAGGCATCATCGTCTCGACCATCCATCACAAGACATCCAGTCTAATGTGCTCTCCATACTCTTAGTTGTAAATAAATGTACTTCTCAAGTTTGTGCATCTTGTCGACTTGGGAAATTAAAGTCATCAGCTCCCATTTCGTTTGTCAGCATTTGTATCCACTTCACCATTATATTTACTACATTGTGATCTCCGGGGTCCATCACTCAGTTAATTTCATTTCCAATTTTCACTACTATGCTCTCATCAGGGATGACTTTACTCAATATACATGGCTCTTTCCTTAGAAAAGAAAGCATGACTTTGTTAATGTTTTCATCACCTTCAAAGCAAGAGCCAAAAATTTGGTTGACAAGAAAATTAAAATCTTGCGTTCAGATGGTGGTGGCTAATGTGTCAACACCCACCTTGCATCCTTTCTTCACCGCCATGGAATTACCCATCAACTTTCTTGCCCATATCCCCCTGAACAAAATAGTATTGTTGAACAAAAGCCTAAACCCTAAAGCATCGACATATTGTCGAAACTGGATTGTCCCTTCTCACTCATTCCTCACTTCCCACCAAATTTTGACTTGAAGCATTCACAACCACTATTTATTTAATCAACTGCATGTCTATTCTCTCATGCAACTAAATCTCCCCTTTTGAGCACCTTTTTCAAAAACATTTGGACTACCCTGTCATCTGATCCTTTGGCTATCTATGTTTCTCATGGCTTCACCCATACTCATAGCACAAACTTAACTTTCATTCACTTTGTATTTTTCTAGGTCACTGCTCTAACCATGCCGGGTATCGATGATTTGATCCCATAACTGGTCGCTTTTATAAATCTCGCCATGCCGTATTCGATGAGTCTACCTTTCCTTACTCCTCCTTGGTGCCTTCCGAGAGGATCAGACCCCATCCACAGCAGGTGCTGACACTGTTTACAGCATTTGTTAGGACACCTACAGTGAGTTATGTGCTTATATGAAGGATTCTATGAAGCATGTAATCAGTGTGTAGCATCCACTATCGTGCCTGTTTTAGTTGACAAAGAATCCTAATTCACACAAGTTTCACACTTTCAGTTTCCTTAGTAATTCAAAAAAGGCATTCAGTCTTTAGTAAATTCTAACAAACTAAAATGGAGGTGTGCTAAAAATGTGGATTGCTCACGGATGTGATTGGGAGTTGCCAATTTCAAATTAACTCCTGCATTGTTTTTCCTTTTGCATTTTTTATTTAGAAGGAAAGGGTTCTATAAATGATAAATCAATGCCCGTCTAGAGAGGAAGAGAAAAAGAGTGCAACTGGCAAATAATACATTCATCAACTTCTGCTGCATATGTTCAGGTGGTGTGATTTCAGAGGATGGGGAGATCAAGAAAATATTATGAAGCTTATTGATGCTAATAAATGAGTGAACATGTGGAAAGCTACATTAAAAGATTATGAAATTTATTGATGCTAATTAATGAGTGGACATGTGGAAAGCTACAGAAACTATTTGTAGCAACAGGGAAAGCACAGTGCCAGAAGACATTGTTTCCAAGTATCTGCCAGTTTAAAAGAATCTTTAGGCTTCCCATGGATTCAGAGGGATGTACATCATACTTCACATCTAACAAAACCTGCAGTAAAGAAAAAGTTTGAAACATCATAAATGAATTGATTAGAAGTTGCTGGCATAGACCCCAAGTTATGTTGTGAGCTAGGTGTCTGGATCACTTGCAATTCTCCCTGGACTTCTTCTAAGTCAGTAGACATTTTTGAGATTAAAGATGATCTAACCAATTCACCGTAGGGCAGAATCTATATCATCAATTTCCATAGGCATGATGAAATGAACAAGGTGTAACGCCAATCTTTCCCATAATTGTTGTTACCAAGTAGGATTTTGGCCTTTTGCTTCTCATCAATCGAAATCTGAAAAATCTCGCGCCATATAAATCCTTGGTAGAGAAACTCATTAATTCTATTAAACACAAAAACAGTTGACTAAAATACAAATCATATTATTTCACAATGCTGCGCATGCTCAACTCTATAATAATGCAAAAAATATAGCATAAAATAAGGAACATATTGTGCACCTCACCAAAATTCAAAGGCAATTACAAGCTTTCAAGTGACCTTATTTTTAGATGAGTCAAAGACCACTTGCATGATGGTTCTTTTAACCACCATAATGATTCTTTCCCATCAGAACTGCACATTCTGGCCTCGAGTATGTTCACAGCCTTTACATTCTTTCCACAGGAAGTTAGCTTACAGATGGTGATCAGCCAATTCTCCACTGTAGATACTGGCTAGATGGAGAGCACGGGCATTCTCTTGGCAGTTGCATGAATACTATCACTCTATGAAACAAATTCAACCATGAAACCACATTTGAAAAATCTGTGGTAGAAACTGACACCGCAGAGCACCAGGTCAGGCATAATCGTTTTACCTAGCACGGGCTTAGATCCATTCTATGGCATCCAATCCAATTACTGATCTCTCAGCAAAGATCTCAACATTGGTTCAACATAAAACAAAATGAGATCAACACATTGAAACATAAGAGAAGGGGGGGGGGAAAGCTACATATCAAGTTGTATGGCTGTTCCTTTCAAAGAGAAAAAGAGCACATATATAGCTGGAGTAGTCACAAGCTTCCTCGATCAACAAAACTTTGATAGGCATATAAATAAGAGAGGCAGTAACACCCTCCCAATACAGAATGACCCACCAGATTCCCTCTGGAATGGCAAATCAAAAGTTGAAAAATCAGGATCAAGAGTTAGCAATAAGGTCCAAGATGTCGAGGAGAGCCCTATTTGAAACAATGGAGCCTCGAAAGTTCCATGATGAAAACCTGCTGGAGATCAGATCTCCAAGCTGCATAAACCAGCCACCATGAAAAATAAGGTGATAGCAATTGCTGATAGGCTGGACAGTTGAGAGGGTGGGGAGGCAATGAAGAAGAGAATGTTGTTCTCGTTTCTTTTGTTGTGAAATTGGGGTCTGGAGCTAGAGAGAAGGAGAAAGAAAGGGTGAACAGCGATTGGTAGAGAAAGAGAAAAAGAGGGAGGATGGAAGAGGAACGGGAGAAGGCCAATAGTTACGTAAAACATTCCATGTCCATAAGCAGGCACATAAGCTATGTGAAATTAAGAAGAGAGGGGGGGGGGGGAATAGCACCGTGGGTGGGAGAGGCGTTGTCGTGTATGGGACTTGAAACATCAGAGCCAGGGAGAGGAGAATAGCCGTGGACCGTACCCGAACTGATCTAACCAATTGCAAAACATCACTTGAACCGACGAAAACACCAACTGAACCGGCGACGAAAAATCTATCAATTCTCTTATAATATATGTTATATATATATGTGTGTGTGTGTGTAGAAAGCTTTTATCAAAGTATACATAAAATATTCCTTATTTTTCTTTATCTGTTACTAAAAGACTTTAATAATTTGTAAACAAAAGGTGTGACGACCCGAGGATCCGAGTACCGGAAAGGAACCGGCGCGTCTCGAATCTCGGCCCGCCAACCCACGAGCCCGAAGACTCGAAAGGGTAGAAAGGAGTGGTGTGGGGGTACAAGAGAAGCTGCAACGACCACAGAGATATCACAATAATCCAAAATAAAATGCACATAATAATATAAATAAATAAACTGCTACAAGGTCCATAGTGTCTCATGTCCAAAAGAAAGTACAGTCTGCCAGAGCCGGGGGATGCCCCGTGTAGTTGTACTTTCAACTACTCCGGGGGATGCCCCGTGTAGTTGTACTTTCTTTTCTGTTGACTGTACTTTCTTTTGGACATGAGACACTGTGGACCTTGTAGCAGTTTATTTATTTATATTATTATGTGCATTTTATTTTGGATTATTGTGATATCTCTGTGGTCGTTGCAGCTTCTCTTGTACCCCCACACCACTCCTTTCTACCCTTCCGAGTCTTCGGGCTCGTGGGTTGGCGGGCCGAGATTCGAGACGCGCCGGTTCCTTTCCGGTACTCGGATCCTCGGGTCGTCACAAAAGGTGTCAGCAATGGCATGCTAAGTGGCATACAAATGGTATATATACAAATGTGAATTTGGAATGCACTCTCATGTAAGTTTTTTAAAATGGGGCTATCTAAAGAAGAAAAGTCATTCTTGAAATCACAGATATCTTCTTGGATATTTTTGATTGACAGGTTTCCTCCGATGGCAAAAGATCACCTATGCTCATAGGCCTCCTTTGATTATGTGATAAGGAGGACACAACTAAATGGGAATGCTTGTTTACACCTTGGTGAGTAAATGATCATACGATTATAGAAATCCAAGTCTAAGAGTCCCACTGACGTTAAAAAATGTTAACCACAAAATGTCAAGAGAACTCTGATATCACTAAACACTCCTTTCTTTCCTGATCATTATCTTTGTTCCCTATGCTGGATCTTTTCTGACACTTGAGTCTTAGGTTAAGGTCCACATGACACTCCAGGTCCGGGGGGAGAACTGAATCTTAACCTGGAGTGTATAACCATTAGGGATGTTTACCCCCCTACAAGGGTCCTTAATCTACGTACATCGACAAAATTACAATGTAATAATTGAAATATTGGATCAAGAAGGGCCTTGGTTGCAATATCACCATTCTTGTAGGGCCGCTTTGATAGCCGGCTTGTCGGCCGGTTAGCGCAACCGGGGAGCAGGTGGGCCCCGCCTCCCCCTCGCTTCCCCCTCACACATGCCCGCCTAATCGACCCCGGGCATTGTTGGCAGTATCGGCCGAAACGTATCGGTTTCGACCTATACCGACACCGAAACGGGCATTTGCACTGTAGCAGGGCCGATACCAAAAATAAAATATTTTTTAATGATTTCGGACCGAAACCGTCCGGTTTCGGTCCGAAACCGACCGAAACCTAACTTGTTTTCGGGCCGAAACCTAACATTTTCATAGATTGCCCCCTTTTCTAACTGTTTTGAACCGGTTTCGGCCGAAACCGAAACCGAAACCGATACCGAGTCGTATCGATTTCGGACCCGGCCGAAACCGAGTCCGAAACCGACACTGCCATCCTTGACTGCTCGTTTTTCAAACGGGCCCGTAGTGTTTGCAACTAACCGATGAATCTATATTTTAAGTGTTGAGATTTAATCTCACATTGAATAATCTGTGGGCGTCTCCCTCTTTATCTGTTAAAGATTCCCTCAACTCAATGTCTAGATTTTGAGTTAAAATTTAGAAGTTTAACACGGTGTGTACTCATTTAGGTTCGGCCCACATTGTCACATTGAATAATCTGTGGGCGCCTCCCTCTATATCTATTTAATATTCACTCAACTCAATGTTTAAATTTTGAGTTAGCATTTAGACCTTTAACACTAAGCATGCTTCAATTTTCATTGTTTGCAGGTTCATCTTTGTTGTCCTGGTTCTGTTTCCTCTGCTTCTTCGGCTTAATGGTCACATAGACACACCCAAGGCAGCCTTCAAAAATTCAACATATTTGGTCTCCTCCTGTCGTCACAGAGCCACCCGGCAACCCCACCCCATTATTCTATTACTTCTTCTCCCACTGTGAGCCTGCCCTCCCATGTATCAAATGCCATCTTACCCGATCATCCATCACCTTGTTCCTACCTTGGTCTCATCTCTTGTTGGTCTCCTGAACAGTCCAAGAACTGGCTAGATAGCTTCACCTTATTGTGTGATGCTTCTATCCTCAGTGATCTTCCTTTTTCTTTTCTTTTTTCTTTCTTTCTTGGTGGAAGATATGAGATGTACTAATAATAATTTTAATAATAATAATAATAAGCATCTTTCATGCTATATGACATGAGTGCAGTATCAACGCAAACTTTGAAGGTCAAATTCAATAACTTTACTTATGTCACAAGAAGATTTGTTTTCTTTTTCTAGAAAAAGGTGCAACATTTCACTTGGTGTTAGAAATGTTTCGGCTTAGAATGAAAATATTTTTTTCTTTTTCTTTTCTATTTTTTACAATTATCCACATGAAAGAGATCACAACTCAAACCCTGTCAACTGTGTTTGGTCTGTGAAAATTCGTAGAAGTTAGATTAGACATCATTTAGAATCATATTTGAAATAGATTATAACCATCAGAACATCTGACAAGATAATAGTATACCTAAATGAAAGACATTTACTCAACTTCATATCTCTAAAAGTAAGATGACTTTGAAAAGGAGGAGAGAGTTAGACAATTCGATGAAAAGAAATAAGATTTTTTTCGGAAGCTAAATGGTGATTACTTTTGAAAAAAGAAAATAAATTTTAATAATTAATTAGGAAGGTAACTTCCACTAGGGATGTTCATTGTTCACAGTTTAGTTCGATTTGATTTGACGGTTCGATTTAAGGATGTTTTTTCAAACTAAACCAAATCGAATTTCACTATCAAATCGAATCGAACCGAATCAAATCGAACAAATTTGATTTGGTTTAGTTCAAATCGAATTTTCAAATCTTATTATAATATATATGAATTTAATGACTCGTATGCTATAAAATAAAAATAAAAATATTTATATTTTTATATATAATTAAACTTTAAATATTTTAAATATATTTATTATATATAATATTAATAAATATACATATAAATAATAAATTTAATTTATTCGATTTAATTTGATTTCACACGTTATGAAATCAAATCGAACCGAATTCAACTTCCTGGACCAAACCGATCGATTATACTTATTTTTCAGTTTGAACCTGATTATGAACACCCTTAACTTCCACCATAAATAGAATAAAAACATGATGCTCTTTGTAAAGGCTAACAAAACGGATATAGTGTAAATTAGACTAAAAATCAAAAGTTAACTCCTTAAATGTATTTATTACTTATCTTAATTAAAATGTTGATAAATTAAGATGAAAAAATATTTTACCTTCATTTAATCTTCTTACAGAGTTAAGATAATGCCATATATCTTTTATAATCTTTCATGTTATCTTACGTACCCTTTTAAAACCTTATATTTTACATGTTCAATGGACTATTCTATTAACTTCTACAGCATGAAAGGTATAACTGAAAAATATTCTTTATGAAGATCTACATGACAATCTATAACATATATTATAAGAGAATTGATGAATTTTTCGTCGCCGGTTCAATTGGTGGTATTTTCGCCGGTACAAATGATGTTTTCACCGATTCAATCGGTTCGGGTTCTCTCCACGACACTGCAGCCTCACCCCTGACCGCCCTTCGGCTTCCGCTGGCCCTTCCCCCACTAGGCGCCCTTCCCTCACTTTGGATTCTCCCTCTCCTCTCTTGTTCATGCTCTAGTTTGGATTCCCACCCCACTCCTTCTCCCTTAGCGCATGGCAGGTTTGTTTGTCTCCCTCTCCAGTCCGTGCCTCTACGTTCCATCCTCTCCAGCTTCCTCTCATAACCTCAGCCCATTATTGTCTTCCCGATTTTCTTTCCGTCATCTTCCCTTCTCATGCTTTTATTCTACGCATGACCTTCCCCTTCCCCTTCCCGAACCCGCCGCCGTCCTTCCCTTTCCCCTTCGTCCCATCGCCAAGCCCGCCACCTTCCTTCCCCTTCCCCATCCCCTTCGTCGCGTCGCCGAGCCTGCCACCTTTCTCCTTCCCGCTGCCCCCGTCTTGGTTGCCACCATTGCCGCCGCCCCCCGGCATTCCCCTTCCCGTAGCCTCCCCCCCCCGGTGCTTCCCTTTCCCATTCCCCCAGTTGAGCCCGGTGCCCTTCGTGTTCACCCCATCGCCTCCCCCTCCCTCACCGCTGCGGCCCTCTTTCCCGCTCCCGCTCCCGCCATTCCCTCTCAACCCATTCGTGCCGGTGCCACCCCCGCCATCGCCTCCACCGTCACCTCACTTCTCGCTGAGGGATCCAAGAACATGGTTCCCCTTCCATCCCCCATCCCCTCCTTATGAACCACGTACCCGGCGTCCCTAAATGGTGTTTTCACCGGTTCAATCGGTTCGGGTTCCGTTTCTTCGTCATTGTCGGTCCAAGGGTCTATCCCCAACACTACAGCCCCACCCCATCACACCAAAGCCGCCGCTGCTTCCCTCCTCTACGACTCCCCACCAAAACTCTCCTCCTCTACGGCTGCCCATCTCCTCCCAGAGTCCACATTGAGGTTTCCTACTCCTCTATAAGTCCACCTCGACTCCATCCTCCTCCTCATCTTCATATCTTTGGTCGGCGGCGCCTTCTCTTCCCCCTTCAAAACATTAATCTAACACCCCCACCCCCAAACATTATTCTTCTTCTTCCTTCTCTTTGTTCTCTCTGTTGCGGTGGGAGTTTTACGGTAGCAGAAAAACACATACAAGGCGTTACATTATTCTGGTGGAAGGCAAGTCGCTCTTGTTCTTTTTCTTTTGAGTTTGAGGGGGCATCATCCAGTTAGAGTCTTCATGATCATACATGTGGTTTTATTACTCTTTGAGTTTATCTTTTTGTTCCTTCCTGCTCAAAATACTAAATGTGCAGCATGTTTCATCTTTTGCTATGATTGTGTTATTTGTGTCACAGTTGCCTGATCTAAATTGCATTTGTTAGCAGATGCTTCTGGAGAACACACAGAAGCTGGAATATCTCCCTGGCACATAGGAGGTATCAGGTTAATCGAGACTTAACTCTTGTGATGAGCTTCTGATATCTTGAACTGCATTCTCTAGAACTTGCATTAAACAATTTTTTTTTTTTGCTATCTGCTGTAATGTGCCTTAGACTTTATCTCATCCTATCTGTGAATACACTATACTATTAAATGGTTCATATGTTTTGATTGCGTAGCTTTCTGCTTTTGAGTTTGAGGGGGTATCATCCGGTTAGAGTCTTCATGATCATACATGTGTTTTTATTACTCGAGTTTGTTCCTTCCTGCTCACTCTTGAGTTTATCTTTTTGTTCCTTCCTGCTCAAAATACTAAATGTGCAGCATGTTTCATCTTTTGCTATGATTGTGTTATTTGTGCCTAGCAATCCTACGAACAGCTGTGAGGTCATCAAACCAAACATGAATGTTGTAGTTATCGACCCACCTGGTAGCTCCAATAGCAACAACACCTTTCCCTTGGGCAACTCTATCTGGTCCCGCATCAGGTTTTAGGTGAAAGAGGGAGAGACTGCCAGATGGCTGCCTGTGGTTCCACCAGGAGTCTGAGGAGCTGCCTTTCTACGCCCACCTTTGGTGATTTTATTTTTGAAAACTGACTGGTTCAGGCCTAAGCCAGTCTGAACTGGAACCATAACTTGCATGTCTGGTTCCGATTCCATATCCAGTTCTTAAAACAATTACTAGATTTTCTCACTTTCAAAGACTAATCTGTTTCACTAACTATTTTGAATATTTCTTAGTCTTTTACTTTTTGTTTGGCTTACATGTTTATGCTGATTGTGTATAAAACCTATTTTATAAAGATGATATTATGATTCTACTGAAATGATCCAAGCCAACAAGAAATATCCAGTTTAGGTTATATCTTAAATTAGATCTCTTGTGCATCCCTTTTCATTTAATGAGAGTTGTGGTACCATCCACATAACCCCCCACCCTCACTCCCCCCATAAAAGGTAAAATCCTAATCTACATCTCACATGGCCACCTACTTGCTCATTGCCTAGGCAGTTGACTGCTAAGCAATCATGTAGGCTCCTTAGAACACCTTGACAAGAAATATTATAAGTACATTGACTTTTATGAGGACAAATGGCCAGCATTTCCAGCCCTGTCCAGCATTTTCAAACCCTTTTTTTGTTTAAATACATCACTTCTAAGTTGTTGAGGTTGATTCTTGAGGTGACTTCATATTTGCAGGTCACTCCATTATTAGTTCGCCGTCCTTGCCAACATATCGGATCCCTCTTCATAGAGGTTGATGGCAGCATCAAGCCATCAAGTCTACTCATGTCTCAATATAGAGTCCTTAGTTCTCATATTTGCCGATCCCTCCATCATCAGTTTGCCATCCCTGCCAACATTTTGAATCCCCCTTCATAGAAGATGATGGCAGCACAAAGTCTACTCATCTCTCAATATAGGGAGTTTTACTCACCATACCCTTCATGTGTCATATTTGCAGATCCCTCCATTATCACATTATCAGTTCACCATCCCTGCTAACATATTGAATCCCCCTTCAGAGGTTGACAGCAGCGTAAATTCGACCTACAGAGAATTTTACTCACCATACCTTTTAAGTGTCATATCTACAGATTCCTCCATTATCAGTTTGCCGTCCCTACCAAAATATTGAATCCCCACTTCATACAGGTTTATGGCAGCATAAAGTGTCCTCATGTCTGTTTACCACGCGGAATTTTCGGAACATCCAATTTCGTCGGATGGATATGTCGTATATTTTGACATATTTGTTAATTCCGCGCTGTTTTGGGTTTATCAGACGATTTAGGGTTCGTGTACTGGACTTTTCCCCACCGACCGAAGTCGGTGTTAATTTACATCGGTACAAATCGAACACCTTTGATTAACTGTCGAAGACGCCTTTTGCCTCTATACGTTGTGACATAAATGATCTTGACGATCGCCCGTTACGGGTACATACTCTTGCAAAGAAATTTGAGACTTCGTTTCTTGAACATAGATAATTGGGATTACAATCGGTTCTTCAGGATCTTCACATATGATCCCGATTGTATAATCGGGTCTTCAGGTAACATCCGGTTGTAACCAGAGCCTTTGAATTTGCTTCAATCAACATTTAGATCTTGGAACTTGCTTTCATCTTGATCGGGTCATTAAATTGACTTTTGTCCCCTGCGGACGGTTGAACTTCAATTCTGTCAGGATCGGACCATTGGATCACCAAGATGATCACTGTCGGTCCGTCGGAGTTGTCTCATGGCCATAATCACTATTTTGATTGTAATTGGACTCTTAAGTTACCTTGGTGTCCATAAAGGACATTCCCGCCTGAGGTGGGGTATATTTGTGATTTTCCCTCCATCAGGGTATTTTGCAGTTTTCCCCACACTTTGGGATGTTCTTGTAATTTCTTACTTTCCTGGAGATAATCTCGTCACTTCTTGAGCATTCTTGTCATCCTGACTTTTCGGCATATATTTGACATTTCTTGACTTCTCGGAGATAGCCTCGTCACTTCTTGACTTCTTGGGCATATCTGCCATTTTGACTTCTCGGAGATAACCCCGTCACTTCTTGACGTCTTGGGTATTCCGAGTATGAATTTTCTTGACTTTTCAAGGTTTATTTGCAATTTCATCAATTTCTGAGTTTTTGGTCATAAAAGATGCATGGATTTAGATGGTTAGCCATAAGTCGAACCCAGGAGAGCGCACACCGCTTCAAGGAAGGGGCGTGGTCCCGCTCCACCGAGTCGTGCAAACGGCGCCAATCGGAATGAGAGCATTCTTTGGTGATTTTGAGACAGACCGTGAACTTTGTACAGTTTGTAAACTGAACGACGACTTTCATGCAACTTTCCCACAACTATGGTATTTTCACAATTTTATGATATCTCAGGGTCTTTTTGCAATTTCCCACCATTGAGGGTATTTTTGTAAATTTCCCGCCATCGGGGCATTTCTGTAATTTTCCCATTGTCGGGGGGGGGGGTATTTCTGTAATTTTCCCACCCAGGGTGTTTCTGTAATTTTCTGCCCACCGGGGGTGTTTCTATAATTTTCTGCCCACCGAGGGTATTTCTGCAATTTTCTGTCCACCGGAGGTATTTCTGTAATTTTTCCACCACCGGGGGTGTTTCCGTAATTTTCTGCCCACCGAGGCTATTTCTGTAATTTTCTGCCCACCGAGCCTTGAACATTTGTAAGACTTGCAATTTACCATCTTCAATCTACCTGTGGATGATTTCAAATGATTTGGATGGTTTCAATTGCAATAAGCATAAGGCCATTTCACTGGTTTCAAATGCAATAAGGCAAGCCCATTCTTAGCCCATTATGACTAGCCCACTTGTGCATGGAACAAGCCCATAGCCATTTCAATGATTTCAAATGCAATAATGCAAGAATTTCTGTACAGCTTCAGCGTTGCATAATTTCCCTTGGTATTTATGTAAAGCATTTCTGAAATGTTTCATTGTATCATTTCTGTAACATCATTTCTGCATTTCTGAAATGCATTTCTGTTTGCATAAACATGTCATTTGGCATTTCTGCACAGCATTGCACAAACATAAACATGTCATTTGGCATTTCTGCACAGCATTGCATATGGTTGCATTTCTGCATTTGACATTTCTGTACAGCATTTCCACTTGTTGCATTTCTATACATTTCTGCTGCACAAGCATTCTTTTCTCTGATTTTCTCATGGAAATCTGCAGCACATATAGAGCTCCATATAGAGCACAAGTACTTGCACTTCTGATTGTCATATGGAAACCTGTGATATAAACATTTATCCGATAGAGCATACTCCATGTAGAGCACAGGCATTTATCTGATTGCATGAGTATTTGCATCTGGTTGCATTTCTGCATTTCTGTATTTGCAACTCTATGCATTTCTGTAATGTTTCATTATATTTCAGATGCATTTCTGTAACATCTTTTCTGCAATGTTTCATGGCATTTGGTATTTCTGCAAAGTTTCTTTGCACAATTCCTGTCCATTTGCAAACCCATTTGAGCCCATTTGATCTGTTTGTAAGCCCAGATTTTCATCTGTAAGCCCATTTGATTTCTATGCAGAAGCCCATGGCCCATTTGATCTCTATGCAGAAGCATAGAATTAACCCCTTCATGACTTGCAAGAGGTAAGAGATCTCTTAGGCACACCAATCTCAAGGAAGGTGACCGGAACACCCCGGCGGGGCCTTTTTTATGGTGACCATATCCCTTTGCATTCTAACGTTCCCTGGGTTGGGAGGTTTGATCTGCTGGAGGCAACTTCTCCCGGCTGTCTTCCTGTACACTGCCTGCCGCTGCTGTTCTTCTTGTTGTTGTCGTGTGTCCTCGCCTTGCTTCATTGTAGCATCAGTTGCATATTTTTCTTGAATGTATTTGTAGTTCATGTCATGCATGTTTCCTTGCATTTCATACGTAAGGAGATCTCTGTGCCATGTGACAGTCAATAACACATTGCATTAGGACTCTCTTCTTCTCTGTGCTGTGCTCTTCTTATAGTAGCTTGGAGGAAGGGCGGAGGAGCCTCCTCCGGTGGAATCCGAAAAGGTAGTCTCTTGGTTTTCCTCCTCCCTGCCTTTTCTTATTCTGTAACTGCCGTGTTTACTTCTTTTTCTCCTTTTTTCTCTTTTTTTTTTAGTAACCGAAAGGGCCATGGGCGGAGGAGTACCTCCTCCGGCCTGCAGCAGGGCGGAGGGCCTCCCTCCGGCCTGCTTGGCAGGGAGGAGGGCCCCTCCGGCCTGCTGACAGGGTGGAGGAGTTCCCTCCGGCCTGCAGCAGGGCGGAGGAGTTCCCTCCGGCCTGCAGCAGGGCGGAGAGCTCCCTCCGGCCTGCTGGCAGGGAGGAGGGCCCCTCCGGCCTGCTGGCAGGGCGGAGGAGTTCCCTCCGGCCTGTTGGCAGGGCGGAGGAGTTCTCCAGCCTGCTTGGCAGGGCGGAGGAGCTCCCTCCGGCCTGCTGGCAGGGCGGAGAGGGGTTGAGGCCTCCGGTGTCCCTTTCTCCTATAAAAAAAAGCCTCCGTACCTCTTAAACAAATCCCACTTCAACATGTGGAGCTAGCTTATTTTTTTGGCTTGTACAGAGGATCTCCATCTTGGCTTTTTTTTTTCTTGTGAAAGCATGTGGGTGTTGACACTTGTCACTTCTTCCATACACACATATATAGATGTGCATATATATTTCACATCCTTCGTACTTTGGGAAAATAGAATATCTGAATATTTTATGGGGTCAACAAATGCCCCCCACGGGGGGTCCGTCGGAGCCAAGGGTGACGGCGGGCGTCCCGTGCATTCCCCGACTTAGCCAACTTGTGGCTTTGTTTGCTGCATAACGCCATTGCTTTTAATTTGGGACTGATCAGTCATCTTTTCTTTTTGTTGTTGTTTTGTAGCTTCAAGAAGGAGGATTACAACCATTCTCATTATTTTCCTTTCTTTTCCCTTCTTTTTTTTTTTTTTACAGCTTTTTCCAAGGCAACTCTCGTGCAGATGGCTGGCTTCCCCTCTCATAAATTTCATTCAGGAGCCACAGAATGGCTGGCGGGCGTACTTCATCATTATAGTCGGCTTCTGGACCTGGTTGGGATTCGCCATGCAGTCACAACAGCATTATACAGATACCCGTGCTATGCTGAGTTGCTTCAGACTTTGGCAGAGCACTTCAACCGCCGCTACAACACTTTTGCCACTGTTGAGGGTGAGACTTCATTGATTTATGGAGTTTGCACAGGATTTCAGGTTTACCCATCTCGGGGCGACCTTATGAAGAAGTTACTCTAGATGATTTGCACAAAAACTTCTCCACGGGATGTCTGTCAGAGTTTTCACAATTTTCACCTTT
The DNA here is from genome assembly GCA_022559845.1 of Amorphophallus konjac. Taxonomy (NCBI): domain Eukaryota; kingdom Viridiplantae; phylum Streptophyta; class Magnoliopsida; order Alismatales; family Araceae; genus Amorphophallus; species Amorphophallus konjac. The sequence continues at coordinate 200,730 of JAHNEJ010000379.1, read as the reverse complement.
TAGTTTTTATTGACATGGTTGGGAGTTTAGTCTAGATTCTCCCTTGAATAGCCCTTCTCCATGGTACGATGACATCTTGAAGTGAGATTGGAATGGATTATATATTGTCGCAACACTTCATTCTTGTGCGGTGGGAAATTATTGCATTTGAGTTTAGTCCGACGTTTGATACTATCAGATACTTCACGCCGGGCCATCTGACTTCTTTCTTTAGTTTGGTTGAATTAGATACTTCTTGACTCAGTAATCTCTGAGAAGGGACTCAGGAGAGCGCACACTACTTCAGAGAAGTGGCATGGACCCGCTCCACCAAGTCGACCTCAGGCTGAGTCTCATTGAAGAATCGCAAAAATGCGCCAATAGAAGTGGTAGGGTCTTTTCTTCTTTCTTTCTTTCTTTCTTTTCCTTTTTTCCTTCTTCTTCTTTTCTTCTTCCCCTTTTTTTTGATCTCCCTTTTTTTTAGGATTTGGGACTAACCAAATGGGGTTCGGAAAAGCCGGTGCTTCATTTGGGGCTAACCAAACAAATGATTTAGGAGCCAAAACTTAGGATGTGGGGCTAACCAAACGGAGTTTAGAAAGCCAGAATTTCGAATTTGGGGCTGACCAAACAAAGTTTAGAAAGCCAGAACTTAGGATTTGGGGCTAACCAAACGAAGTTTAGAAAACCAAAACTTGAGATTTGGGGCTAACCAAACGGAGTTTAGAAAGTCAAAACTTGAGGATTTGGGACTGACCAACGGTGTTGAGAAGCCGATAAACTTGGGGCTGACCAACGGTGTGGGAAGTCGAAACTTGAGATTTGGGACTGACCAACGGTGTTGGGAAGCCGATAAACTTGGGGCTGACCAGCGGTGTTGGGAAGTCAAAACTTGGGATTTGGAATTTGGCGACTAACCAATGAAATTGGAAAGTCGAAACTTGGAATTTGGGACTGACCAACGGTGTTGGGAAGCCGATAAACTTGGGCTGACCAACGGTGTTGGGAAGTCGAAACTTGAGATTTGGAATTTGGCGACTAACCAATGAAATTGGAAAGTCGAAACTTTGGATTTGGACTGACCAACGGTGTTGGGAAATCGAAACTTGAGATTTGGGACTGACCAACGGTGTTGGGAAGTCGATAAACTTGGGGCTGACCAACGGTGTTGGGAAGTCAAAACTTGGGATTTGGAATTTGGCGACTAACCAATGAAATTGGAAAGTCGAAACTTGGATTTGGGACTGACCAACGGTGTTGGGAAGCCGATAAACTTGGGGGCTGACCAACGTGTTGGGAAGTCGAAACTTGAGATTTGGAATTTGGCGACTAAACCAATGAAATTGGAAAGTCGAAACTTGGGATTTGGGGCTGACCAACGGTGTTGGGAAGTCGAAACTTGAGATTTTTGATTTTGGGTGGCTAACCAATGAAATTGGAAAGCCGAAACTTGAAATTTTGGGATTTAGGGTGGCTGACCAATGAAATTGGAAAGTCGAAACTTGGGATTTTTGATTCAGGGTGGCTGACCAATGAAATTGGAAAGCCGAAACTTTGAATTTGGATTTAGGGCGGCTGACCAATGAGATTGGGAAGTCAAAACTTGGGATTTTTGATTTAGGGCGGCTGACCAATGGAATTGGAAAGTCGAAACTTGAGATTTTTGATTTTGGGTGGCTGACCAATGAAATTGGAAAGCCGAAACTTGGAATTTAGGATGGCTGACCAATGAAATTGGAAAGCCGAAACTTGGGATTTTTGATTTAGGGGCCGGCCAACTATGTTGGCAAGCCAGAACTTGAAATTTGAGATTTGGCACGGTGGGGCATGAACGAGAATTGTTCAAAGCATCGTGGCTTTTGAGTTTTTCTTGGGAGAAAATCCCCTATCCTTCCTTACTCTCCTGCGGAGGAGGGCAAGTCTTGTGCAGATTGTTGTTGGAACTCATGCTCGAGAGCATAGTATAATTTCAAGTGTTTTCCATTCAATGGTGGAAAGGGGTTCTCCCCTTTATGGTCGACGACCTTATAAGCGCCTCCTTCATAGACTGTGGAGACGATATATGGTCCTCGCCAATTTGGTTGTAATTTGCCACTGGACCTTCCGGCCATGACTTCTCTTTCTTTAATCATGACGAGATCACCCTTTTTGAATGCTCTTTGTCTCACAAGCTTATCATAGGCTCGAATCATTCGGGCTTGATAAAGTTGCAGGTGTTTATAAGCTTCCAACCTTTTGCCTTCTAGATCAGAGAGCTCTTCAAGTCTTCTCTGTATTTCGTCTTGTTCGTGGGCTTGAAGGCCAGCATGCAAAGCTATCCTGTAGGAAGACATTTCAATCTCAATTGGGATTACGGCCTCCGCCCCATATACTAGAGAGAAGGGTGAGCAGCTAGTAGGAGTCTTGTACACAGTTCGGTATGCCCAGAGAGCTTCATGAATTTTCTCTCCCCAGTCCTTTTTTGCGGCTGCCTACTATTTTGGCTAAGAGCTTACAGAGAGTCTTGTTGAAAGGCTTCAGCCATTCCATTGGCTTGGAGATTGTAGACCGTTGACGTTCTCCAGTTGATATGAAACTTTGCTGCCAACTAGTAAATGGTCATGTTTTTGAATGGAGTGTCATTATATGACATGATTCGACAGGGGGTGCCGAATCGATATATAACATGGTGCTTAACACATTGGGCGACTGCCTCTCTTGTGACCTCCCGTAGAGGGATAGCTTCGGTCCACCTGGAGAAGTAATTTGTAGCGGCTAGGATGAATTTGTAGCCTTTTGTGGATGGTGGGAAGGGCCTCATGATATTCATTCCCCATTCTGTAATGGGCCATGTAAGAGCCATGGTGTGCAACAAGCTTGGAAGTCTTCTTGGCATTGATGACATATGCGGGCGTATTGAGTACAATCCGCATACATGGTGGGTCAATAGAAACCCTTATATGTTGTTCTTCATTTTGTCCTCGACTTGATGGGCACTGCAGAGCTCTGGGTGAACCTCGTGCATGACTATCTTGACTTTCTTTGGAGAGAGGCAACGTAAGAGGACAGGCTTGTCCTTTTAATGCACCAGCTGATATAATTGATTTCCTATCAATTGATATGATGTTGCCCTTCGCAGCGGTTGAACCCTTTGAGCCCGATCTGAAGGGAGGCAACCATTCTTTGTTTTGATAATCGGCTCACGCCAATCTTATTCCTCTTTCTCGGTAGGACCATCTTCTTCAATTGTGTTGACCTCGGAGGTGATAGGGTCGACTTCTTCATCATTTGAAGATTTGAGGATGTGAATAAACACCCAAAAACTTGAGAATTTTTGGAATTGATGGTCCAAAGATGGCTTGTAGGTCAAAACCAAAAGTTTTGGGAGTTTGGTGGAATTGACGGTCCAAAAAGGACTTACGGGTCAAAACCAAAAATTGTGACTTTAAGTAGGGTTGATGGCCCAAACGGACATGGATGCCAACACTACCATAGAAATTTAGTATTGAGATATGCTTGCCCCGAATGGGGATAAAAAGAGGCGTCGATGGTGACGGCTCATGGTGATGAATAACAATAGTTCTCTTTTTTTTTTCCTTCATTTTTTCTTCTTTTTCCTCTTTTTTCATTTTTTTTTTACTCTTCTTTTCCTTTTTCTTTCTCCCCTTTTTTTTCTTCCCTTTTTTTTCATTTTTCTTGGTCTCTTTTTTTTTATCTCTCTCTTTTTTTTTTCTCTTATACCGACCTCCGTGGCGTAGAAGTCAAGTATTAGGAGTTAAGGTGGGGTTAAAGACTAGAATTGAGGTTGACTAACCTTGTGGTTTGGAAGCCAAAGATTGGAATTGGGGTTTAGAATTTACTATGGGCGACCTTGGTGGTTTGAGGGCCAATGGAATTTGGGACTTGAGTTTAGATTTTGGTTGACCTTTGGGCTTTGAAAACTTGGCTGACCTGTGCGGTTTGAGGAATGAGAAATGGAGTTGGAGTTGGCTAACCTTTGTGACTTGGAAGCTGAGGATTGCACTGACGGTTTGGCTGACTTTTGTGATTTGGAAGCCAAAAGTTGGAATTTGGGTGAATTTTTCTGGGACTTGTGATTTGATGGTTCTGATAATTGTGTTCGCCACAGTGGGACAAAACCATTGGACAAAGGATGTTCGAGATGGTAGTGCATAATGGCGATGTGTTCCTCCTTTCTTCTTCCTCTTTTTTTTTTCCAGATTACCAGCTTCACCGCCCTCTCGGGTTTTCGCTGAAGCTGGCCCCCTTTAGCTTTTTCTAGTGCGTCCTTTCGGATTTTCACACTGAGGGGTTACCCATTTTTGCCTGAAGCGCCCTTTCGGGTTTTCCACTCCAGCCGGGTTTTATGACCTTTTTACCCTGGCAACCAACAAGTTGGATGCCTAAGTCCGTCGGGGCACCTCAATTTTAAGCCCCATTTTTTTTTTTGACGTTGTTGCTTGACGTTGTTGCTTGACGTTGTCGCTGGGACAAAGTGTCTGAATTTCCATTGATCCTCCACCATAAGGAAGATGTGGGGCCAATGACTTATAGGCCCGTAGCTTTTTAGCTTGAAAGGGGTTTGACGATGAATTTTTGGGTTTTGGAATGGTAACTGACCCAGAAGGGGTTTGGGCACCATGACTTTGGGTTTCTCTTTTCTTTGCTGACTCGAAAGGTCTGGGCAACAAAAAATTATTTTTATTTTTTGGTTGCTAAGCCGGAAGGGGTTTTGAACCAATGATTTGGGTTTTGTGTCTTTTTTTGTGGTTATCCAAGGATGGCTTGGGTAACCAAAGAGTTGGTTTTAATGGTGGCTGACCCGAAGGGGTTTGAACCAAGGATTTGGGTTTTGTTTTGGATGGTTATCGACCCGAAAGAGGTTTCAAACCAAGGGTTTGGGTTTTGTTGCATTTGTGCCCCTTGATAGGACAGGATTTTCAACTGGAGGATAACCGCGATGCTGGTTCATCATGATTGCAGAAAATATATATTTTTTTTCTATTTTTTCTATTTTTTTTTCACCTTACCAACTCAACGCCCTTTCGGGTTTTCGCCGAAGTTGGCCCCCTTTAGCTTTTTCCAACGCGCCCTTTCGGGTTTTCACGCTAAGGGGTTACCCAATTTTGCCTGAGGCGCCCTTTCGGGTCTTCACCTCAGCCGGGTTTCTTTGACTTTTTTACCCTCAACCATCCCTGTGATGGGAATGGCCAAGTCCGCCGGGGCACCTCTATTTTAAGCCCCCTTTTTTTTATTTTTTCTTTTTTTTTGAATTCTAGATGTAAGCTCTGTCGAGGTGATGATCCGAGTGAGGTGGATCATATAACATATGCAGCTTCAACTTCACATGCTTTTCATTGAGTGAAAGGAAGGGCTACTCTCTCTCTTTTACAACTCTTCGCAGATGAACTTTATTTTCTGGAGATTTCCATGGCAACTGCCTATTCAACTTTGCTTCTTTACGTTTCTCTTCAGACGCTTCTTTCTTGTTTTTCTCCTCCTCAGCTTGTGCTTCATTTCAAGAGGACTGATTGTTTGACAACCGAGTTGGGTGGAATTCGTCCCTCTCGAGATGAAATTCTCGCTTTGAGCTTCTGCCTTGGAGGGCCTGGGCCAGGAGTGCTCCTCTCTTTCTTTCTCTCTTTCTCTTTCCTTCTCTTTTTTTTTTCTTTCTTCTTTCGGGGTAAAATTTGGTAGGGAATTTTACAACTTCCCTGTGGACAGTGGGGAGAGAGGTTGACGCCGAAATTGGTTTGGTGGCACAAGCACAGGTTTAGACCTGAAGCTAGCTTTGTGTTACTAGAAAATGAGCTTGATTGCCAAGGGTGGCTTAGAACCCGAAGTGGAACAATACCCAAAATTGGCAGATCAAGGAATAAGTTGGTGTTTAACACTGATTTGGCATCAAAGCATGGGTTGGATCTCATGCATAGATGGCTTGACGTCAGGCAGACATGTTTGGAGCCTTAAGAGGTTCGCAAACTGATGATTTTAGGACAAACTCCACTAACAGAGTGTTGAAATTGGAAAGGGAAAAGACAGAGGTCCCCCTTGAATCTGTCTTCTTGGCTCTGCCAGTGGTTTTACTTCGTCTCTCCTTTTTTTATTATCAGGCTTGTATTTTTGTCTTCACTTAGAGTTTTGCTTGGAGCCTTCTTCCCGGACTAGCCTTTCTGACTTTCCCTGGGACTTGGCTTGGAGCCTTCTGCTTTGGACTTCTGATCGGGTTGTTGCTTGCCGGAGTCACCTTGCTTGAGGTTTCACCAAAGATTTTGCTCGAAGCATTATTTAGTGCTTTGCCCCTACCTCTTCTTGGAGTTTTCTTTGCCAGATACGCCCTCTTGACTTTCTAAGGTGGCAGCATGATGCTTCACCAATTTTCCTTCCTTCTTCCCTTTTCTTATCTATTCGACTTCCTTTTCGGCCTCATGTCATGTCTTGAGAGAGAGGAAAATCTATTTTGGGGCTGATTGGAACATGCCCCTAGGGTAAACATGCCCCCAGGGTTGAAATTCCTGCCTCAAGTTGTTGCCTTAGAAGGCTTAGATTGTTCGAAGCCTCCTCCTTGGTGACCCATATTTATTTGATAAGGAGTTGGTTCACAGAATCGCCCCCTCGCCCGGGCTTAAGGGCTTTGACTTTTTTGCGTGAGGCTTGGATGTCAACTTCTTTCATTTTCACCTTTCACTTGATGTAGACGGCAATAAGATTACCCCCGTGCCCAAATTTAGAGGCTTTGACTTCCCACCGGTGCCTTCGCTTCAGAACGAAGCTTAGGCGTTGGCTTCTTTCATCTCTGCCTCAACTTGATGTATTCGGCAAAGTATTGTTATGAGATCGGCTCGCCTTTATCTGGCCAGTTGTGTTCTTCTTCTTCTTTTTCTTTGGTTTGCTTTTGGTCAAGGACAAGTCTTGCCAGACTTAGATATAGCCACAACAAATTTTCTTCCAGGTCGGCGCATTGCCCCTGGCTAGCAGGGACAGCATATGAATTTTGTTGGCACTTACTCTTCAACAAGAAGCCTTCACTTGGATGTACCGAGCAGTGGCGGTCATGGTTGGGGTGGCGTTGTCCCCTATCAGTAATTGCCACTTGGACATGTATTGTGTTGTCATTTGGCCTTCGACAGGGAGTTTTAACCTTGATGCCCCCAACGGCAGCAGCCACGGTTGGAATGGCATCCCCCTGTTAGTAGGAGTAACTTTAGATACATGTTGACATTTGGCCTTTGAAAGGGACCACATAACCTTGATGCCCCGGGCAGCCCCAACCTTGATGCCCCCAGTGGCTTTAACTTTGATGCCCCCAGCTGCAGCTTCAACGGTGGGAATCCTTTGAACTTCTTGCAAGAGTGTGAAGGAGTCACAACTTTTGTCGAGGCAAGGCTATTCTTCGACAGATAAATGAAAGGAAGGAAAAGTCCCACCGGGCGTGCCAGACTGTTTACCACGCGGAATTTTCGGAACATCCAATTTCGTCGGATGGATATGTCGTATATTTTGACATATTTGTTAATTCCGCGCTTTTGGGTTTATCAGACGATTTAGGGTTCGTGTACTGGACTTTTCCCCACCGACCGAAGTCGGTGTTAATTTACATCGGTACAAAGTCCGAACACCTTTGATTAACTGTCGAAGGACGCCTTTTGCCTCTATACGTTGTGACATAAATGATCTTGACGATCGCCCGTTACGGGTACATACTCTTGCAAAGAAATTTGAGACTTCATTTCTTGAACATAGATAATTGGGATTACAATCGGTTCTTCAGGATCTTCACATATGATCCCGATTGTGTAATCGGGTCTTCAGGATAACATCCGGTTGTAACCAGAGCCTTTGAATTTGCTTCAATCAGCATTTAGATCTTGGAACTTGCTTTCGTCTTGATCGGGTCATTGAATTTACTTTTGTCCCCTGCGGACGGTTGAACTTGAATTCTGTCAGGATCGGACCATTGGATCGCCAAGATGATCACTGTCGGTCCGTCGGAGTTGCTTCATGGCTATAATCACTCTTTTGATTGTAATTGAACTCTTAAGTTACCTTGGTGTCCATAAAGGACATTCCCGCCTGAGGTGGGGTATATTTGTGATTTTCCCTCCATCAGGGTATTTTGCAGTTTTCCCCACACTTTGGGATGTTCTTGTAATTTCTTACTTTCCTGGAGATAATCTCGTCACTGCTTGAGCATTCTTGTCATCCTGACTTTTCGGCATATATTTGACATTTCTTGACTTCTCGGAGATAGCCCCGTCACTTCTTGAGCATTCTTCGGCATATCTGCCATTTTGACTTCTCGGAGATAACCCCGTCACTTCTTGACGTCTTGGGTATTCCGAGTATGAATTTTCTTGACTTTTCAAGGTTTATTTGCAATTTCATCAATTTCTGAGTTTTCGGTCATGAAAGATACATGGATTTAGATGGTTAGCCATAAGTCGAACCCAGGAGAGCGCACACCGCTTCAAGGAAGGGGCGTGGTCCCGCTCCACCGAGTCGTGCAAACGGCGCCAATCGGAATGAGAGCATTCTTTGGTGATTTTGAGACAAACCGTGAACTTTGTACAGTTTGTAAACTGAACGACGACTTTCATGCAACTTTCCCACAACTATGGTATTTTCACAATTTTCTGATATCTCAGGGTCTTTTTGCAATTTCCCACCATTGAGGGTATTTTTGTAAATTTCCCGCCATCGGGGCATTTCTGTAATTTTCCCGTTGTCGGGGGGGTATTTCTGTAATTTTCCCACCCGGGGTGTTTCTGTAATTTTCTGCCCACCGGAGGTGTTTCTGTAATTTTCTGCCCACCGAGGGTATTTCTGCAATTTTCTGCCCACCGGAGGTATTTCTGTAATTTTTCCACCACCGGGGTGTTTCCGTAATTTTCTGCCCACCGAGGATATTTCTGTAATTTTCTGCCCACCGAGCCTTGAACATTTGTAAGACTTGCAATTTACCATCTTCAATCTACCTGTGGATGATTTCAAATGCTTTGGATGGTTTCAATTGCAATAAGCATAAGGCCATTTCACTGGTTTCAAATGCAATAAGGCAAGCCCATTCTTAGCCCATTATGACTAGCCCACTTGTGCATGGAACAAGCCCATAGCCATTTCAATGATTTCAAATGCAATAATGCAAGAATTTCTGTACAGCTTCAGCGTTGCATAATTTCCCTTGGTATTTATGCAAAGCATTTCTGAAATGTTTCATTGTATCATTTCTGTAACATCATTTCTGCATTTCTGAAATGCATTTCTGTTTGCATAAACATGTCATTTGACATTTCTGCACAGCATTGCACAAACATAAACATGTCATTTGGCATTTCTGCACAGCATTGCATATGGTTGCATTTCTGCATTTGACATTTCTGTACAGCATTTCCACTTGTTGCATTTCTATACATTTCTGCTGCACAAGCATTCGTTTCTCTGATTTTCTCATGAAAAATCTGCAGCACATATAGAGCTCCATATAGAGCACAAGTACTTGCACTTCTGATTGTCATATGGAAACCTGTGATATAAACATTTATCCGATAGAGCATACTCCATATAGAGCACAGGCATTTACCTGATTGCATGAGTATTTGCATCTGGTTGCATTTCTGCATTTCTGTATTTGCAACTCTATGCATTTCTGTAATGTTTCATTATATTTCAGATGCATTTCTGTAACATCTTTTCTGCAATGTTTCATGGCATTTGGTATTTCTGCAAAGTTTCTTTGCACAATTCCTGTCCATTTGCAAACCCATTTGAGCCCATTTGATCTGTTTGTAAGCCCAGATTTTCATCTGTAAGCCCATTTGATTTCTATGCAGAAGCCCATGGCCCATTTGATCTCTATGCAGAAGCATAGAATTAACCCCTTCATGACTTGCAAGAGGTAAGAGATCTCTTAGGCACACCAATCTCAAGGAAGGTGACCGGAACACCCCGGCGGGGCCTTTTTTATGGTGACCATATCCCTTTGCATTCTAACGTTCCCTGGGTTGGGAGGTTTGATCTGCTGGAGGCAACTTCTCCCGGCTATCTTCCTGTACACTGCCTGCCGCTGCTGTTCTTCTTGTTGTTGTCGTGTGTCCTCGCCTTGCTTCATTGTAGCATCAGTTGCATATTTTTCTTGAATGTATTTGTAGTTCATGTCATGCATGTTTCCTTGCATTTCATACGTAAGGAGATCTCTGTGCCATGTGACAGTCAATAACACATTGCATTAGGACTCTCTTCTTCTCTGTGCTGTGCTCTTCTTATAGTAGCTTGGAGGAAGGGCGGAGGAGCCTCCTCCGGTGGAATCCGAAAAGGTAGTCTCTTGGTTTTCCTCCTCCCTGCCTTTTCTTATTCTGTAACTGCCGTGTTTACTTCTTTTTCTCCTTTTTTCTCTTTTTTTTTAGTAACCGAAAGGGCCATGGGCGGAGGAGGACCTCCTCCGGCCTGCAGCAGGGCGGAGGGCCTCCCTCCGGCCTGCTTGGCAGGGAGGAGGGCCCCTCCGGCCTGCTGGCAGGGCGGAGGAGTTCCCTCCGGCCTGCAGCAGGGCGGAGGAGTTCTCCAGCCTGCTCGGCAGGGCGGAGGAGCTCCCTCCGGCCTGCTGGCAGGGAGGAGGGCCCCTCCGGCCTGCTGGCAGGGCGGAGGAGTTCCCTCCGGCCTGTTGGCAGGGCGGAGGAGTTCTCCAGCCTGCTTGGCAGGGCGGAGGAGCTCCCTCCGGCCTGCTGGCAGGGCGGAGGAGTCCCTCCGGCCTGTTGGCAGGGCGGAGGAGTTCCCTCCGGCCTGCTTGGCAGGGCGGAGAGGGGTTGTGGCCTCCGGTGTCCCTTTCTCCTATAAAAAAAAGCCTCCGTACCTCTTAAACAAATCCCACTTCAACATGTGGAGCTAGCTTATTTTTTGGCTTGTACAGAGGATCTCCATCTTGACTTTTTTTTCTTGTGAAAGCATGTGGGTGTTGACACTTGTCACTTCTTCCATACACACATATATAGATGTGCATATATATTTCACATCCTTCGTACTTTGGGAAAATAGAATATCTGAATATTTTATGGGGTCAACAATGTCCTTGATAGATTCACCTTGGTCAACCCATGATTAATGGGGCATTCCTTTGTGTTTATGATTAACTTCCACCTTTTCTTCCTTTGTACTTGGATCTTGACATCTTTTCTGCTTAGTTATTCTTGGTCATCTATTTGTATGCCTTTGTGTTCTTCAGCTGGATGTGGTAATCATTTGCCTTATGTTATGTACTAGCTATACATCATTTAGCAGTTCCCTGCTTCTTTAAGAATTAACCATGAGCTTTGTAGTTAATTTTATTATTCATTATCTTTATTGCCATCATAACCATAACCCTACCTCAGGTTATTATCATCTGAACTCTATCCATCTCAACCTTGCACATGAAGCATTCAATTTATAATGGTGAATGAACTCTCCATATCCTTCATCATTTGTTGTTGCATACAACCTGGCCTTCTATTAACCACCTGTAAAAAGATCTAGCCATTAACACATTCTGGTCCCGGGCTCCCAGCTACCAAAAGCATTACATCATCCATTCACCTGAAAACTAAGGAAGGAAAGCAACACATTTGTATTGCTACATCTCCCAAAATAACCCCAATGTATTTCCTACACAGAACTGACATCCTTTCAACAGTCATCACTCGTGGATTTTAATTTAATCTTCATCCAACTTCAGTAAGCATAAAAGGACTCTATATTGAATTTCAAAACTCATAATATCTACAGTCATCCTGATACCTTGGCATGCCTAATAATAGATGATATGAGAATTGTTTTATACATTTTATTTACATCCCAACCAACTTTCTAAATCACTGTCTATCCCTCTGTCTATAGAGAGAGAGAAGTGACAATGAAGCCATTCTTGTCATTTGAAATTGTAGGTACTGGGTAACCAAGTATAGTTGAAGAATGGAAGAGAGCAAAACTAAGTTATTTCCTTGGAATGAAGATGTACAAACAAAACAAGTATATTTGCAAGAGTGAGAAGTCCACAATTTCTTTATAATAGAAATATTTATGGAAAGATATGCATTTTCTTTTAGTCAATACCACACACTCCCTCTCTAAATTTTTTTGTCTATTGTGGATGGAAATAAAATGTTAGGAAAATTCATGCCAGAATTCAAATAGTAGAATCTATTGAGGCTTTGTAGGGTGGAAGGTGGCATGAGACCACTGGTGTCCCTGTTCTAATGCATGTGTGCCCTTCATGCCAGGTAGAAGGAAAAAGAGTAATGCTCCTTTCTTTTTGCCTAGAGAGAGAGAGAGAAATGTAAAGAGAAAGAGAGGGTGTGATGTAGAGAGAGATGAGAGAATGAAAGGTAGAGAGAGAGGGGGTTGAATGTAAATAGAGTTGAGAGAAATGTAGAGAGAGGGGGTGGAATGTTTTAATATTTAATCGGACCAATAAAAAAAAAAGAAAATCCAAAATCATGTGACAGCTCAGCAAGTAACACTCACAAAATCTCAACCTGCCGCTGCAGGTTCTCCTAATGTCTACAAATTTTCTTTTCCCTCTCTTCCTCGAGTAAATCTGCCACACTCTAAGCATCTTGATTAGTCACTCTTAATGCCCTTTTCGCTGCTCGTTCTCTATAACCCATGCCCATCAACAATGACAATACTTCATCAGGTGTCCATGTAGACTTTAGCACATTCACAAGGCAATCCCTCTCTGAGGATACTTTTGCTACTCCTCGAGTCCACACCTTCTGAGGGCTGGACTATCACACAAGCCTCTAATCTTCTTCTCCTATCCTCCAACCTTACAGACCAAGGGATCTCTCTCACCCATTGAAAGTGTGAAGCTAAGCTCATCACACTTACTCCAACTTTTCAAGAAGAGAGCTTGGACCATATATCTTGTAAGGAAGGTTTAAAAAAAACTAGATTTTAGAATTGGATCAACCCTGGCAGGTTATGATTCCAGTTCCAAGGTTGTTTCTGGCTGGTTTCCCCTCTATTGAAACTAGACCAGCTCCAGCTGGTTCCAGTCTGATTTGGTCAGTTTTTAGTACCATGTGTGTATGTGTGTGATCATAGGAATTGCTTGGAAGGCCTTATTCATATATGTGGAAAGGAACTGGAATAGATGGGTCAGTACCATTGGTGGAGGCAATTTTTTTTTCAAGGGGCTATTAAAACAATTTAAAATGTAAAAGAGTTGTACATAAATTATACCTTTAGTAAGAGGCAGTTAAAATATTGATGAGAATGTGGGGACATCACTCTGAAAAAAATGAATGTGGGGTTTCTTAAAACATTTTAACAGGTATTCCATTATAATTTTATTCTTGAGTGTGTTAACAGGAACATGTAACATAACTACTCATCTTCTGTGAAGCAGTAAATTACATATACAGTGCATCAGTAGTAGAATTTCTATTAAAAGATAATGTGCTGTAGTAAATTAGTAATCAGAGATAAGTCATTGTAGTAGTTTATATATTCCTATTCTGTCAGATTTCTATACTGCATGGGACATCATTGAAATGCATATGCTGGATTATTCTGTGGAAGTCTGAAACTTCCACTGTGAAAGCGTAAGAGTCAAAAGAGACCCCAAAAAATTCCGATGAGTAGTTATGTTACATTTTTCCTGTTAACACTCATACAGTCCATCAGTAGTAGAATTTCTATTACAATATAATGTGCTGTAGTTATCAGAGATAAGTCAGTGGAGTGACATCTATTGTTTGTAGCTGTTTAAATTCACGATTCTCACTTTTATTATGTATCCATATGCTGGATTATTCCGTGGAAGTCTGAAACTTTCACTGTTTAAATTCATGGTTTAAGCTACAGTCTGGATGAATGCATTCTAAACGTCCTTTTTGGGTGATTTCCATTCATATTTCAGTTGATTTGAATAGCAATTTTTTTGCTTGCGTTTTAAGTTAATAATCTTTGTATCTGGTGTGTTATGAATTGATAACATGGCAGAAAGATCTTGTCTATGTGGTTTGTTTTCAGAAATCAATGGGAAAAAATTGAAAGATAAATTATTCATGAGCCTATGTACCTCTTATGTTCTGACATTTTGCTTTGGATGCTGACATTTTCTTTTGGACTCAAAACAGTGTTTGAGAATACCTTTCATAAAAAAAGTGTTTGACAAAACAATCCTAGGCCAAACATAGTGATGAAGTAGGTTTGAGGGTCCGAGATGAGTTTGGGTTATTTTACACAACTTAAGGAATCCAAGTTGTGACATGATGCTGTGTTTGAATCTCAGTCTGCTTATGCTACATGCAAGTCATCAAATTTACAGTCCATGTGGGCATCTTTTTTCTGAACTACTCTGATGGCTAGCTTATTCAATGTAGTTTCCCATATATCATTTTTCAAGCATAACTTTTCTATATTCAACCTTTTACAGTTTCAGGGATTGTATCTTCAATTGGCTTCTCCCCTACACACAATGGTCTACTTGCTGTGGGTTCTTATAGTCAGACTACTGCCATATTTACTGACAATCAGCTTTGCAAGTGTACCCTGGCCCATCAAAACCCACATCTATCAGGCCAGCGTTTTGGATGAATTCCCTGAAAAGATTTACGTGGCAATGCTGAATGGTGGAAACCCTTGATTTGTTTTCTGATTGATTTATCACTGAACTCATGTCTCCTGTCAAAAGATTGGGACCCGATAGTGAAGTTATGAGGGTTCCAATCTCTGCCCAGAAAGCCTTCCTTTTAGTTGCTATGCCAGGGTCACAAGTACATATGAGGACACACTGATGATTGTCTATACTGCCTTCCATGTTGGCTGCATTCCAATTAATTATTTGTTGGATGATGGTGACTGCAATATCATGATGCCACCATAACCATAAGCAAATTTAACTGCTTCTACTATGTGGTAATTTGTGATATTAATGCATTTTAAGGAATTTTCTGCCTGCAGCATAAAGCTTTTTGTTTTGAATATAGGAAACAAATCAGGATGTAAGGATAGCAGTGGCAGCACTGAAAGAGGCTGGTTTTAGCGCAGACCAATTGAGGGCCGGCCAATGGATGAGCTAGACAATATGAAAATTGTCAGAGTCCCACATGCTCCATGACCATTCCAGGATGGCTCCTTCTAACAGTTTTTGGTTGGGCACCATGACCCATATATATACTAGGTTGCCCTTCTCGTGCAAGGCCAGACTTCACTTGGTAGAATGTTCCTTTATTCAAAATTTATGGGGAAAATTAGTAGCCTTGGTATGGTTGGGCACTATGACCCATACACTAGGTTACCTAGAGATATGCCCATTTTACTCTCTTTTTTTTCTCGTATGAGGCTTTTGAGATGAGAAGGATTTGGTGAGGATTTGAAGTTTGGTATGTCTATCAAAAGCTGATGAACAATAAGCACAAGTACAACTGGGGGAAATTTGGTTGCTGCTTTATTTAAAGGCACTTGTCGGGAGGGGTCAGGGGCATAACTAGACATTGGCTAGCTTACTGTTCTATGAAATAAACGAATGGGGAGACTGGCCTCTGACACCTCAGCTGATGTGAAAGAGGGTGAGCAGTACCTAACTTATAGTCCCACCAGGTTGTCTCTCGGTTGTCAACAGCTGACTTATCTACTTCTGTCAGAGCATTTGAGACTGGCCTTTCCAGTTTGCTTCTGTTTGTATCACCTTGAGGAGAAGGTGAGGCAGTGCCTTGGCTCTTGAACTGGATTATCCACTGGATGGTTTTCCCTTGGGGGGGTTGCTGCTCTAAGCCAGTTGCCATAATGGAAAATTATTGTTTCCCATTTTCTCTCTCACAGGGGAGAGTATGAATCGTGAATGCAGCTGCAAAACTCTGCAAGTTCAGTGCAGCCCTCCACATCTTAGCATACTACAGTAGTAGCAGAGCCTAGAAGCCTCTCATATGCAACTTAGCTCGTTTGCAGAACATGGGGAGAGTATGAAATATTCTAAAGATATACATATATATATAATTATCCCAAAAATACCCACCAACACACGACCCTAGCAAGCTTCCATTACAATCCAGAGCACAAAGATGTAAATACAGAAAGAAGAACCAATCCAAAACACACCTTTTGTTTGGGGGTTGGGGTGTGGGGTGTGGTCACTGTTCTTTTGCTCTCTTGCGCGCCAAATAACGTTCTCTAGCAGCGGCCACTGCGTCCTCACTTCTCTTGTAGCGTTCTCCTGTCTTTTGTTCTGGTGACGCTGAGGGTTGCTTGGCATCGGCCTTCTCTGGCACCGAAGTCGTCTCCGATGCAGTAGGCTCCGGCGGCTTGGCAATACTCTGACGACGGGAAGGGGCGTCCAGTTCATTGTTAGACGCTGGGACTGCGGCTCTTCCAGGAGATGCATGTTCTTGGGTTTCATGGATGTCCTCCCTCACAGCAGATCTATCAATTGTCGCCTCCGGTCTAGCAGAATTATTGGGTTTGGCCCCCCGGGAACCAAAAGCTACGTTCTTGTTGAGATTGAAGTAAAAATCGCTCAGGTCGCTCTTTTTCGTTACCTACAAAGAGAACACATTGGAGATTATCAGCTAATGCTGCGAGTTGTAACGTTCGGTTTGGCCCCCCGGTTTCACACTGTTTGTATGTGTAAATAGACCAACTTCCACCTGTTACTCAAAAATAGATGTTACGGACTCAAAGGAACTCAATAATATACAAAAGATAAAAACACCACACAGTGCAATGAAAATGTAGCGTGTGCACCATCACTGACAAAAATAATTCCGTCACAGGAACAAATCAAACAACATATAACAAAATACAAGTGCTAAAATGACGTTTGATCAACTAATAAGAGTCTGAGATAAGACTAGTGACAACTGACAAGACAGAAGAGGGGGTCACACTCAGGAGAAGCATCATGATTTAGTAAAAGAATGACAGAGGAACCGCAGATGAAAGCCCAACAAACAGAATATACAGTTGAAATGTGAATAAATTATCCTTAACAACTGAAAACAAAAGAGTTTGCTTATGTTTTTGTGTGAAAAATTCTAAGAGTAACAGTCATTATGTTTCAAGTATTCAGTTCAACAAGGTCTTGACCGCCTTAAGAAATATCCAACAAAAGAGTCCGAAGGACAAGAAGGAAAGATATGCACAAGTATAAAATCAAATCATGAGGATAGGCAAATGACTCTTTCATCATGAAGATTGGCAAGCATCATCAGAAAAAATGTCAAACTAGCCAATAACTACTACAGATAGTTTGTGAGGAATGCCTGATTCAGATGCATAAAAGGACTATATGGTCCAGCATCCATTCAGGAGCTTTTAGAGATTGGCACTGCAAAAGCTAGATTTGATATCTATCTATCATGTCAAAGAGGAGGGAAAATTCCCCTTCACAGGGCTTGACCTTTTCCTTTCTCGGTATGTGGTGCATGGGTAGGATTGAATGGCAGTATGTCAATCCTCTTCAAGTGCTAGTCATTACAGTACATCTGGATAGAGTCTAGCATGCTTTACTTTTTTTCCACCCCTGAAAGTGGGTAATACCACTGTTGTATAAAAGTAAAAGAGGGATGTACAAGTGTAGTCGAGTCTAGCATGTTTTACAATAACATGTATCATTGTTAGTGCATAATGCACATTTATGAAAGATATAAAGGGTTTTATTAACTTAAGAATAACCCCACTCATAATTTTTAATAGGATAGCTGACACAAATCCAATAAAGAACTATGTTCTCCTAAACTTTTTGGCCCAGTTTCTAAAATCCAAGACTTTAGATCCCAAACGTCCTCAAAATGGTAAGTACAACAAGAAATAAATACAAAATCAAATGAAAAGAAGAGTGTTGAGCACATACATCCTCTTTCTCCTCCCGAAGTTCACGGAGACGTTCTTCTTCTAGCCATTTTGCCTGTTCAGCAAGTTTCTTCTTATAAGCAGATGTAACGAACTTTTCCTTGTCAGCAAAGAGGTGGTCATCCTTGCTTCTTTCCTTAAGTAACTTCTTTTCATAAATGATTTCATGTTCCCGTTCTCGTACTTTTGCTTTCTCTAAGAGTTTCTGTATGTATTTTGGCTGCACAGGAAAACATCAGCACCATGACGTTAGCAAACTTGTCAGCCCAACAATGCGTCCAAATGGTTCAAAATGGAAATGTATGAGAAAAACAGCTAAAAAGGAGAGAGAGACAGATCTTAAATATGAAAATCCAAGTATGTGAAGCTATAACAATTTGCATATGCTTCAATTCCTTTAAAAATCATCAGTTAACAAACACAAGCTGTAGAGCTCTATGTTTCATCGATGATAGAATACAACATAACAGGCAGTAGAAGTCTTTAACACTGAACAAACTATTCACTTGTATAGAAAAGCACACTTAGCCTTTGTGTAATATCTCAACTTAGGTTAGGCAAAGTTTGATTCTAGAAATTCTTATAGCAGCTTAAGCATGACACAGAAATAAGTAATAAAAGATTTTTATGTCAATATCCCTCTATTTCTCTTTAGTCCAACTTGTGAACCAAAGACCAGATTCCCTTCCCTGTGGTTTCTTTTCCTTTTTAACACTTCCCAAAAGCTCTTATTCCCCCCATGGCCAGATCAACTAAATTGAAGTTATGATAACATAATTTGGAATTGTCTGATTGCATATGGGGAAATAAATAGTTCTCTATATAATTGCTTTATGTTTTGCGTAAGTTATATATGCACATAGCTATCTGGAAATGCCTTTTTGAAGTTGGCCAACACACTATTCACTAAAAATAATAAAATAAAAAATATACGTCAGGTACAAATATCATCTCTCTCCTGTCAAGCTGACAGATAAAGAGATGACATTCCCATGAAAGGATAAAAAAGTACTGAGACAAACAGATGAAATATGCAATTCCACAGGATAAAGCTTCTCGCATATCCCAATCCTGCTACTAGGGACTGAATCCCTCAGGCTACCCACACCTTCTGTCATAGACCAATCATCCAATAGGTTCACTGTTATTTTGCAGGATAATGAAACACTTTGCCCATTGTCACTGAAGATTTGATTATTACTTTCAGGCCAGATCATCCACAAGACCGATGTCCAGGCCACTTCCCACATCTTGCTTTCTTCTTTCACTGAGTTTGCTCTTTCCCAACCATTTATCAATTCAGCTATATCTCTAGGTTGCCAACAAAGTCCTTTAACACTCTTGAAAGGATATTCCATAACACCTATCTATCGCATTTGATGAAGATGGTCCAACGATTCAACTGCAAAAGCACAAAAGATACATTGAATTTGAGTACAATGAACAAATCACAAGCTGTCACAAGTTTGTATTCTATTCAGAGCAATCTTCCATAAAAGCACTTTTCACTTTGTTTGGAATTGTAATTTTCCATACTAGATTCCCCCACCATACTCAACAATCCCCGTCATCAATGTGACTGACAGAAGATTTGACTGAGAATTCTCCATTTTCCTTCCACTGTCAGCATCTTCTGTCAATACACTCCTCAGCTAGCTGAGTCCTGTCTAGGATTTTACTCAGCTGAGTGAATTGTTCAATCTGCTTCTGTAAGAATTTTCTGAACATCAGATTCCATTTTCCTCCAATTGCATTACTTGCAAAGAAAAGATTTGATTTCTCTTCCCTTCCCAAGTGTCGACTCATAGACTCTAACCGCTTGCAAAATGACTGATATATACACAACCTATCCTGCCAAAACCTGGTTACTTTACCATTGTAGGATATGGGGCATCCCATGAAATCAATACTTTTGCATATGCCTCTCCACCTCTATGACAAAACCTGGTTCCAAGCCTCAAATACCAATAGATGTAGTTCTATAGTCCTTTACACTGTCAATTTAGCCCCTAAAAAAGGTCTCTTAAAGCTGATACCAATTTCTACACCCATTTGACAATAGTGCCTTGTTCCAGCTAGATATGCTGACCAGACCGACACCTCCTTCCGTAGACATGCAGACAGCCCTTTCTTCCCTTGGTTGGCTCATCTCCCGAGAAAAAGAACCTCTTGACCACTTCTAACATGTTTTTCCACCGATGTCAAAATCTGAAAACTGAGAGTAATAGATTGCAAGGCTAGATAAACAGACTTGGAATTTCAATCTGGATCTGCTGACAGGTTCTTTGCCTTCCATCCCTCCAATTTCGAGCCAAAGTTCTGAACTAGGCTCATCTGATAATCGCAGCCAAGGTATTTAATTAGATAATTTTGTGCTTTTGCAGCCAAAGAACTCAGCGAGTCAGCATCCGCCTTTATTCTATATTCTCCATGTTAAGCTTCTCCCACCTGTGCAGAAGATTCAAAATATTTTCAAACGCAACCCAGGGAATCCCAGCTGCCCTGAACAAAGTCTTCCACACAGTGTCAACAATGCCACATCTGAGGAAGAGATTATCAATATTCTTTCCAAAATTACCACAGCAGGTACACCTTCCCTTGAAATCTTTCCCTAAACTCTTCATTGTGCCTCCTGTAGTGATCCTATTCCAGACCACTTTCCATAAAAATATTCTGATGTTTATTCATAGCTTCTTGTACCAAACTTTTTCAACCAGGATACTTTTTTTTCCCACATCTGGCAGGGCTCGTTACAGATTTGACTGAGAATTGTCCAAGAGGTTCTCACTTCCACCATCTCATCTCGCTTTTAAGGGGGTCTAAGCTGATTATGTCCGGGATAGCAGTGAGATGCATAAACTATTGAATCTCAAGATCAGTTAGGTGTCTAAGAAAGTTGAGCTCCCATTCGATCTTCTGAACCACTTGAAACACTGACCCACTGATCTTTTTGTTAGTCGAGCAGGTGAGATAATAGAGACTTGGGAATCAGCTCTTCAGAGTTCTATGTTCTCACGAAGAGTCCACATAAAAATTAGTTGACGGGACACTTCCCACATGTAATTCGGTGGAGCATCTGAAGAAGTCTATGGGACTGAAAAAAGGATTGGTGACATGTGAAGTGATATTTTCTTTAGAAAGTGGGGGCATCCGGCAAAAAAACTTATCAATAAACTTTTCATCCAATAGAGAGTTCATGAGAACGCAAATGATATCTTAAAACACAGATTTTCATCACTTAAAAAATATAAGTTATCAACATCATAGTCATCATCATTATTATCCCATTTATTTGGGTTCAAGGACATGAATCTTATCCCATGATTTTATTTATCTGTTAGATAATCATATTATGAGAATAGTCCATAACCTAATCACACATCCACTGCACCGCTGGGCTGTGGCTCAGATGGTATTGGGTTGGGATTTGGGGGGCGCCACCCAGGTTCAAACCTGGGTGGTGAGGGTTATTGTTGAAATGGCTCTGCACTGCGGCAGACCCCCTCAAAAAAAAAAATCACACATCCACTGCTTCAATCCAACAAAAAATGATGTTAATAAAGATTAATGGGAATGCTGATGCTCTAATATGGGACTACTTTTCCAATATCAAGGAAAAAAAGATGGCAATAAACAATCGATTCTACTTGTTTTTTAACATTTCACAGCTAACTGATAACCTATGTTCTAAGCATGTTACAGGTTTTGTTGTCTGATTCAGTTTGCAAGATCAGCTTTATTGTCCTGGTTCTGTTTCTCTAATTCATAATGAAACAAAACAAAAAAAAACAAGATATCTGCTCTCCCACACAGAGCGCTCCCTGGAACCCCATGCTATTACTTTTTCACCGACTAAGCCCATCCTCCACTTCAAATGCCATCTTAGTTCATCACCCTTTCCTATCTTGCCCCCATCTCTTGTTGATCCATAGCAGTTGAATAACTGATTAGATAGATCTTCATCTTTTGTTATGCTTCTATCCTCGATCATTCTTTTTCCTCCTTTCTTTTGATTTCTTTATGGAAAGATTTGGGATAAAATATCTGCTCTCCAATTAGGTTTTCTCTAAATCAAGGGTTGCAATACTTTCAACAAGTCCCGGCAACAAATGTGTTTTTACATGCAAACAGAAAAGATATCTTTTCTTTGAAGCACCAAACACATCAATAACATTGATAATGAGCAAAAATGCTCAAAACTAAGTAAAAGCTTACTAAACTGAAGCGATCAAGGTTGATGTGTCATACATAACTACTACTTAATTTTTCATTTTGGCAATGAACATATTATTAACGTGAATGGGGAGGAATACTTGCAGAACTAGAGCAAATGACCCCTAAACTGGCATCGGTAATTATCTCAAGGTCATGTTTTGTGCTTCAGTATTAATTTCCAGCATGCCAACATCCTGTTGCTAAAGGCAACTAGACACTAATTAAAAAACGAATTTCCCAACAAAGCAGTGGTCCCACACAATCACTTAATGGGTTAATGAGACCGCAACAGTATTATTACAAATAAATGCAAAAGACGAGGGGAAGTACCTTTCTCTCTGCACGCTCCTGCATAAGAGGTCGGGCAGTTTCCACTTTAAATTTATCGTACGCCCCATCATAATCGAAAATAGAAGCATCCTCCTCTAGTGCCTTCTTGTGCACGGCCTCTACCTTCAGAAACAAATAAACGTAGAGAAGTAAGGCACACCACACTCTCTGAAAAAGGAACAAAAAGCTTCAACTCCATCATGATCCTATTTCCCAAGACCCATCCTTGAGGTATCATCCGATTACTTAATGTTCATGCAACCGATTTCCTAATCGAAAACAATCCTCTACAACAAAAAATAATTACTCCATCCAACAAACAACCCCAAATCCCCCAGCAACAACAGAAATCTCTCTATTGTCTCTTTCACGGCGTGAAGAGCTGCAGAGAGGAGGGATTCATACCTCCTTCTTGGCCCTGTTCATGGCGGCCTGGCGGGCGATGTTTCGCTCCACGTCATCCTCACCGTCGTCGGCGCCAAAGCCAGGGGCCGGCGGCGGGAGGGTGGGCCTCGCCGCCGCCGGCTTCTTCCGGAGCTGCAACCCGTAGCCGCTCATCCCCTTTCACCGTTCTGCCTCGCGTCCGATGTAGGACAGACTCGGCGAGCAGCAAGATGGGTTCCTGCTGGCTCAAGCGGTGGCGATGGTGCGAAGGTGGTGGCGCGGAGGCGAGGTGTTTAGCGGCGGAGGTGATCCAGGGCACAGGCCGGCGAGGGGAGGAAGGGCAGCGGCAGCCGCGTGCGACGAGGATGGGCAGGACGGCCCGGCGGTGGTGGCCTGCTGGGGTGCCGCAGGCGTGGGACGTGGTGGTAGCCGGCGTCCGGCGGCGTGGCACCGGCGTGGTGGGAGGGCGGCGTGCGCCCGGCAGACCGCGGCGACGTCGGCGTGGCCAGATGGTGGCCGACTGCGTTTTGCGCTCTCCGGTAGTCGCAGGCGGGCGAAGACGGAGGGCGCGGGGGGGAAGAAGGTTTAGGGGAACGCCCAAGACAGTAATGAATAGTATAAAGAAGTATGGATGTTGATCAATGATGTGTGGCTTGGTGGAGGAGAAAGGACCACAATGTATTAGGACTAGGGATGTCAAAAATATCCGTAAACTTGATTATCCGTATTATCCGATCCGTGATGGGTCGGATAATATCCGAATAAACGGATATGGATTCGGGTTCGGATACATTTAAAATACCCATTTCATATTCGGATAGGGTATGGATTTAGTGCACCCAAACTCGTACCCGATCCGAACCCACTCTTAATAACTTATTGTGCATGTTAGGCCTATGATTTTGACATGAACCCAATCCGTTGCCCGTCTTGTTAAGTTTGTGAGTTTAGACTTCTTGCTAAAATCATAAGGACGTTTTTATAAAACATAAAAATTACTTTAGAAAGGAAAGAATTGACCGGATTTTTTTTCTAATTCTCATAAATCTCACATTTCTTTAGACGTGAATGTGGACTCATGCTTTATGAACGGATACGGATATCCGCGGATATATCCATACCCGTGACGGATATACCCGTATCCATACCCGCGAAAATAATAGGGTACTATCCGGGTATGGTATTAGTAAAATTTTTACGGATAGGGTATGGTATTGGTCTACCCGAGCCGAACCCGATCCATCGACATCCCTAATTAGGACTGTCAATGGATCGCATTCAAGTCAGATTTAAGATGATCTAGTATAAATTTAATTTATTAATATTAAAATTAGAGTCTAATATAGGTCCGAACTATATCGAGTTAGATTGAATCAGACTTGATATTAATAAAAAAATAAAAAATGATATATTTAATAATATAAAATTTATAATCTCATTAAATTAATTATATTTTTATATTAATTAATTAATTTATTTGAAAAGAAAAAAAATTGATTTTATAATTAAATAAAATAAAATAATTAATTATGTTTATCGGTATATTTTATAACTACCTCACTGTATATAGGTATACATCGTTCGGATATTTTTCGGTTATCGGGCTATCGGATTGAGTGTCCCAATCCCAAAAAACATTTACCTATAATTAAAAAAAGTCTTTGCATATAAATTATTGTTAAAATACAAATGCATATATATCATTCTTATATTTATATTTTCACATAAATAATTAAAAGTGGTAATATTGTGTAAAAAAACTGCTAAATACTTTTGTACTATTTTAAATGACCTTTTTGTACTATCTTTACAATGTTTTTATACACTATCGATATTTTTAATGATATATATGTAAATATAACTGTAAAAGTAATATATCTATAACTTTTGATCCAATAATAATTTGTATGTAAATAAAACCCCTTTAAAAGTCCTATGCACCTTAGTGTTTTGTGAGAAGGGAGGGGGGGTTGTATATAACAACTCGGAGTCTCAGGCTGCTCTCAGACTCGCTCAAGAACGGAGACACCTACGTAAACAAGGACCAGGTGTTTTCTGAGCTAGGGGATTTTTTTTTGAGATTTTTACATATATATCTTTGTAAAATTTGATTTTATCAAATATAACTTTCATCGGAACATATTATTATGAATATCATTAAAATATGCGTAATGTCATAATTATATCCTCGTCGTAACTCCCATGTCTTTAATCCGAGTTAAGTGTAAATTAAAGAGTAAAATTTATATATATATATACCTTTATAAATTTTAATTTTATCAAATATACCCTAAATGTAACGACCGTAGATGACATATTTTATGAAATATTCTCCTCCGTCGATGAAAATAAACTAAAAAGATATAACCATAACATTTCTATTTAAACGAAGGATATTCACGATAATATACTCGGATGAGAGATATATTTAACAAAATCAAATTTTATGGAGATATATATGTAAAAATCTCATTTTTTTCCTCACCCCCCACTCAAGCCGAGTCAGCAATTGGAGCCATGTGTCCGCGCTTACATCACTAGTTTGAATTTTTGTAAAAGATTTTTTTTTACATTAATTCAGTGTAAAGATGTGCTTCACTAAATAATTTGAGATTTTAAGAAATAATTAATGAATATCTGAATTAGCGAATCAAATTCATGACCTTGAGACGGACTTCAATTTTCTTGGCTGGTATGCAACCTTGGGTGACACATGATGTTAAGTTCGATCATGACATTCAAATGCGTTTTGCCATGCACCAACACTTCCCAAGAGATGAAGAAAAAAAGTGACAATAGTGCGTATAAATAATTCATGTTCCTGAGTGTTTTAACAGAAATTTATGCACAATTCTACTTTCAGAGAGTGTAACCGGAAAATTCTCCACAGTGTACAATGTTTTGTGTTGGGGATCAATCCTGCATCTCTGGCCTTCACAGTTCACACAGTGAACTACACCAATTTTCTTGCCCACAAATTTGTTGAAACTTGAAAGCTCCATCCATTGCAATTTGCATTTCTTCCATTTTTTTTCATCTCCTCCATTACTTGTTCAGAGGATTGAGGACAGGCTACCAAATTGCACATCCTTAGACATGGAAGCTTCATTCGCATGCCAAGATTTCATTGTTTGGGTGATGCAACCAACATGGGAAAATAATCTAGAGAATCATGAAGAATTTGACAATAAATTAAGTGCATCCATGTCACATCGCCAACTTGTAATAATATATCTTCCCTCATATCATCTGCTTTGCTCCAAAGTTCCTCTAAAATATCCCCCTTTTCCAACTATATTCAACCGCTGTCGCTCATGTTGAGTTGCAAACAGGCAGAGATCAGATGTTGGCAAGCTGAAAACTAAAGCAGAAACCAGACACCAAGTTTTAAGAGCGAAGAGAGTATCTTCAAGAAATACAAGGAGCCGTAAGATTCCACAACCTGCCTACTTCAAGAACACTGGACCCACAAGTGTACCCTCTATCCACTGAGTCAATGAAAATGTGCACAACTGTATCTAACAGATTCCGAAAGGATGGGAATATATGAACAAAATTCTTGCATGATGCAACTAGTTAAAAAGGGAACTTGAAGCAGCCGATCATACATGGAGGGGGGGGGGATTATATGATCATATCCACCAGGAAAAAGGGGGGAAAACACTTGAAGAAGCTGATCATACTCATTACAAAAATTGACTTGGTTCTTACAACGGTTGGCTTGCAATGGCTATTTTTCTCTCACATAATAAAACTGAAACTGATATACAAACATGCACTTAAACACTGTGTACAAACTATTGGAGATACACACCTCTCCACTTGATTGTTGGAATTTTGTTAGCATGGCCTACTTAAAGAAAATGCCTTTTTTCCTCCCTCTCCTTTTCTCAACAGCCTGTGATGATATCAGACAACACACATAAGAATAACTGTCTGATTATAAAATTGATGGAAATCAACAATTCAGTATAAGTCCTTGTAAGTCACCCAAATCCCTCACAATTTTTCAATCTTCAATTATTAACCATATGATTTAATATAAGTAGGAATTAAGATGAACAAAAAGTTGGTCAAATAGTTTTATCATTTGCCATTCATAAGCAATCAACATCACAGAGCTGCCATTTTACAAGGCAATGAGCTACTGAGACAAACAAATGCAGAAACCACCATGCCTTTCAAAAAAAATGAGGAAACCACCAAGTAGGCTACAGTACATCAAATTCAACTAGGATCATAGCATCATCAAAATGAGGCTTCATTTAATATCACTGGATACGATTCCAAGAGACAAAAGGAGTCGTCATTGATCTGTATTTTGCATTTATTGGGTTCTGGGAAGATGAATTTTATCATCCCTGGACAGTTGTAACAGATAAACCGGTGGGTAGTGTTAGTTAGGCAGGCTAATGGCTGCTACCGGTCTCGACTCGTAGCTGTTAGGAAATTGTTGGGGTGTTTTTTATTATAAAAAAGATAAGAAATAGAAATGATTTAGCTGATTGTATCAAGAATTAGTGATTTGGGGAGACTGGCCGGAAATATAGTGTGGCCCAGCCCCTAGTAGTTGTAATAGACACTATAAATAAGAGAAGGCAGTAGCAGATGGAGAGGATTCAAATGCCAGAAATATCTCTCTACTTCTCTCTGTTCCTCCTCATTAGTTCTCTGTAGTTCCTCCCAGTTCGTAGCCCAGTAGTTTAGCTTCCATTGCTTGTCGCCCTCCATCGGATTGTTGGGAGCCAGTGTTCGTGGATCTTGCACGGACGATGCCAAGAGACGTGGATCGGGTTTACCAGTGGAAGCGTGACAAATTGGTGCCGGAGCTTGTTTCCGACAGCTCCAATTCAGATCCGGTAATGGCCCCTGATCTCTTGGACCCTATCACTTCTTCATTCCAAGATTTCAAGGTGGAGATGAAGTATCGGCAGCAGCAGCTCCAGCAAGCAATGCTTCAACAAATAAGTTCTATCAAGGATTCGGACTCAGAAGTTTCTCTCCGAGTTCAGCTTCTTGAATCTCCCACAAAAGCTCCTGATTCTTCCTCTTTTCCTGCTGTTTCATCGGAGATTCCAGAATTTTATTGCCCTCGTATGCATGATTTTCCAAGATTTGATGGATCATCTAATCCTGTGGAATGGAAATTCAAGGCTACACGGTACTTTGCCTATCATCAGAGAATGGGGAGATTTATGACGATGTTGCACATAGGATTAAGGCAGACTACTTAAAATGGAGAAGCACATCAGGAGTCCTCTGTGATCGTCGTATGCCCGTGAAACTCAAAGGGAGATTTTATAGAACAACTGTGAGACCTGCTTCGTTATACGGTACCGTGTGTTGGGCAGTACGAAAGGAACATATTCACAAAATGTGTATAGCAAAGATGAGGATGCTCAGATAGATGTGTGACAAGACTAAGAAAGACAAAATTAGGAATGAGCGCATCCGTAAGGACTTGAAGATAGCCCCAATTGATAGTAAAATGAGAGAAAATAGACTTAGGTGGTTTGGACATGTGCTTCGTCGCCCTAACACAACGCCGGTTAAAAGATGTGACCGAATCTTAGTGGATGTTAGTAAAAGAGCTCGGAGAAAGCCTAAAATGAGATGGTGCGATGTTATTAGAAAGGACATTAATTTCTTGGATTTAAATAAGAATATAGCACTTGATAGAAATCTTTGGCAGAACATGATTCATGTAGCCGACCCCAAATAATTGGGATAAGGCTATGATGGTGATGATGATGATATTTTGCCTATAACCCGATTCCGGAGAGTCACAAGGTCCATTTTGCCTTGTATTATCTTGAGGGAGAGGCCCTCCAATGGTATTGGCATTTCACCTGTACTAGACCTATTCTTTCTTGGTCTGAATTTGTGAAAGGCCTGGAATCGAGGTTTGGTTATGTCTCACTAGTTGATTCTCATGGAATGCTGAGTAAAGTACGTCAGATTGGCTCTGTTGCGGAGTATCAACGTCAATTTGAATCCCTCAGTAATAAGGTATCAGGAGTTTCAGAAGAGCATTTGTTGGAGATCTTCTTGAGTGAATTGAGGGATGATCTAGCTTGAGAGGTTTAGATCATTTTTTCCCAAATCTTTGCTTCATGCTATGGAATTAGCTCGGGTACATGAGGTTTGTTGCACCCGTAATTATCTCAAAATATTTCAAGAGATTTGTCTCACGACAACCGACGAAAAATACGGCGTAGTGCCGACGTCGTCGGACCGCGGAGTATCTCCACAACTTAGGGTTCATCGACCCGACCATACAATCGCAAGCGGCGTCGCAGCAAGGAAAATTAAGGGGAAGATATGCATGCACACCTGTCAAAGTAGCCGAGCAAGTGTATCACACGACACGGACGGATGCAAAGATTTCTCTCCACGGGGCGACGCACAACCAAACAACAAACAAGACAATCCTCCGCTCCCGCACGAGTCTCCACCGGCGTATGGCTGCCACACGGCGAAGAGTGGACCTTGGGGAGCAATAAATACATAGTTGAGGTTTCTCCTTGACCCAGGGCGACAGAAATGGGGGAAAAAGACGCGGAGAGGGTCCAAAAGGGTGCCCCGGGGCTCAAATGACCCCGCTGGAACCCAAGGGGGGTCGACCGGCCCCCGCGGGACTGCGGCCACCCCGCTGGGCCCCAGCGGGGTCAACCGACCCCGCGGGGGGTCGTGTCAACCCGCTGGCCTCCCAGCGGGCGGGGTCATTTGACCCCGCTGGCGGGTCCATCCCCCCAGGTCCCCGTGTTCCAAAACAAAAAAAAAGAAAAAAAGGAGGAGAGGGGTGAAAAAGGCTTTAAGCCACCCCACCTAGACAAAAAAAAATGGGTTTTGAACCCCACCTTGTCAGAATTGGGGCTAAACTCACTTTTTTGACATAACCGAGACAATTCTCCACATTTCTGTCAACCTGGGTCCCCTCACCTTCTATAAATAGATCCCCAAGGGTCCGAGGGAGGAAAAAAGAATCTACGAAGAAGAGGTTACGAAGCATCCAACACTCAGAGTTTGTTCGTTTGTTTTGACCCATGAGGGGTAAGTCCCCGGGTCTTGTATTTATACCCCTAAGGGGTATTGTTGTAATTATGCCTCTCAGCGGACCGTGTTTGTAAGTTTCTATATCCCGGGACGATTAAACTATGTAGTTCCGCCCCTCTAACAGGGGAATTACGAAAACGTCCTCTCCGGGTTTGTAAGAAACAAAAAGTCCTGTTACTTGCAGTTATACCCTGCAATTTCTTGTAATTGGGGCTACGCCCCTACTTCTTGCGTTAGTGCAGATCTTTGTACAGTCGGCAACTCACCGACAACTATTGCACCCACTGGGGCCATAAATGTATCTGGTGTATTCCACAAACCTTCTTTGTACATCGATCGGGAAAATTACAAGAAAACCCCTTCGACTTGTGGGAATTACACACATACCCCTCTTTTGGCAAATTGACAGATGTGTGCCTTCTATGAAGCCCCTTGTCATTCCTTCGGTCCGAGAGTGTTGTCAGCTCAGTCCAACACTTGAGTGTCGCCTCGAACCTAGGTCTATGTAGGGTGTGGTAAAATTATCAAAATACCCCTGTGACCTAGAAATGGTCTAGTCGCCCTTAAAACCCTTCATAAATAGCCTTAGCGCCCCGAAAGGTCAGGAACCCGGTGCTACCTCCGTTCCAACCCAAAGTTACAGGGGTACCCCTGGCCTGGTAAAATTATCAAAATACCATCGGGGTCCAAGAAACATCCCGCTACTCTAAAGATGCCTATGGCTCTTGCAAAACTGCATTCATCTCCTCCTAAATTCAAGGTTTTGCTCGAACTTCAAAGTCTTGGCGAAATCCTAGCCCAGTAAACGTGTTGGTGGTAAACGAGTGGTTGCGGCGAGTCACCCAAGTGATAGTGCCCTTAACATCTGAACCTATGGAGAGGACTCTGGGATTTCTTTGACAGTTAAACAAAGGTGTTCAGACGTTAGGCCGATGTAAATCAACACTGACTTCGGTCAGTGGGGAGAGGTCTAGCACCCGAACCCAAATCGTCTGATACTATGCGCACCCACGGAATGAACCCCTACATATAAGGGAATGTTTCTTTTCAAAAATAACATTTATTTTTTCTATATAAAATTCTGTGGCCGACAAGGTTAAATTTAATTTCAGGAGAAGGTTTCCCAGTCATTTTAATTTTTCATCACCTTCTTCTAGTAAACCTCCTACAACGGTGACGACTCCACCGCCAATTTTGCCACACCCTACCAAGATTGCTACACCTGTTCGCAAACTTACCCCTCAGCAGCTGCAAGACAGGAAGTCTAAGGGCCTATGTTATAACTATGACGACAAATGGGTCCCCGGCCATTCTTGCCCGTCACATAAGTTGTTCTTGCTGTATCTGATATGGGATGATACTAAATTTTCAGAGATCACAGATTTGGCTATTGAGGTTCCTGAAGAAATTGTTAACAGAGATTTAGTTTTGAAATAATTAAAACTTCATCTCCACAAAGCACAGAACAGAATGAAAAAACTAGCCGATCGTCACAGATCAGAGAAAGAGTTTTCTGTTGGAGATTGGGTGTATCTTAAATTACAACCTTACAGACAGAAGTCAGTTGTCTATCGCTACAATAATAAGCTGTCTGCAAAGTTCTTTGGGCCGTTTCAGATTCTGCAACGTATAGGTGCAGTGGCATACAAGCTGCAGCTTCCCCCTTCTTCCAAGATTCATCCTGTGTTTCATGTCTCTCAATTGAAGAAACGATATGGTGACCAGCAAGCTCCTACTATACCACTGCCAAACAACTTCCATCCAGTTGACAGGCAACCAGTTGCTTGCTTAGGCAGGCGTATGGTCAAGAGGGATAATAAAGCTGCAGCCCAAGTGCTCATACAGTGGGATGGTCAATCCTCATCCGATGCGACGTGGGAAGATTATTATGACTTCTGGGAACAATTTCCTACCTTCGACCTTGAGGACAAGGTTGCTTCCGAAGGAGGGGGGATTTGTAACAGATAAACCGGTTTAAACTGGTGGGTAGTGTTAGTTAGGCAGGCTAACGGCTGCTACCGGTCTCGACTCGTAGTTAGGAAATTGTTGGGGTGTTTTTTATTAGAAGAATAGATAATAAATAGAAACGATTTAGCTGACTGTATCAAGAATTAGTGACTTGGGGAGACTGGCCCGAAATATAGTGTGGCCAAGCCCCTAGTAGTTGTAATAGACACTATAAATAAGAGAAGGCAGTAGCAGATGGAGAGGTTTCGAATGCCAGAAATATCTCTCTCTACTTCTCCCTGTCCCTCCGCATCAGTTCTCTGTAGTCCCTCCCAGTTCGTAGCCCAGTAGTTTAGCTTCCATTTCCTGTCGCCCTCCACCGGATTGCCGGGAGCCAGTGTTCGTGGATCTTACATGGATGATGCCAGGAGACGCGGATCGGGTTTACCAGAGGAAGCGTGACAACAGTGGACATGATTTCAATAAGCAGTTAGTTTCCAGTACAATCAAGAAAGTACCACATGGTTGTTGCTGTGTATTTGTAGATCTATAACATTTTCAACTCCAAGGACCAATAGGTTGTATGTGAATAAGAGAGTTGGACTGTAATAACCCCAAAATTTGAATGGGGATTAATGCAATCTTAGAAGAATTAAGGTTAAAATTTTAGAGACCAATTTTATTTATTTATTTATCATTATTATTTTTTGATAACCAAGAGTAAACCCACACATCCAGGATCGAGCCCAGCACTTCTGGTACCCCAAGCCAAAGGCATGCCAAACGGCACTCTTGGACAGTGGGCACCCACCAGCTCACCAAATCGCATGGGTCAAATGTAGATCTTGAGCAGTACCCACCCAGGCTTTATGTCCACGGTACGAGTCAATATTGATAACTCATGGTTACCTATAAGGACCCTTACCCAACTCTCCTACCCCTGGTGGACTCGGACCAATTTTACAGGGGTTTCAGGTTAATGGGCAAGACTTAAGCCCATGAAATGGGCTGTAGAGGCCTTAATGGGTCACCCTTAGGGGGCCAGTACAATAAGGGAGGCAGTTCCCTTATTGGGCCTTGGGAAGGGCCAACTGGAGCCAGCTGGCGGTCCAGCCCTTATGAGACCGCCACATCCTCTCTTCTGTATAAAAAAGAGGGTCAGGTCAGGTCTCCATGACAGGCTGACCAGCAGTGAGATAGAAAGAGAGAAAGATAGAAAGGAAAGAAGGTGGGAGAAGCCAGTGAAAAAGGTGAATTTCCCGAGGGGCAGTCCTGTCCAACACTTATCTATGCATGGACAGCAGTGAGAAAGGAGGAACTAAGGCTCCACAACGTGTAGGAAAAGGATCTTGTTCAGGCAGATGTTGTAATCTTTCCTCTCCCTTTTCTTTTTGGTGCTTACAGCCTGCTGTGGATTTCTCTCTTTCCCCTTCTCCTTTCTGGGCTTGTGGGTGGTGTGTGGAACCCATAAAAGTATGTGCAGAGGAAGGGATTTCCATACTTGGCCTATTGGACAGATTTGTGGAATGGGGAATTAATCTAATACTAAGTGCCCTTTGTTACAAGAAGGTTTGGTTTTACATGGTACTTTCACTACTTGGTATTAGACGAGTCATGTGTGCTGTCAGTTGATTTTCTACTATTCAGTCACTGTTTTCTCATGATTTCATTGTGAATCTTCCTGCATTTATTGTTTAGGGTTTAACCGCTTTCTAGTCACTATCATGTTACACATCTGCCCCCCCTTCCTACATGAAACCTTCAGTTGTAGGTACAAAAACTCTGTATATTAATGTACTATCATGTGAATAATTGTGGCATAAAAGTTAAACAAGAAAAGTGCTAAATGCGTTAATTCAATCCAAGACTATTTTGAGTTAGACATGGTCTAAAATGTTGCATATATAATCTGATCTTTATGACCAGTTTTAACAATATTAAAGGTGGCATTTTTTCTCTATTAGCCTAAATTGTCTCAATATGCTCCGCATGGAATTACTGAATTCTAATTCCTATTCCTAGAATTGTGAAAGACTTCAGGGAGAGGTGTTGCATGAATGAGTTGGTTCCCTAGACCAACGCATAACCCATGGTAAGGATGTAGTTGTATATACCCCTCTTTGGGTGTACACAAAGTTTCGATGCAGTCTGCCTCTGAAGTTAGGTATTTTTCCCCTCACTTGAGAAAATCTTATGTAGTCTGATTCTGAGATTATTTTCCTAAATTTATAATCTTAGAAAAATAACTTTCCAAAAGAACAATTTTTTTCATCCTATTTCTCGGAACAGTTTTGCCCCCCTCCAAATAATGCTGGCTCTGCCACTGCTTTGGAGGTTCTGATTCTCCATCGAAGAATAAAGTTATCTAAGAAATTATATTTAAAAATACTACTACAGTGCCACACTTTTCCCAAACTCGATGTGAGGAATTCGGTGATCCCAAGCTTGGGAGCACCTTAATTAAGTTCACTTTTCCTGTCGCCCGGTTTCCAAATCAGACGGCCAGAAAAGAGTGGCCAAAGGTGGTAAAAAGTGTGGCACCATAGCATTACTCTATATTTTTAATAGTATGTGTGTATATCACCAGGTTATGATACTTCTAGCAAGTGAACCCATGCACTAGAATATCCTATTCCGGTGCATTTCTTAGAGTCAGGGTACTGAGTACTTTGCCCTTTTTTGTTCAGTTAAGTTCAAGACCCATGAATGCCTTGCTGTTTAGGGACTAGAATCCAGGTCTCAGGCTTCTGTTTGACTCAGGATAGAGAATGGTTAATTATGGTTGAGTCCTACGATGGTAAGGCTATTGAAAACCATGTCATTCAACTAATTCGACCCCATCCACCCCCCTTCAAGTTATCAGTACCCCTTTTGAGGGGTTGGACCAGGGTCCAGTGGGGCCCAGATAAGTGGTCAGTCCACCACTCTACTCTAGTTACTTCTATTCTGTTTTAGTCTATCCTTAGAACAGTTGATTTCCCTGCCACTTCAAGTTTATGCTTCTGCTCCGTCACCCTACAGGACTGTCTTATGATCTGTTGTCTGAATTCTGTGGAAAAGATGTTTTGGAGCTTATTCTGTTCAACTTGTGCTATTGTTTGCCCAACTTTGGACACAACAACTATTTTCTCTAACATTGAGGACATTGCTTTCTGTCTATAGGTTCAGTAGTTCTCCAGGGCAAGTTTACGTAATGATACATTAGAGCCTTGTAAAGCTACAAAACCATAAAATTGGGAAGCTTTCAGTGACTTGAAATCTGACATCTTCATTCGTACATACATTAACATGAAAGTGTCTAGTGAAAATTATGACAATCTAAGTAGCCGTAGCTGTTCTGTCTTGTTTAGTTGCTTCAATTGTGATGATTGCTATAGTATCTCTATCTGCTGTCCCTTTTGAGCAGTTCACACTTGATAACTGTGTAACACTTCTGTCGTTTGTTTTCTGTATTTTGCCTCATATTCTCTGTTAATGTGCTCAGTACATGAAAATTTTAATGTTTCACTTGCTAGCTCTATTACATCCTTTTATTATTGTCCCAGGTATAAGTTTATGGGATGCCTACATGAATTGTGAACTCACTGCCACTCCTCTGTTTTTGTGTAAGAGGCCAGGTCAAAGCAAACTAAGCGAGGACTCAAAGTTCACTTAAAGAAATCTTGGCTCAGTAATCACTTTGAATAAAGACTTGTCTGCAGAGAGCAATCTGAGTTGGCGGTGAGTTACCATAGTTAATTTTTTTTTAAAGTGGTTGGCACCACTATATATATAAATAAAAAGAAGGAAAGTGGGATTTACAAGTATACGCTCTGTGCTCTCAAAACATCCCTTTACACCCCTATAGGAAATGGGACCCTCCAATAAGGTGCGTCACTCTCTAACCCTCCAAAATGGATAAAAGCATAGAGTTGTGAGCATTTGCATTACATAAAAGAATAGCCCACTCCCTCACCCTATCAATTACAAAATCCCATACTTTCTCTAGTATTGTAGCCTCATTCTTGAAGATTCTCCTGTTCCTTTCACCCCATAAGGCCCAAAGAGTAGCATGACGCATGAATCACCATATCCGCCTATTGCCCTTGAGCGGCCTATACCTATGCCAGTCCTTCAAAAGTTGCACAATCTGCCTGGGCTGCATGCCACAATGTATTCTAGCTAATATATGTCACCACATATCCTGGGTGAAATGGTAGTCAATGAAGAGATGGTCCATGCTCTCCTCCTCTGCCCCAGACAAGCAGCATCATGTCTTGGATACCATGCAGGAACGTAGCAAGTCTATCCCGAGTAGGAAGCCTTCCATGTGAGATCCTCCACAACAAGACCTTCACCTTCAGGGGGCTCCAAGGTTTTCATACTTCTCTATGCAATGAATGTCTCGGCCTGCTATCAACACCCACCTGATAAGCCGACCTAACAGAAAAGTAACCCCTCTTGTCCCATCTCCATGACCACTCGTCTGTCCTACTCTTAATTGGTCTGAGCTGTTAGAGAATCTGAAGCATACAATCAAGCTGGCCAATCTCCTCATCCCACATGTGCCTTGGGAAAATAAGACTTCAGGTGCCCCCTGCCTGCCTATCAAACAACTGACCCACCACTGCTATCGACTCCACTGCCACCCCATAAAGTCTAGGGAAGAGGTCCTCAAGAGGATATCTGTGCACCATCCGTCCTTCCAAAAGCGGCATTGATGTCCATCCCCCAACCTCACTCTAACACCTGCCCTGATGACATCAATGCTCCACAATATACCCCACCAGACATGGGATATGCCCTAATGAGGTGAAGATAACAAATCCCAAATCCTTGCTTTGCCATAATGTTTTTGCCTGATAACCATGCTCCAAAGCCCCTCGTCCTATGAGTCGCACTTCCAAAGCCATTTGCTCAATAATGCCAAATTGAAATCCCTTATGTTTTTTTAAGCCCAGTTCACCCACCTCCTTGCTCTTGCATGCTTTTCCCCAAGCGATGTCATACCATCCTCTATCTCTCGTTGCATCCCATGCCAAAAGAACCTTACCTGAATGGATTGCAGCTTCCTGGCAATAGAGAGAGAGATCCAGAAAGTAGAGAGGTAATAGATAGACAAGCTATGTAAAACAAATTGACACAGCATCAGCCGGCCTCCATAGGAGAGTAGTTTTGCCTTCCACCGTACTAGCATGCATTCAAATCTCTGCACCACAGATTGTCAATCTTGCTCCGTAAGACATTATGGGTTAGAGGCAAGCCCAAATAGGTAATAGGAAAGTGGCCAACCTGACAGCCTAGAATAGCTGCCGCTCTTCTGATGGCCCTCTGTTTCAGATTCACTCCAATCACTTGGCTCTTACTAAGGTTGGCTTTGAGTCCATTGTCCTCTTGTAACAGTTCCAGCATCATTCTTATGCTGTAGAGCTGTCCCTCACCTTCTACCACAAATGGTATTGCATCATCAACGGTGGGATACACATAGACCCTATGGAGCAACTTGGAAACCACTAATTAAATCATGAGCTTCAGCTCTCAACCACATCCTGCTCAAAATCTACGTCACTAGGACAAACAAGAGAGGGGACATGGGGTCGCCCTATCTCAAACCTAGACTGCTGTGAAAATAGGGTGTGGGTACCCCATTAATGAGAACTGCAAATGTAACTGAGTGAATGCAAGCCCTAATCTAACCAATCACATGTCATCAAAGCCCATCCTGCTGAGAACCTCTGGTAGACACTTCCAACTAATCTTGTAATATTAAGTCAAGCTTGAGTACAAGCCCCCTCTTTCTTTGTGCTTTAATTGCATATAGGCATTCATGGGAAACCACAAGTTCTCTTGGATGAAACGCCCTTTGATGAAGGCACCTTGGTATCCATTGACAACCCTGCCCATAACACTGTCTAGTCTTGCCGCCAAAAACTTTGTGATTATTTTATAGGTCCCATTGAGCATGCTAATGGGCCTATAATCTTTGAAGCACTTGGCACCTCGTTTATTAGGGATGAGAACGATCAACGTTTTGTTGATTCCTCTCAAGTGAGCCCACCCATCTTGAAATTCCCCTAGAGCTTGGAGAAGATCCGCTTTAATGATAACCCAACAATGGTGGAAGAAACTCATAGGAAAGCAGTATGGCCCTAACGCTTTTATCACCTACAAGAGAAAATACAACCTTCTTCACTTCCTCTTCTTCAAAAGGCCGGGTAAGAGCTTGTCTCTCCCCAACCAACAGCCGCAGGAGGAGTCCTTCTGCAATGGAAGGTCTAGCTGGCTCCTCCTCAGTGAATAGATGGGAATAGAAATGGCTAGCATGTCTTATGATGTCTTCAAGTGTGGTAAACAACTAGTTTCCCTCTCTGATGCAATTGATGAAGCTCACATGCCTCCTCCCTAATGCTATCTTTTGGAAATAATAAGTGTTCCTATCTCCCTCTTTGAGCCATTTTTCCCTGGCTCTTTGCTTCCAGTAGATCTCTTTAAGGAGGATCTCCTCAAGCTTTGCCCTCAGTTTTTCCCGTTGACTTATGTCTGGCTCATCAAGTAGGCCTAGTTCTTCCAGAGCATCTAGACCCTCTAGTTGAAGCCGGATCCCATACTTTACTACCTTGTTGGGAGAGTCTTGCTGGCCCACTTATTCAG
This sequence comes from Amorphophallus konjac, assembly GCA_022559845.1. NCBI lineage: Eukaryota > Viridiplantae > Streptophyta > Magnoliopsida > Alismatales > Araceae > Amorphophallus > Amorphophallus konjac. The sequence continues at coordinate 162,387 of JAHNEJ010000379.1, read as the reverse complement.
CTCCTTGGCTAAGTGCTTCAACTTTCCCACCATTCTAGCCATGGCAAAAGACTCCTGCCTCCGCTTTCCCCATTCCCTACTGACAATGTCCATTAAACTTTCATCTCTGAACCAATATCTCTCCATCCTGAACTGCCTTTGCCTCACCCTCCTAGAGCTAGTCCTGAGCAAAATAGGCTTGTGATCAGAGATAGACCTGGCTAGTGCCATAGCATCTATGTGTGGGAAATGATCTTCCCAATCCACAAGGACAAAGAACCTATCAAGTATGGATAAAGCTGGATCAGCTCTCAGGTTGGACCAAGTGACTTGAGCATTAGAGGCATGGACATCAATCAAAGCCGCTGCATGTACAAATTCCTAGAAATCTTGAAGCTCCCTTGAAGAAACAAAGCCACCTGTTCTCTTCTGTGCCGAGAGGACAATATGGGAATCTCCCCCAGCACACCATGGGCGGCTTGAGCTGACATGGTGAACTAGGAGCCCTTCCCACAATCTTTCTTGTCCTCCCTGTTCTGAGGTTCATAGACCACCGAGGAGTCCCATCTGAAGCTGCCCTTGATGCTATGGAAAGAGAGGGATATAGCCCCCCTTTGAATATATCTGAACTCCACCTCATCTACCTCAAACTCATTCCACATCACCATAATACACCCCCCCCTTCTACTGGAGAGGTCTCCCCTCTCAATAGTCTAGTGCCACCAATCTCCCTCAATATCCTCACCATCCCCTCACACTTCGTTTCTTGAAGACGTAGAATATCGACCTTACATTTTCTGACGAGGTCCTTCACAACTCTCCTCTTTTCCCTCCCACCATCCCCCCCACAGTCCATGAGACAATCCTCATTGGTACTAGATATTGGTCACCCTCACTCACTTGCTCCTCATCACCTATTCATCCCCCTCACCACCCTTATCACTCATCCTAGCAGATTTGCTCCCCCTACTCTCCCTAGCCAAGTAGCCACCACTTCTGAACTTTCATAAAAAGCCCCTTGATGTCCTTTTCCATCCCGGCAAAAGACACCCCAATCTTCTCAGCCAGCTCCTGCAGATGTTCCTTAGTCCACCTCTCCACCACAGTCACCATCTCCTTGACTTCCTCCTTTCCCAGCCCATGAGTCTCCTTCCTGCTCTCCTCATACAGGATACAACTGCCCATCCCCACTTCCGGGAATGCCTCCTCTGCCCTAGCTGAGAAGTCCTCTAGCAAAGCCGGTGGATGCTCTTGATGAAGCGGTTCTTTGAAGAGGGCTGCCGGATACCTCTCCCCAAGGTCCCCCTCCGTGATCTCCTGCAGGAGACCCTTTCTGCTATTGGTCTCCAGTGCCAGTGGCGAAGTGTGACTGTCCTACAAGCTGATAGGAGTGGCTCTCACCAGCAAAGCATGCAGGTCAACACCTCCTCCCTCCTCATGGTCGCTGCCAGACCCGGAGCCCGGAACACACCCGCCATAGGATGGCCATTGTGGCAGCAACCTTCACCGCCCTGGCTCCCCCAAAAACGGATGGCTAGCCACCGTGGTCTCCTTAAGGGTCAATCGACCCATGGATGGCAGTTTCGGCTGAAACCGATACGTTTCGGCTAAAACGTATCGGTTTCAAACCGGAACGATTCAAAACCGGACCTACTCACTATAGCAGATCCGAAACTAAAAAAAATATATTTTAAGTGTTTCGGGCATTTCGGCCCGATACCGGGTGAAACTGGACACGAACTCCCCTCTTAAGGGGAGTTCAAGTCCGCCCAACCCCCATATCTGAGATCGGAGGGGCTGCCGGCCAGGAGAGGTGGAGGAGTAGGGGGGAGCTTGGGATTGCCGGGAGGAGATCTTGCTGCCGCCGCCGCCGTTTCTTGTTGTTTACAGTGCATAGCTGCCACTGCCGCCGCCGTCGTTCACATCATTGCGTTGAAGATTCCTTAAGAAACTTGTAAGTTTTTGCTTTTATTTTCTTTATTTGATAGTTTTCTTGTTGTAGGCAAGGTTATCTACAATATATTAATTTTTATACGTTAATTATGGTAAATCTTCAAATTATAGCCTAATTAGCGATTTAAATTTGAGACTTTTGTCTAATTAAGTAAGTTTAGCGTCAATTGAAACTTAATTAAGCTTCATTGAATGCTTTAGGGTGAGAGCATGCTGCTAATTGTACTATACGTCGGGTAATTAGGGTAAATCCCCAAATTAGGGCCTAATTAACTGTTTACATTTGGAGTTTTGTCTAATTAGATAAATTTAACGTTAATTGAAGCTCAATTAAGATTCATTGAATGTTTTAGGGTGGGAGCATATTACTAATTGTATTACATGCCGGTAATTAGGGTAAATCCCCAAATTAAGGCTTAATTAGTGATTTAAATTTGAGGGTTTTGTCTAATTAGGTAAATTTTACTTCAATTGAAGCTCAATTAAGCTTCATTGAATGATTTAGGGCAAGAGCATGTTAGTAATTGTATTACACATTGAATAATTAGGGTAAATCCCCAAATTAAGGCCTAATTAGCGATTTAAATTTGGAGGTTTTATCTAATTAGGTAAACTTAGCTTCAATTGAAGCTCAATTAAGTTTCATTGAATGTTTTAGGGCCAGAACATGTTGCTAATTGTATTTAATGAAGGGTAATTAGACAAAATCCCCAAATGTGACCCTAATTAGCGATTAGAAATTGGGACTTTCGTCTAATTATCTCAATTCAGCATAATTTGAAGCCTAATTATGTTTCATTGCATTTTTTCATTGTACTTAAAACCATTTGTCTTTGACTGTCTTAATGCAGCATCATGGGTAGACGTGAACAAAGTCAGGAGCAGTAAGGGTAGAACGATCTGGGTTGAGCCCACCTCACCTTAATTGATGCTGGAAGAAGAAAAGTCAAATGTAATTATTGTGGTAAGGAGATACATGACGGAATTACTGAAAGAAAGTAGTATTTGGCAGGGATAATAGGATATAGGAGAGGTCAAGCAATGTGACAAATGTCCCCGGCAAGTGATAGAGGAAATGCGCCAGTGCCTTCTGGGCAAAAAAGACAGGATGCAATGAAGGGCTGAAGATCAGACTAGAATTGCTGAGAAGATTTCAGGCAGAGTAAGCAAAAGGGGAAGGAGGGATGATGATGAGGAAGACACTGATGATTAAGATCTAGAGTTGACCAAAGCAGTAGAGCATGAGCGTATGACTCGAAGGAAAGGAAAAACACCGATAAGATTAGGGACCTACTCCAATACAGCTGATGTAGCACAACGTCCTGACACTGGTGCAACCCCCCAGAGAGTAGGTCCCATGGACAGCTACGTGCACAGAAGGCAAAGTGTTCCACAGTAAAAAATCAAACAAGTATTGAGAGGGGTCAAAAAATCAGCTGAAGCTGCAGGGCATGCATTTAAAAGTATTTGCAAATGATTTTTCCATGCAGGTGTACCTGCACATGTAGCTGAATCAGAATACTGGCAACTTATGATTGATGTCATAGTAAATGCTGGCCCTGGCTTCAAGGCCCCATCACGTCGAGACATATACAGTGTGACTTTCAGGCAGAAGTTGAGGAGCTTCATCAGTGGGTTGAAAGCTCCAAACATATCTGGATGGAGAGAGGATGCACCATTACGTGTGATGGTTGGACTGATACCACGAAGAAGTCCATGATCAACTTTCTGGTTTATTGCATCGAAGGTACAGTGTTTGTGAAATCAATTGATGCAACTAAAAAGAATGCAAATTATTTGTTTCATTTGATGGATGACATGGTAGAACAAATTAGAGAGGAACATGTCGTGCAAGTAGTCACCGATAATGAAGTCAGTTACAAGACTGCTGAGAAGAAGTTGATGCAGAAGTGCAAGCATTTATATTGGCATTCATGTGCAACATATTGTCTGGACTTGATACTTGAAGACATTGGGAAGGACAAAAATGTGAAGAAGACAATTGAGAGGGCACAGAATATCACTCAATACATTTATGGCCATCATAGGATCTTGAACATGTTCAGAAAGCATGCAAGTGGGAGCCGAGATATCATCCGTGCAGAGCCAACAAGATTTGCTTTAAATTTCATTTCTTTGGAGTCCTTGCACAGGTATAAGAATGAGCTCAAGTCTTTCATGTACCACAATTCCATGCGAGATTAAATAGACAAATCCAATGTTGATGCTCAGATAGATTATTCAGATGTGCCGCATCGTAGAAGACAGCAAATTTTAGAACAGAGTCTCACGTTACATGAAAGTAGTCACACCCCTCGTGAAGGTCCTAAGAATGGTGGATGTCGATGACAAGAATGATATGGGATATCTGTACGAGGCCATGGACTGTGCCAAGTTAGACTTGCAGAAATTCCTTCCCAGAGTGTATGAGAAATGGTGAAAAATTATTGACAACAGATGGGAGAACTCATTACAATATGAATTGCATGCAGCTGGTGAGTGATTAATTGTACTGATATAAAATTTATTATTTTTTAAGTTAATTTACATCTTACATTTAGTTAATTATACACAAATGCATGTTATTTCCTCAACCCTCAATTTATGTACAATGCCAATGCAAACGTTGATGACGAGGTACTTCAAGGCACCTTAAAAGTCATTGGTCGTTTATCAAGGACACCAGAAAAGAGACTTCAGGCTGAGCTACAGGTTAGCCTTTATTGATTTTATCAATAAGAGGAAAAGAATTTACTTAATTACTTATGTTACTCTGTAACTTTATCCTTATAAATGGACAATTATAAAATGAGGACTGGGACATATTCTCACTCACAATTGCAATACGCTGTGAGAAAAGTGAGCCCGAGTATACTAAATCTTTGTACTTAAATTGGGTCAATATGTATTAGTATATCATGAAGAATTGATCTTCATTTACAATTTACATTTATTTGTTTATGGTTAGTGGAACAACTGACTGGTGGATAATGGTGAACAATAGGAATTTGAGCAGTAATGCATTGGCTTACATTGCAATTAGGGTGCCGAGTCAAACAACATCAAGAAGTCAATGTGAAAGGAATTGGAGCACGTTCAACCTTATACACTCAAAGGTTCACAATCGGCTAAAGGCTGAACGTCTAAAAAAACTGGTTTACTGCCACTATAACATAAGGTTGAGAATAAAGAACATGAGGCTCAGACAATAGTTGAGCGTCACAGACGATACAACTGGCCAAATTGATGTGGATGCATTATTTGATGATGACAATCCCTTGCAATCTTGGGTTGAGGTACGAGCGCAAGTTGATGAACCCGTATTTGATCCTGATGACAGAACATAGGCAGAGGATATATTGGATGGAGATGAGCCAGGGGATCTAGAATTCGGAGGATCAATAAAGAGGCGAAGAGTGACTCATGAGCACCAGAGAGAGGAAAAGTCTTTGTTTGTTGACGACACTAAACAACAGCTTGAGATTGAGCCAGGTAGATACTCAGAATCAGATAGCAGGCCAGTCACTCCTAGAATGGTCAAGCCACCTCCATCCTTAAGAAAAAGTACATCAGTGCATGAGATGACTAAGAGGACTAGTGTTGCTTCTCGAGAGGACCCGACAATTGAGCAGATGAAGCAAGTTTATGTGAGAGACACGCCACGGGGAAAATGACTCCTTTCAAAGATGAACGAGATCATCACACCAAAAGAAAAAAAAATAAAGCCAAAGGCTAGAATGCGATTGGTTTCTTATGGTTCTGATGATGATGATGATGATGCACCAAGTGATGATCCCAGTGCAGCTACATGTGCTACTACTGGCGATGGCATGTATGCACCTACTTCCTCCTTCCACGTTGACATGGACAGATGATACAGTCATAGTGAAAGATGATATGATTCATAGAGCCAATATGGACATCCAACAGGTTATGGAGGTGGCCAACACGAAACATGCATTTATGAGTGGGGTCATCAACCAAGATTCCAATTTCCAGTTCCATCCAGTAGCAGTTATAGGTCAGCATCCTCTTCTAATCCTCAAGGTTCTATTTCTTATGCTGATTCTGGATTCCAATCAAGCCAACAACCTTATACTCCAAGAGGGATCCAAAGACGGATGCACGACTTAGCTACATCATAGTTTGATTATAGTGAATATACAGAATATATGCAACATTTTTATGGGTATTAACAGCAAAAGCCAGATGATAAGGGAGAAAGTTCTTCCAGCTATGATCCATATTAGTGCATCATTATTTGGATAGAGATCATTTAATTTCTATAACATTTACTGTGTTTGTAATGTTTATTGTACTACTTGAACCTATTCCATGTTTAATATGTAGCGAATATTAGTTTAACATGTCCAATGCCTATTTCTAGCCCTTAATCCAATTTATTCATAATCAAATGCATGTCTAATGATTTTTTTCTGATTTTATTATTTGTTTTTAATTTTTTCTAAATTTTTTAAATTACCTGAACGGGATTTGGCCAGTTTCAGCCGAAATCAAAACCGATACGTTTCGGTTTCGGACCCGGCCGAAACCAAGTCCGAAACCGAAGCTGCCATCCTTGAGCCGACCGCTTTACAGGTGGCTGGACTGGCCATGAGCATATGACAAGTAGTGATTGGGATGCCATCGGACGGTCACCAGCAGGGTATCGGTGCATCTCGTTGTTGCCCACTGTTGGTAGACCTCCACATGAAGATCCCTCTGTCGCCATCAACCTCTTCACCAGCCCCCTAGATGGCATTGAATAGTTGCCGCGCGACTGTTGGGAGGCAGCTGGACAGTCACCGAGAGGGTACCGGTGCAACTCGATGAAGCTTGCCAGAGCTGGGCCTCTATCGGAGGTTCCTTTTACCAGACATTGTTGTACCATCTGATTGGCCGCACATCCAACAACCGGGTAAGGGAGACGAGGAGAACTGGGTCCGTCAGACCCGTTTGGCCAGCGACACCCGGACTCGGGTAAGCCACGGGCCAACGGGTAGGGGGCCGGATTTGTTCTTGTGCTGGTTAGGCGAGGTCCTGTTTCAGTAGGCCTGTTTGATCCTACCTGACCCCGACTGGCAAGCGGCCCATAAGGCGAAGTAACGTGATTCGAGTTTGAATCTCTCGTCGTTGATGTGCCATGTACCCCCTCCCATAGCTGGTCATCTTCTTCCTCCTACGGCAGACCGTGCAGCTCTAACCCTGGCGGCGGCGCTCCCTATAATTCCTCTGTGACCCAGAACCAGATGGTGAAGGTGTCCCCAACGATATCGACGGTGATGACGGTTGCTATCTTTGCCATGCCGGACACCTAACAACAACTTTGACCATCAGAGCAAAGCTGAGGCTGCCACTCGCCACTCTCCTGAAGTGCCAGACTAAGGACAGTCCTTCCTCGTCGCAAAGGATCAGGGGGGTGCCCTCCAGCGTGATTCGGACCCTCTTCATCTTAGGGTTGGGGAAGGTCCCCCTAGCCATTGTCCACCGCTGTAGACGGAGAAGGGCGCCTCCCGCCGCTATGTAACCTATTTCGGCCATCACCTCCACCGACTCTTCCTCCTACTCAGCAGCAAGAAAGGTCGATGTCGACACCCATCTGGTAGATGCCTAAGCTTTGCTTCTACCCATGTATCCATCGGTGCCACCCAAAGACAGCGCCTCATCCATCCAATCCAGGCGTGCAAGAGCTCCGCCGGGTTCACGCTTGCTTCCAGACACAGCCTGTTCCCCATCTCCTTCTTCCCCAGTTGAAGCCTACCCCTGACCACATCCGCAAACGACCGGTGGCGCCCGAAGCCTCCTTGTTCCCTTGCAAGAAGCGATCCCCCTTCCCCGCAAAACCTTCTGATATGGCCCTTCTTCCGCACCTGAAGCGGGTGGGAACTCGGCCAGCAAGCAGCCTCAAAGGACTACGATCCCCACCTCCAAAGCCATCGGGCCTCCCTGAGACTGGTTGGTCGGAAACCAATGGACGCGCACCCCATCCTCCGAGGGGGACTCTATTCATCCCAGAGGCTAGCTCGGCGGACATCCTCCCTGTCAGGCCATGGTCTCGAGACCCCAGAGCTTCTCTCTCTAGGATTGGCTAGAGAGAGAGAGAGAGGGACTCTCAGGTTCTTCGAGTTATCATAGCTAATTAGCTTTTCTGCTCTACTAGGGCATATTAATGTCTTTTCTTGGTTGTGCACATTATTTATGTTGTAGAATAATAATATCTATTCATATCTTGGCTTGCGTCTTAATAAAATTCGCTTTGTTATGTGTTCAGAACCTATTATTTCACTGTCTTACTCACTGGTCTCTCGATGAGGTCAAACTTGGACACGACCAGGGCTAGAGTTGCAACGGTTACAGAGACAGTGACCAAATATTGTAGGCAGTAAGTAAATACTGACTCTAGGAAGGATGACTACATGCAAATTCATGAAACCAAAAATCAGTATAGGGTTGAAGGACCCATAACCGATCAAATCAATTTGACCACAGCTAAAATCCATTAAGGATCAGCAATTTCCTCTCTAACTCCACTGATGCTGGGGAGCATGAGTACAAAAAGATTATATTTTTGCTTCTAGAGAGCAGGCAATAACATGATGTTTCATGTTTGAAAGCCACTAAAAAGAAGTAAACTGAAACATAGTTGGAAATAAATTAGTAAATTATTGCTATCCTTGGCATATAGCAGAACTTTATTTTTACATCATTTTCATTATAGCCAGAAAGAAAACAAATCATCCTCCTGACCCACTACTGGGATGCTCAGAATGAGGGAGATAAATTGGAGAGAGAGCATATGCCAAATACATATAATGGTGCCAGTCGTTTCATATGCCAAACAACTGAGAATACAGAGGCACTATGTAAGAATGAATGGGCAAGATGGCCATAAAGTTTGTCACAAGCGCCAATGATGGTGCAAGATATTTGACCTGTTACACACAACATATTACTGAATGCTAGACTGGCTCTATCCTTGGATGGTCTCCCCAGGGTTTGTTCCTTGTGTGGGGGAGGCAGATGAGTCTATTGATCACCTCTTTGTAGGCTGTCATTATTCACAAGAGGTGTCGCAGTAGCTGCTCTGCAAGCTCCAATGCCCTTTTCCTCTTGTTCACTTGGTGGAGAGTCCCCTTGGCAGCTGGGAAAATCTCTGGGTGCCCAAGGAGGACGACAGATCTGGTGGTTGGTTCTTCATGCTACAGGTGAAAGGAATATACAAATCTTCAGGAAGGAAGCTCTCACCTCCGAAAGGATGGCTATGTTGGTGGTGGATAGAATTAGAGCATGGGCTAGACTTCTTTGTAATGGAAACATTTGTTCTTCTTCCTTTTTAGCTTTTTTTTTTTTTGGGGGGGGGGGGGTGTGGAGGTGCATTGATCACACCATCTAGGTGTGTTTTTGTACAAGGGGACTTTTGGGAGCTGCACTACTAGTATATTTCCCCACTCATTTTTTCCTTTAATATATATGTGGTACTATCCACTTTCAAAGAAAAGAATATTACTGAATGCAACAAACAGTTATTATGGAGCCACTGGCCATTTCTTTTATTAATTAGTTATTTATGTAAATTAGATATCCATCCTGTTTTTCCAAGGCCGACAAGTAGATACTGTCCCCAGGTGAGTGGATCAAGTTGACAGAGTTATAATTCCTTTATATACCACAGCCCACGGAATCAGAAAAAAAAAAAAACAAGAGCATGGGTGTCAATGCAGCAAGTCTTCTTAGTGTCAGGTCAGAGTCGTCAGACAAGCATAACTCAATCACATTCATACAAATGGAAAGTCATATGATTATTATGTCAAGAAAGACCAATATGTTCTGGTCTACTAAAAGAAAAGGGCCAAGCCACACTAAGGATGGTTTGCCAGTTTTAATCATAGCCTTATCAGAATGAATCTTATGTGCCATGCATGTATGCTTTCGGTTTGAGAATAATGGAACCAATTCATTTCCATGTTAACAATATACTAACCAGAAAATAATCAAATAAAGGAAAGCCTAGCATATCAGGCATCAGCATAACTTTCAAGTAGGTTAAAGATGTACCCTCATGATAAATAGCCTCATGGTAAGCACGATAATATCTCGCATCCTGCACCGATCATGCACAGAATTATATGCAAAACAAATCATGCATGTGAATCAACAATGAGAGAACTCTCAAAGAACATACAGTAACAAACAGCTAATAGGACTAAAATTCTTTTCAGTTCTAGGCAAAAGAATTAAGATTGTTAGTGTATCCTAAGAGACAGAACTATAAAGTGAAAGAAGAAACAGAAGATGAAACTAGAAGAAGGCACTCACGGGCTATCATTTGCCTTCAATAGATGTTCAGTTCCACCAGAACTATGAATTGAAAATTCAGTTGCATATCCATATGGAATTGAAATCTGCAGAAGTATTTTGATTCAATCTTGGTTAATTTTGAAAACGAAACAGCACTTTACAAATTCCAAAGGCAAGATGCAATAAGCATGAGTCTCAGTCTAGTATACTGTTTCAAAAATATACAAGAAAATGTACAAATAAAAGAAAACTGGTAAAAAGAGCAGATTGTAATGAGGGTGGCTCTGCTCTGTGATCTGATGAGGCACAAGCTCAAGGCTCAAAGTCTGAACAATTGGACCGGCCTATTATCTGCTTTATCCGGACAGTTGTACTGGCCTACTCTATGTGTGTCAAATACCAGATATTTGGATGAAATACCAATAGTTGCTCATGGATACTCAGCCCTATGACACCTTAGTTTTCTTTTTCTAGAATGAACAACAATGAAGAATACCAAGGGACTGTCCACACACCAAATGTCCTTCCAGACATGGATACTTTGACCATCTCGAATGCGGCATTGAGAACTAACATAAAGGAGGTACCCTGCATGAAGAATACCTTTCCACACATGGGACTGCTTACATGAAGAGGCAGGGACCACATCCCAGACCCATCCTCTGCCATAATATTTCTGAGAAATCACTTCCAACCACAAAAGATTCAGAAGAACAAAGTTCCCACCGCTACTTAGCAAGATGTGACAAGTTGAAATCCGTAAGATCTTTACTTGCCAGAACACCGCAGCTCTTAGGCCTACACACTCTGCCCCAGTTGATAACTTGATATCATGCCATCCCCTCAATTTACCTCCACTTCTATACCAGAAGAATCTGCACGGAATACTCTGCAGTTTACTGGCCACTGATTTGTGGATCCTGAAGATGGATAGGTAATAAACAGAAAGACTATCCAACACTGATTTGCATAACACCACCCTCCCTCCATAAGAAATAAGACTACCCTTCCAACCTGCAAACCTAACTTCAAACTTCTGCACAACTCCCTGCCAGTCTTTGCATTTGATTGGCCCTACCGAAAGAGGGAGGCCCAAGTAGGTAATGGGGAACTCCACTCACTGACAACCCAGGATCGAGGCCATTAAGCGATTCATTTCTAACATCTCTGGAAGGTGTATGCCCTTCATGAAATTGACGAAGAAAAGAGCACCTTTCATATGGGACAAGGACTGCCAGAAGACCTTCAACCAAATTAAGGAGTATTTGTTATCTCCTCCGGTCTTAGGGGCACCTGTTAAAGGGAAGCTCCTTATTCTCTACATTGCTGCTATGGACGCCTCTCTGGGGGCACTCCTAGCCCAAATCAACGAGGAGGGCAAAGATCAACCCATGTACTATCTCAGCCGGAAACTCATCAGACATGATCGATATTCGCCTATGGAAAAGGTGTGCTTAGCCTTGGTATTTGCTGTCAAAAAGTTAAGACACTACCTCTTGGCACATTCAGTGGAGCTCATTTCAAAATGTGATCCACTCAAACTCCTGCTCAGTCAACCTGTTCTCCCAGGAAGACTCAAAAAATGGACCCTCATCTTCATGGAGTTTGACATCATCTTCGTCCCACGCAAGGTAATCAAGGGATAGGGAATAGCAGAGTTCTTAGTCACACATCTTGTGCCAGAACACTCACTGCTCAATATTGAGCTACCTGATGAGGAGGTGTTAGTGCCCCCGCCGGAAACAAAGGAATGTGTTGTAGACGTCCCACCACAAGCAGAGCAAGATGTCCTTGCTCTTGATTTGCCATTTTGGGAACTGTACTTTGACGGTGCTTCCCAAACAATTAAGAGGGCCGACATCAAGGATAATTTTTGTATCTCCGCAAGGCGACATTCTCCATAATTCGTGTGCTCTCATGAAGTCGTTGACTAACAACAAAGCAGAATATGAAGCACTAATTATTGGACTTCAGCTAGCACTGGAGATGGAAAGTAACTGCAATAAGGTATATGGGGATTCTCAACTCGTCATTCGACAAGTTTTGGGCGACTACGACATCCGAAAGAAGGAGCTAATCCCCTACCATGTAGCCGTCATGAAGCTAAAAGAAAATTTCTACCTATTTGAAATAGGTCATGTTCCAAGGAGCAATAACTCTCGGGCAGACGCTTTGGCGAAATTGCTAGCAGCCTTAAAACTCAAACCTGAAGGAGAATTGAATGCCACCGTCAGACACCGGAGGCTCATGCCAAGTGTGTTAGACGAAGAATCTGGCCTCACTATCTACGAGGTCAATAACATTCGAGAGGAGAACACCCCAGAAGAAAAAGATTGGCCCAAGCTGACCATAAAGATAAAGAACGGGTGGTGCCCCCCTTCCCCCCGATCGGGCCCAAACAGTGCAACCGCTACGTAGAACAACATCATATCAGCTAATCGACAGACGGCTCTTCCGGCATGTCCATGAGAAAGACTTATCGGTCCTCCTACAGTGCCTTTCACCTAAGGAAGCAAGAACCGTAAAGCACTAAGTCCACTCTGGATTGTGCGGGGATCATCAAGCAGGAGGCAAAATGAAGAATAACATCAAGCCCAAAGGATTTTACTAGCCCACCATGTATGAGGATTGCAATCAATACGCTCATACATGTCACCAATGCCAAGCATTCGAGCCAGTGCCCCGAAGGCCGCCTAACCCACTCCATCCGACCGCGCCTACTTGGCCATTCACAGAATGAGGTATAAATATTGTGAGACCATTCCCGCCTTCATCCCAAGGCCACAAGTTCATCCTCGCAGCCACAGATTGCTTCTCCCGGTGGGCTGAGGCTATTCTGTTGCGGGAAGTGACATGCAAAATTGTTGCCCGATTCGTGAGGCATTACATAATCTACAGATTTGACACCCCTAACCGAATCGTGTCAGGCAATGGCACACCATTCAAGAACAAAACTGTGTATGCATTGGCGGCCAAATTCCACATTGATTGGAGGACATCATCAGTCTATAACCCTCAAGCTAATGGGTTGGCCGAAGCCTTCAATAAAACTCTTTGCAAGTTGTTAGCCAAAATACTGGCTGGCCATAAAAGGGATTGGGGCGAAAAGGTGCACGAAGCCCTATGGGCCTACCGGACCATTTTATAAGACAACTACAGGTTGTTCCCCATTCTTCCTGGTCTATGGGGCTGAAGCAGTGATCCCTGTGGAAATCGAGCTGGCATCCTATTGCGTTGCTGTCCACACTGGGCTACCGAGACAAGACCAATCGGAGGTAGAAAGAAGGCTCAAGGAATTGTCGACCCTAGAAGGGGAAAGACTCCGAGCCTATAAACATTTGCAAGTTTATCAAGCCCGCATGACACACGTTTACGATAAGCTTGTCAAACAAAGGGCATTCAAAATAGGAGATCTTGTCATGATCAAGGAAAAAGAAGTCTTGGCAGAAAGATCCAGTGGCAAACTACAGCCCAACTAACGTGGACCCTACATCATTCAAAGGGTCTATGAAGGAGGCGCCTACACGATCATCGACCATAAGAGGAACAATCCCTTCCCTCCACTCAATGGCAACACATGAAGCTCTCCTATGCCCCACAGCATGAGCTCGCACAACAACAATCCTTATAGGATATGTCCCTTCTAGGAGAAGACTCGAACTGAGTTGCCAAAAAAAAAATGGGGCTTAAAATACTGGTGCCCCGGTAGACTTAGCCATCTCCCATCTCAGGGGTTGGCTAAGGGCAAAAAGGCCTTACACCCGACTGAGGTGAAAATCCGCAAGGGCACCTCAAGCAAAAATGAGTGACCCCTCAGTGTGAAAACCTGCAATGGCGCACTGGAAAAAACTAAAGGGGGTCAACCTCGACGAAAATCCGAAAGGGTGGTGAGGTTGATAATGTGAAAAAAAAATAGCAACTCTTCTTTGCAGCATACTTCTATGGGTGGGTCTGAGTCAACGACTTCACCCTGCAGTGGCAAGACTATCGCAGCAACGCCATAGCTACAACTCCAACTTCGCCATGCGACAATCAGTCCCATCGGGGATCATCACACTTTGGACTTTCGGGTTTGACTTATACGTCCCTCTCGGGCAGTCAAACCCATACATTCCTCTTCTAGAGCGACTCATATGTCCTTCGGCGAGTCAGCTCCACCCATATTTTGGACTTCCGGATTTGACTCGTATGTCCCCCAGGCTGTCAAATCCGTCCATACTTCTAGTAGAGTTGACAACCCTACGCATATTTTGAATTCTGGATTTGACTCACATGCCCCCCCCTGGGCTGTCAAATCTATCCACACTTTTCGTAGTGTCAACCCTACGCATATATTGAAATCTGGGTTTGACCCACACGTCCTCTCGGGCTGTCAAACCCATCCTTTCTTTGTATGAAGCCAACTCATACGTCCTTCGGCACGTCAGCTCCATCATTATATTTTGGACTTCTGGATTTTATTCCTATGTCCCTCGGACCGTCAAATCCGTCCATATTTCTAGTAGAGTTGACTCACATGTCTTTCGGCTCATCAACCCTATGCATATTTTGAATTCCGGATTTGACTCACATGCCCCTCTCGGGCTGTCAAATCTGTCCACTCTGTTTGTAGAGTTGACTCATATGTCCTTCGGGGTGTCAACCCTACGCATATTTTGAAATCAGGGTTTGACCCATACGTCCTCTCGAGTTGTCAAACCCATCCTTTCTTTGTATGGAGCCAACTCATATGTCCTTCGTCACGTCAGCTCCATCGTTATATTTTGGACTCCCGGAATTGATTCCCATGTCCCCCAGACCATCAAATATGTCCATATTTCTAGTAGAGTTGACTCACATGTCTTTCGGCTCGTCAACTCTACTTGCATTTTCAATTCCGGGTATGACTCACACGTCCTCTCGGGCTGTCAAAACCATCCATTTCCTTTTCTGGAGATGGCCCATATGTCCTCCGGCATGTCAGCCCCGCCTATACTTTGGACTTTCGGATTTGATTCCTATGTCCTTCAGACCGTCAAATCCGTTCACACTTTTGGTAGAGTCGACTCATATGTCCTTTGGCGTGTCAACCTTATCTGTCAAGTCTTGGTTCAGCCCCATATGTCCCTTTCGGGCTGTCAGTTTCGGACATTGTTGCTTGTAGTATTGACTCTCGTATTCCTTTGGACTATCAATCCTACTTGCACTCTATCCTAATTTGGACTATCCAATCCTTGTGGATATTTCATCTGCCCCGTCGGCATCATAGGTATTCACAAAAAAAAAAAAAAATGGGGCTTAAAATATTGGTGCCCTTGCAGACTTAGCCATCCCCTATCTAGGGCTAGCTAAGGGCAAAAAGACCTTTAACTCGACTGAGGTGAAAACCCACAAGGGCGCCTCAAACAAAAATGGGTAACCCCTAAGTGTGAAAACTCGCAAGGGTGCACTGGAAAAAACTAGAGGGGGGCAGCCCTGGTGAAAAATCGAAAAGGCAATAGGCTTGGTAAGGTGAAAAAGAAAAAAAAAAGAGGATACATGCAAGAGGATGGAGGCAAAAGCTATTGAGCTCTATCCTTTATCCATTAATGTTATCAAAGAAAATGAGCATAAAACAAGCCCTCGAGATAACCGAACACAACTAGGCAAAATACAAAAGCCATATGTACATAAAATTAGCAAGGCCTATCAAGGTCTGGGCTCGCTCCTCCTCAGGTCAACAATACGAGCCTCGCGCTATAGGACCTCCTCTTGGAGCCTATCACATCTGCATCGGAGAGCCTCTGCCTCGGCCCGTGCGCTGTTGCACTCCTCTTCGACCTCCTGTGCCTGCCGAAGGAGCACCTGCATCTCCCTCTGTAGCTCTTTTCCACTCAGAGGGAGGCCCTTCGGCCACGCTCTTCAGTAACCTCAGTTTGGGCGCATATCTTTGCCTGAGTCGCTCGCAGGCTGGAAAGCTGCTCCTCCTACGGGATCATCGCCCTAGTCCTCCGTCTCTGCTCCTGAGTAGCGTGAAGATGAACGAATTCATCCCACATTGTTGTCAGTCTCACCATCCAGGGATCCCTGGGAAGGCCAAATGCGTGGTAACCTCTAGTACAACCTACAAGATTGCTCCTCATGGCCTCAATACTCAGAAGGGGGTCGACCTGAAGTAGTAACTGATGGCCTTAAGCAAGTTGGATGGCCACATCAACTCTGAGGCAGTTTTGAAGCCTCACCTGCTAAAGCTGAAACAAAGAAGGGAGGAGCCCCATGAGTGTCCTTTCGCGATAAAACTGACATATGCAGAATTTTGATGCATCAGTTCCAATGCCCTTACCTAGGGAGGTGTTGGTGATATAAAAATTATTGTTATTTTTATGATAAATACTTACGAAAAAGAGATGACAATATTTGGTCAAAATTGTCAATATTCAGTCAGCAAATCAATCAGAATCGAAGATCATAAAATTCTACGTAGAAGAGTCCAAGTGTGAACAGTAAGAAGTGGATTAAGGGAGAAGGGCCCTTCTTATAGCGTCGTGGGAGCCACCTGCACCGAAGGGGGGCGCTCGCCGGCCCCAGGTGGTCAAAGGGGGTCGGCCAGCAACCCCACCTGGACCCACTGCTCAATTGAGAGCCAACCCCACTTGGACCCAGTCGGCAATTCTAGTGTTATCCACCTGCATGCACCTGGCCATTTGAGCGCCACCCACCAGCATGCAACTGGCCGATCGAGCGCCATCCACCTGCCTACACTTGGTCGTTTGAGTGCCACCCACCTACATGCACCTGCCCATTCGAGCGCCATCTACTTGGACCCCTTGGCCAATTGAGCGCTACCCACTTGAACCCAACTCCTAATTTGAGTGCCACCCACCTGCATGCACCTACCCATTCAAGCGCCATCTACTTGGACCCCTTGGCCAATTGGGTGCTACCCACTTGACAACTCCTAATTTGAGCGCCACCTACTTGTATTCCCCTGGCCAACTAAGCAACACCCACCTGTATTCCCTGGCCAACTGAGCGCTACCCACTCGGACCTAACTCCCCAATCGAGCGCCAGTCACCCTGACTCAACTCCAAATTTCAGCGCCCAGAGCCCCACGTTATCAGGCGGGCTAATTGAGGGTGCCCAACGCCCCTACCATGGTAGACTTGGGGCTGGGACAGACATCAGTTGGGCCAAGTGCAATCGCCCAATGCCCCTACCTAGTCCCAGTAGCCCCTTCTACCGCACTCAATACTCTTGCTCAGCCTCTATAAATACAGGGGTGAAGCACACAGGCAAACGGACAGACGGACAACCATCCAAAGCAGTTGCGCGTGGAGGGGATTTCTGATTTGTTTCTTGAAGAAATTGCCCAAGAGGAGTAACATCTCGTGGGGAGAATTTTTGTTCTCTGGCAATTGGGCATATTGTTGCTGCCTTTGGATTGGATATATTGCTGTTGTTGCTGAAGATTATATATTTATTTTGAAATAAAAAGGGACTTTGCTTCCCGAGCGTTGACAGTCAAGTTAATATCCCCTCTGTTAACCTATGTTGAAAGACTGTCCGTGTGATCGTCTCTGATCGATTTCCAGCTCCAGCCAATCTTAGTCAACTCTCAGTCAATCTTAGTCAACTCAGTTTGATAGTCAACTCAATTTGGCTCCAGTCATTTTTGATCATGTTAATCAATCCTACTCCAGTGTATTGTCCAGTCACCTAGTCCAGTTGTTCCAACGTACGTTCAGTTAATTCAACTGTCCCAGTTTACACAGTTGTCTTTATACATTCAACTGTTCCAGTTTATTCAGTTGTCTCCTTTTCAGTTTGGCTAACCACTCCGGTTGGTCAACTACTCTAGTAAGCCCAATTGTTCCATGGTAATCCAACATTTAATCATGATCTGGACCATAATTCCCCCTTATGTTTACTTCATCCCAATCACCTCGAGCATTGACCTAAATCCAATTTTGCTCCAGGTCAGTTATGATGCGGACGCCCCTTGCCTCCCAGACACCAGTTTTGCTCCGGATCAGTTACACCCCGACCACTCCTCTTATGGTTGCGGCCGTGCCACCACCCCTCTGCATGTCTCGAATATGATATAGTGTTGTGCCCCGCCGTGTGGGCATATCTACTGTTCTAGCACACGGCACTCCAAGCATGCAATCATCCCAGCGTGTGGGCACATTCAGGGATTCCCAGTCACTCATTTCGAGTGAAACCTGGATCCCTGCACAGCCAATTCAACACTAGCCGTGCTATATTCAAGGTCGGCACTTCCCAAATTATACTCCAGCTCGGGATAACTTTGTGTATGCAACGACCCGGGGACCGTCATTCCCGATGAATTTGTCCCGTGGCTTACATATATGATAAGGAAAACTCATGTATCTTTGTAAATGCCTTTCACAACTTTTATCAATGAAATGTGGATGATTGTGTGTATCTTATTCCCACTTTCATGGTGTTGGTTGTCAATATCTATGTTGTTTCGCCAGCCGATATATGATCCCCCTCTCACGTCATGGCTCTTACGCTGCTTCATCTCCCTTTGCTGACGAAGGAATCAAGATGTTCGGATTCAATCCGATGTAAATAAACATCGATCGCTTACGGTCGGTAGGGATCTCGTCCAGCACCCGATCCCCCACATCGCCTGACAACTTCACACTTGCGGACGTTTCTCCTCTGACCTAGACCACCCGGTAATTATATCATCGGTCGGCATGTGGTCCCGTTGTGTGCCCTCGACACTTTCTCTTCAAGTATCCAATCTAGTGAGAAGAGAGCTGCGGGCATATTAATTCTCTTTATTTTCTCTTCTTCCTCCTTCATCCTAAAAAAAGGGGCAAAAAAAAAGAGAGAGAAACATGAGGTTCTGGGCTCCTCTATAGCCACAGGAAGATGCTCCTCTTGGGGACCCAGAAGAGGGACACTGACATGTGTCAATATCGATCCAGTGGGCTGAACACTAGCAGCTATGCTCTCGGTACCTGAAACATATCCGCGGGTAACTGAGGATAACCCATTGATAAAAGGCCAAGGATAAGAGCGGAGGGGATGAGACGTACTCATCATCAAAATGCTTCTTGAAGCTAAAGGCCTAGCAAGAGCAGTAGTGTCTTCAAAGGTGCTTCGCTCCCCCATAGAGGTTTGAGATGTTGCCTCTAAAACCTCTATCCCATCGGGCTGTGAGACGACTGCTCCCTCAATAGGATCAGCAGCTGTTCGAAACAATGAAATGCTGAATGTCAACAAAAGTATGAGCAAAGCAAATGTAAAGGCCAAGTTCATATTCGGGGGATACACCGCATAGGTCTCCACCAAGCTGACAACGCGCTCTAGCAAGCATGGGGTGAAAGGTAGCTCTGCACTACCAGGAGCCCATGACTCTGGGAAGTCTGTGCCAGCCCTCATCCCAGAATATACAGTCCCCAGCTCATCATGATAGTCCGGGAGCTCCGTAAATGGACCAGGTCCAACAAGCTGGGAGAGCATCCCAATAGATGTCGCCACCTCGACAGCTACATGATCCAAGATAGGATGAGTAAAGAGGCTGTAAAGTACAGATGCACGCAACAAAAGCGACACTTATTGTACCGGGGGTAGTCCTCGGTTCCCCGCTCTCGAGGGAACTCGAGGTGGGGGAAGGGAGGTCCTCGCCAGATGAGGAACTAGTAGCCCATGTGCTAGAGGAAGCTCCTGAACCCTCTCCATTTGAGGTGTTTGAGGCCGGAGAGCCTTCCTTGCCGGAAGAAGAATGATCACCTTCCCTAATCACAGAGGACTGGGGAAGACTCCAAGGTCTCTTGTACGAAATCTTGTGTCAATAGAAATACTCAGCCTCTCTCAAATAAAAGGGGGGGAGAGCCATACAAGGAAGATATACCAGGAGTCTGAGTGGCGGAAGTCCTCTCCACATTAACCAAAGGAGAGGCGGAGGTCACCGGTGTATAATCGTCGGCAGGAGCAGCCAAGTCCTCAATATCAAAGGTAATATCAGGGTTTGATTCATCCATAACCAGCCCCGCTCCTGCGAAGACATTCCCTGGAGGGGAGAAGCCCATACCTGCTCCAACTCCAGGAGAAGCATCATAAAAAAAAGGTATTTTCAAACGTCACATGTAAACCAAAGATGCAGCCTAGATCAGAGCTTCCTATTACTTACTGGAGACATCCACTCTGGTGGGAGATTCTTCTCCAGTCCGGAGACGGGAGGAAGGCCTGGCATCCCCCTCGTGGCTCCCAACCCGAGACCTCTTTCAGGAGGTGTTAGCCTCGCTACAAATTACATTCGGAGGGTCCTCCAATGGGCTAGCCCCATGTCCCTAGTCAATGGTAGCGCCTGCAAACAACAAATAGGGTGCACACGATAAGTGTAATACCCTGGATCCTTCGGATCGGAATCGGAGAGCTTTCGAAGCGCTTTTGCGAGTCCCGGATCGTGTTTTACGATCCACTCGGGTTTTTCCCCTGTATAGCTTGGGGCATCCGGTGGAGAGTGAACCGTTGTGTTTTGAGACTCCGGGACGCTACAGGTGCGTTGTGATTATTTCTGAGGATCGCGGTGGCTATTTTTCTGTATTTTTCTGATTTTACAAAATTTCAGACCAAAAATCGGATTTCAAAAATATTCATAATTTCCTTTTTTTTCTTTTCTGTTAACCCTCACCTCTCTCCTCTCACGTTATCTCACTCTCTCCCTCCGTTCTCTCTGCTCTCTTCTCTCCCCCGGGCGCGCGACCGTGGCGGAGGTGGACGAGGTGGTGACGTTGTGGAGACGACCAGGAGCGTTATGGCGCGAGGAATGGAGCGTGGCGTAGGCGCGATCCCGTTCCGTGGATTCGAAGCCTTGGCGAGGTTCGTGTAATAATTTTCAGCATGGTTTGGCCGTTTCGGCGCGCGAGATCTTTGGTGGAGGTAGGGAGATAGATACTCTACCCATTTCCTGCTTTCCCTCGCGATTTCAAGCCGATAGAGTATGAGCGGATTTTTCAACTTTTGGGTGAAAAGCATGTTTCGGGGGTGTGAGCCGAAATCGCCGTTCCAGGCGATGGTTTCTAGTTTAAATGGAATAATTTGAACCCCTAGCTTGTTGGGATTCGATTCCCGCCAGTTTGGCTGTAATTGGCCGTGATTTGGGGCCGGTATGAGGCCGGATGCCCATGTGAGTCGGTTTGAGTGGATTTGTGAAAATCGCTCATTTCTTGTTGTTTTGTGGTTTGTTTGATCTCTTCCGACTTGTGAAAGGTTTATATCGAGTCTGTGTATGTTTTTCCGTCGTTCTGGAACGATTGGGGCGTGGAAAGACCGAGTTTTGCGCTTTCCCACGATTTTCGCACCAGAGGGAAGTAGCGGTCGTACCAGAGACCGCTACTTGAGATGGCGGCCAAAGGAGGACCGATATCTTCAAGAAACAGTCCAAGGGAGACCGCTATCTGTTTTCTTCAGTGTTTTATGTCGGTTTGGGGTAGCGATCTTGCTCCCAACCGCAACTTGGTAGTAGCGGCCTTGCGACTGACTGCCTTATGAAGTAGCAGTCAGGGGTGGACCGCAACCAGGATGACTTATCGTATGTTTTTAGAGGCAGACTGGAGATAGCGGCCTGGCCAAGACCGCCACCTCCAGGAGACGGCCCTGTGAGGACCGCCACTTTCAAGAGGCGGCCCTGAGCAGACTGTTTCCTGCATATTCAATTTGGCAAGTAGCGGCCTTGCTG
Organism: Amorphophallus konjac; assembly: GCA_022559845.1. Classification (NCBI taxonomy): domain Eukaryota; kingdom Viridiplantae; phylum Streptophyta; class Magnoliopsida; order Alismatales; family Araceae; genus Amorphophallus; species Amorphophallus konjac. The sequence goes on along the minus strand of JAHNEJ010000379.1, from coordinate 140,479 downwards.
AGACCGCCACTTGGCTGGGTTTGCAAGTAGCGGCCAGGGCGTGACCGCCACTTGGTTGGGTTGTCTGGTAGCGGCCAGAGGATAACCGCCACCTGCCCAGAGTGTTCTTTCGTGACGGTTTGGTTTCTGGTTGGCTTGGCTTCGACCCCTTGGTTAGCCCATTGTTCCGTGGATGTCTTGGACGTCCTATGAGGGTTGTGACCGTGATATAGGGTGTTCGGAAGTGTCGTAATACCGAGTATTGTGCCGTGTTGTTTTGAGAGTCATTATGGTCTCTGGTCAACCCGGTTGTGACCTAGTGGTTGACACGTGACCTCGTAAATGTCTCAATTGTCCCGTTGGGATCGAGACTATGTGCTTTGGATGCTTGGAGATATTGTGTTACCTCGATTTGCGTGCATATGTAGTTCGAGGACTTTGGTGATCCCTCGTATTCCGTTTCTCGTTATGCGGAATTGTGAGTCCGATGAGCGGCCTAGGGGCCACGGATTTTCATTGCTGTTGTGGATACGGCTGTTCTGTGATGCTTCCATAATGTGTTTTACCGTGATCTTGGCTTAGGGACTAAGTTGATTAACGGCGTATTGCCGTGATGTGCGACGATCTTGACCCGAGTCTTGTGACTCAAGGATCGTTGTGTTAGTAGATCTAGTTGGCTATCCTGCGTCTGGCGGTTGTATGTTGCTTTGTGTTCCGTGGTACTTGTGACAGGTACACGTTAGCATGTCTGTACTTCGGTATTTCTGTTTTGAGTCTCTGTGTCTAGTGAGCCTCCACTAGTCGTAACCTGACGACACTTTCGTGTGTCGGCCCACCTGGGAGTGGTGGCGGGGCGAGTTCCCGGTATAGACGATTTTTAGACTGGTTGCCGAGGGCCCCTTTGTCTAGCCGTTGAGTCCGACGGGAGGGGAAAACCAGCTAGAGGCCTGGCTCAAGACATTGAGCTTGTGTGTGCACACGTGGTCAGGGGCGTTGGACCAGCGTCTCAGTGTGCCCTCTCGGGCTGCCAACCCATCATGCCTTTCGGCTTGTTTCACTTTCGGGTGCGGCCTATGCATGCCGTTTCGGGCTGCCGACCCACCTCGCTTTTGGCTGTTAGGTTTGACTCACGTGTCCTTCCAAGGCCGTCAAATCTATTTCCTTTGTCCCCCACGGGCTTGGCCTATGTATGCCCCTTTCAGGTTGCCAACCCTATTCGCTTATTGGCCTCCAGATTTGATTCATATGTCCCACCGGGGCTGTCGAATCCACCCTTTCATCCTTTTTGGGTCTGGCCTACGTACGCCCCTTCCAGGTTGCCAACTCACCTCGCCTATCAGCCCCCAAGTTTAACCCGCATGTCCCTTTCGGACTGTTAAACCTACTTATTTGTTGTCCCAACCGGGCTTGGCCTATGCACACCCTCCTCGGGTTGCCAACCCATTCGACCTATCGGTCTTTGGATTTGACTAAGCACGTCCCACTAGGGCTGTTAAGTCACCCACTTATCCCACTGGTGCGGCACACATGCCCCTCCTGGAATGCCACACCCTCTCTGCCTTTTGGCACCATAAGTACTCAAAAAAAAAAAAACGGGGCTAAAAATATTGGTGCCCCAGCGGACTTTGTTGTTTCCGTTAGAGGAGCAATCAAGGGCAAAAAGGCTTTAACCCGGCTAAGGTGAAAACCCGTGAGGGCGCCTTAGGCAAAAATGGGTACCCCTCAGTGTGAAAACCCGAAAGGGCGCACTGGAAAAAGCTAAAGGGGGCCAGTCCTGGCGAAAACCCGAAAGGGCGGTAGGGCTGGTAAAGTGTTTTTTAAAAAAAAGAAAAGAAAAAAGAAAAAAAACCGCATACATTCGAGAGAATGGGAGCTAAGTCAACGAGCTCTGTTCTCTATTTCTTAACATCAAGCAGAAGAACCCCGAGACAAGCCCTCGGGGAAGCTGTACAACGCCGGGTTAGACAAGTAGCCCCATGGAAAAAAACCCATCAGGCAAAATCAAAGGCTAGGCTCGTCTCTCAAGTGAGCAAGGCGAGCATCCCGCTGGAGAATCTCCTCCTGGAGCCCCTCAAGCCTACGGTAGTGCATCTACATCGTCACGCGCAAGACTGCGCTCCTCCTCGGTCTCTCGGACCTCTTGCAAAAGCTCCTCTACTCTACGGGAGGTCGCATGCTCGCGCTAATGAGTGTCCTCGACCTGGGCACCCACCTCAGCCTGGGCCGCCCGAGGTCTGCAAAGCTGCTACTCCTCCTGCTGAATCATCAGCTGACTCCTCCACCTCCGCTCTTGAATAGCGTAAAGGCAGGTGAACTCCTCCCGTAAAGACGCAAGCTCAGTCATTCAGGCGTCTCAAGGGAGACCAAATGCATGCATCTGGCAATGCTACATCACGTTGAGGACCATTTGGCCACTCCATCCCAAGGGTCGGGAAACTCTGAGGCAACTATGAAGCCTCACCAACTGAAGTTAAAACAAAGGAAGGAGACATAATCCAATGGGTGGCCTTTCCGAACAAAGTGAAATGTACAGAATTGTGATATACAAGCTACGACGCCCTTGCCTAGGGCGGTGCTGTGCTCAAGTTTCTACTATATGATATCTGCCTCAGCTCATGTATGGCCGACATCAACTCAAACCAACATGTCCTAAGGGCTGGTCTACATCAGCTTTGGCTGTCACAAGCCAACAGTTAGCCAGCTTCAACCCTCGGCTACACACCTCAGCGGTAAGCCGACACATCTTCCGTGATACCTCAACGGTCAGCCAGCCCAACGACTTTTGGCCAACGCACCCCTAAGGGGCGACCAATGTCAGTTTCCGGCTATTACAAATCAGCAGTCAAACGACAACGACTCACTCGGATGTGCCTCTTCGAGGCAACGCATGTATCAACTCGAGGCCAACAAGCCTCGCCGACGTAGGTCTACAACAACTTCGGGCCAACAAGTCTCGTCGAGGCAGGTCTACAACAATTACAGGCCAACAAGCCTCTCCGAGACAGGCCTACATCAACTTTGGACCAATATGTCCCAAGGGCCGGTCCGCATCAACTTTGGCTAATGCACCCCCAAAGATTGGCCAGCATCTAATTTCAGGCCAATACGTCCTAGGGGACAGTATACATTAGCTTTGGCTACTATAACCCTAAGGGTTGGTCGACATCAACTTCAGGTCAAAGTGTCTCGCCGAGGTAGACCTACATTACTTCTATATTGGTGGGTCTCACTGAGACAAGCTTGCATCAACTCTCAGCTTTTTGGAAAAGCAACGAAGCAGTTAAATGCAGTCCCACAATGATCTCCCCATGTCATGAAGACTCGGGAGCAAAAAAAAAGAAAGAAACGACGACGGAGGGCACGGACCGTCCGCCTCTGCCTCCGGCTTTGACGAATGCTTCGTGGGGGGCATTTGTTGGCAACATTTTTTGCCCACTGTCGGCAACATGTTTTGTCCACCTACATGTGAGGTGAACTATTACTTAAGCTCACCACTGCAGAAAGGGGTGACCAGAACTTCTCGGGATGAACATACAGCAGGGAGCAGACCCACCCAGGGTGGACAGCAGCAGCAGCCGCCCTCCAGACTTCCCTGGCAGCAGCAGACCTACCTGCCCGGGGTGAGCCCGGGGCTTCCTTGGCAGCAGCAGACCTACCCGGGGTGGACAGCAAAGACCCGCCCAGGGCCGGCCACCCCCAGGCAGCAGCAAACCTGCTCGGGGTGGCCAAGACTCGCCCGGGGTGGACAGCAAAGACCCGCCCGAGGCCGGCCACCCCCGGGCAGGTCCCCCTGCGGCCGCACAGGTCCGCTCGGGGCCGGGGGGGGCCTACCCGGGGTTGGCCCACCCCGGACGGACCCACCCGGGGCCCCGGGCAGGCCCTAGGCAGGACCCACCCGGGACTCCCCAACCCCGGGCAGGTCCGCGCGGACCTGCCCGGGGCAGGGCAGTCCCGGGCCGGTCCCGGGGCGACCGCCCACTCCCTCCGCCCACTTAAAAAAAAAGAAGAAGAGAGGGGAACCTGCCCGGGGTGGCCTTGACCCGCCCGGGTTCGGCCCACCCCTGGGCCGGTCCCTCACCTTCTATAAATATCCCCTATGGGGCTCACTTTGGGAGGACTTTTGGACTTGGATTTTCTCTATGGAAAAGAAAAGAAGAAGACTTGTGTTCGTTGTTTTGGCCCACTTGGGATATGTAACACCCCGGGCTTGTATCTATGCCCCTACGTGAGCTTTGTTGTTGTGCCCTTATGCGGGTCTTGTATTTGTTCCCCTATGTGGGTCTTGTATTTATGCCCCTGCGTGGGCTTCGTCTTTGTATCCCTATGTGGGTCTTGTATGTATGCCCCTACGTGGGTTTTGTCATTATGCCCCTATGTGGGTGTTGTTGTTGTGCCCCTACGTGGGCCTTGTATTTATGCCCCTACGTGCGATTTGTCATTATGCCCCTGCGCGGGCATGGTTGTTACGCCCCTACGTGGGCATTGCTATTATGCCCCTGCGCGGGCATGGTTGTTACGCCCCTACGTGGGCTTTGTCATTATGCCCCTGCACGGGCGTGGTTGTTACGTCGCTACGCGGGATTAACATTTAAGCCCCCATGTGGGCCTTGTAATCATGTTCCCGCCTCAGAGCGGTGATACCGTGTACAGTTGGCAACTCGTCGACAACTTTTGTAATGAAGTTTATGAAAGTTTACAAGGGTGTATGATGCTGCCCCCGGCGCGTGCCAGTTGAGGAAAATTGCGAATAAACCCCTCCTACAAGAAAAATTACATATACATCCTTCCTTCAATAGCTAAGGGTGCGCATCGTCTTTAAGGACCTCACGACCTCTCCATACTCAAGAAATGCCTACAAATAGTCCCGCGACCCCAGTGTCTTTCACGGACGACTCCATATAGGGTCACGTCCAAATTACGAAAACGCCCTTCCAGCCTTGATAACTCCCAAAGGCTCTTGAAAACAGCCCTTGAGCCTTCCAGAGTCAATCCTTGCTTGGCGGCCACCCCAGATTGTGAAAAACTTCCAGCAAGGTAAAATTACCATAGTGCCACTGGACATGGCAAATTACCAAAATGCCCATAGTATCCAGGCAATCAGCGGAGCACGCTGGTGCACTCCTAGGCTCCCTTACCTCACTCTTATCCCCAGATACAGTAAGGTGTTGCCCCGTTCAACTTGGTCTTAGCCAAGCCCTACCCCTCGTACATTTTATGTTCACCCACTGGTAGTCAAAAGTGCGATGCAAGCTACCTATGCTGATGTGTCCTCGATTAGAACCTTGGAGAGAAATTCTAGGCCTTATTGTTGACAATTAAACAAGGGTGTTCGGACGTTATGCCGATATAAATCAACATTGACTGCGGTCAGTGGGGAAAGGTCCAACACTTGAACCCTCATCGTCTGATATGATGCGCACCCCATGAAATGGACACCGCACTGGCCACTTGAGTAGCCCCCATATGTGCACCCTTACCTCCTCAGAGAGAGTCTATTCCATGATCATAGGAGCCCGGGTTAAGAAAGAGGGGATGTCAACCTCGTCTTAAAACAGTCGCCTAGGCGACCACCTTCACAACTATGCTCTTGCTGTCCAATTCTCTTGGGAGCTTCATCAATTAAATGTGAAAAATACATTTATTGATAGTGATCAACAGGAAGAAGCCTACATGAAACCACCACGCAAATTTAATCGGAGGGGGAAAGTATGCAGATTAAAGAAAGCTCTTTATGGATTCAAACAGTTCTCAAGAGCTTGGTTTGACAGATTGTGTTGCCCTAGTTTGTTTTGGCTATTTTCAAGTCAATTCTGTTCACACTCTGTTTAGCAAGTGGACAGATGGAAAGGTTGTTGTATTACTTGTAGAGAAGAATTTTCAGAGGGGAAGCAAGAGTAGAGGAGAGAACCGTTTCCTTTGTTTGTGAAAGTGTGTGAGTGGGCTAAGCATTTTTGTAAAGTGGAGTCCCACAACTCCACACTTTTCCTTGTGTTGGTGAATAGATAGGGGCTTGCCCTCTTGGCAGGGACTTTTTGTACAGAGATTCTCTTGGGAGCTGACTGTTTACACTTGTAAATCTCTCTGTTCATTTAATACCATAGTGGTACTACCCACTTTTCAAAAATGATTACCATAGGTGATCATACTACTGAAATTAGTAAGTTGAAGAAAGATCTCATGAAGGAATTTGAAATCAAAGACCTTGGTAAGCTGAAGTATATTTTTTGGGCATCGAGGTTGCCAAGTCTAAACAAGGCATTTACATCTGCCAGAAAAAATATGCCTTGCATTTGTGATGAGATGGGAAAGTTAGGTTGCAAACTTGCTTCTACTCCTATTGAGGTGAACCATGGATAGTCTAATTCAATGGGTGAGTTGTCTGATGCCAAAAAGGGGATGTATCAGCATCTTGTGGGGTAGTTATTCTACTTGTTACTCAGCCTGGCATTGCTTATGTGATGAGCATTGTCAGTTAATTTATGCATGCTCTCAGGATACCCCACATGAAAGCTGTGGAGCCTACCATGAGATATGTGAAGTCCTGCCTTGGTAAACGATTAATATACACTAAGACTGAGCACCTGAACATCGAAGGGTTCATAGATGTTGAGTGGACTGGTTCTTGGGATGATCGATGTTCTACTACAGGATACTGTACCCTTGTTTGGTGGTAATTTGGTGGCTTGGTGGGGCAAGAAACAGATAGTATGTGCTAGATCAAGTGCTGAAGATGAGTATTGTGATATGGCAAATGGTGTTACTGAAATGTTGTGGTTGAACCTTTTCTTTAAAGACCTCGGTGTTCAAGTTCACCTTCCTATGACACTCTACTGTGATAATAAGGTTGCTATTAAAATTGTTAATAATCTGGTTCACCATGATCACACTAAACATATTGAGATTGATCAACACTTTACTCGGGAGAAACTTGACTCCAACGAAATTTGTTTGCCTCCTGTCCAAACTGCTGATCAAGTTTCTGATGTGTTTACAAAGCGTCTATCCACAGACCACTTTACCTCTACAATGTCCAAGCTGTGAACGATTGATATCTATGCTCAGTTCAGTGTAGAGAGGGGTAGTTTTGTCTTTTGCATTGTTATTGTAATAGACAGGGTTTCATGTTTTGTGCCCTATACTAGTCAGCCCTTATAGGTAAGAGTATTTTTGTTATTGTAAGGTAGCCCTAGCATAAATATAATAGATGTGTTGTTCAGCTTATTCTGAGAGGTTGCACCTCTATTTCTCAAACTGTGCACCATGTCCTCTCTACCCTCTCTCAGGTTTTCCAGGAACCATGTCTAATGATTCTACCTTCTAGATGACAGTAAGCTGTATGCAACGAATCTTCAACAGAGAAAAGATAGAAAATAAGACATAATGAGTGCCATGAAGAATTCAGTTCTGATGAAACATATAAGTGGCCTGCTTCCAATCAAAGGACCCACAATTTAAATAACAAAGATATAAGGCTACATACAGAGGGCACCAAATTAGCAACATTGGAAAATAACCGAGCCATCAGTCCAGCGAAACAGCATATACATCATAGAAGCTGGATGAAATCATTTGCTCATGACCATATAAAACTTTATACATTTAGACAGAAAACCAACAATTTTATTGTTGCCATACATATGCATTGTGCAAGTAAAACTATTTCATCAACCACAGAAATATGTAGGAACCATACAGATGTGTTCGGAGAGAATTTCTCTGTGACAACAACACCACGTGTGCCATTGCACTTGATACTGTAGCCTTCTCTCTTGATTGCCAGTATTGCACGCTCCCAGATATTTAGAACTCCAGCCTAGTGAACAATGCAGAGTTAATTCCAAAACCAATTAACAAAATCACTTATAATTCTCAATCAATCACAAATATTTTCCATCAATTTAAAGTGGGTTATTATCTATAGTAGGTAGCTGCAGCCAGACGAGGAAGCAGAAGCAGGAAATGAGACTTCAAAAAATTGTGGTGAGTGTTTTTATTGGATTTTCTATCCATAAAAGTAAATATTATATAACAAGAAAAGTGATTATTTGATTTCTTTTGGTTTTTCTGTAGAGGGTAAGATCTGCACTTTTGATGAGAAGGTACAAATACACATGAAGTTTGAGGACTAAAGATAGAATACGTGCATCCCAAAAAAGTAGATTAGCAAGGATAAGTATCTGATCACATCCCCATTCAGCTGTGTCCAGAACAGAACTTGAAGGGTAGCAGGATTTTCAGATATAAACTAAGCTTGGTTCAGAGTGGAAGGATTTAAGGAGTTAGTGTACAATTGGTCGACAGAAGCACCAGCAGATTATACTCACCTAGGCTTCTCAAAAACCTGAATTGGATCAGGAGTTGGTTGAAAAAGTGGAGCATCCAAAAGTTTGGGAAGTCTGCAGTGATCAGGCAGGAACATTTCCAGAATATAGACGATCTAGAAAATGAAGCTGATCAGGGTTCATTGTCTGTTGATGAAGACAAGGCCTTGAAGGTTTATAGGAAGGAATATCAAGAATGGCTCCTCAGAGACAAAATTAAATGGAAACAGGGATCCAAGTAATTGCGGCTGGCGGTGAGGGGTACAAAAATACTTCCTTCTTTCATGCAATTGCTTGTGACAAGGAGAGAGCTCTAAAATTGGACAATATTAGGGTGGATGACAGACGACCTTGCCTCATGATAGACAGGTTTTGAGTTCGACTCCCGGGGGGGCTTGCTTGGCTCACATTTAATCCTTGAGGGATGTGAGCCCGGGTTTTGCTAGCTTTGCTAGGTTCCCCGTCACCATTTTAGTCCCACGCCAGTGGCGCAGTGGACACCCATCTGCGCCACCAGCGTGGAGGGAGCGGGTTCGATCCCACGCCTCATAGCGCCACCGGCGTGGAGGGCGCGGGATCCCCCGCTAAATCCCCCTCCCCCTAAAAAAAGAAAGAGAGTATCTACCTAAAAAAAGGGTGGATGATAGACTGATAGAAGAAAAAAGAGGCATTCAGGAGGCCTTCATTAATTTCTTATGAGACACTCTTCGGAGAAGAAAATGTGTAGAGACCTACTACTATTATGGAAGGAGTCTTCGTACAATCAACAGCAGTGATGCTGATTCTCTGATAACACCATTTCAGGAGGAAGAACTAAGGAAGCAGTTTTTAGCATGGATGCCAAAAAATCTCCAGGGCCAGATGGATTCTCCTTGGGTTTTTATCATTAGCCTAGATTTGATGAAGGTGGTGAAGGAATTTAAACAGAGACCTTTAATCATCAAATGTTTTAACTCAACCTACCTAGTTTAAATTCCAAAAAAGGAAGGGGCAGAAAAGGTGACAGAATTTGGACCTATTAGCCTGCTCAATGACCATTACAAAATAATCACTAAGATGATGACAATCAGATTGAGAAGAGTAACAGAACAAGTGTTAGGTGTGGCCCAGACGGCTTTCACAAAAGGTAAATATATCTTAGACAACTACATAGCAGGATATGAAGCTGTCCAATACGAGAAGAGTAGAGGCTGACAATGCATGGTTTTGAAGCTGGACTTTGAAAAGGCTTATGACATGGTTAGCTGGAATTGCATCTTCATGACAGAAATGTATAGGCTGGCTTATGAGTTGCATCTCAACAGCACGGTTCTCTATCCTTATTAATGGCGATCCACGATGTTATTGTCGTAGTTCAAGCGGCTTGAGAGTTGAGACAGCGGGATCCTATTTCCCCTCTTATATTTCTGTTGGTGGGACAAATCCTCCTTATGGTCAAACGTATCTGAGCATGGACTGGTGGATAGAATTCTCATTGGAGATTTTTTTTTTCGGGAGGTTTTTTTTTTATTGAACCCGGTACCTCCTTGCAAAGGGGGAGGGTGCCCACACCGCCACTTGCAGTTTGTGGATGATACATTGATTTTTAGCTCTGGACAAGTGCATGAGGCGCGGAAACTCAGGAATAGCTGTTACTAGCGGAAGCTGTCACAAATTTAAAGATTAACTTTGAGAAATCAGAAGTAGCGGGTGTGGGACTGCATAATGAACAGGTGGATTATCTAGCCCATGCGATGGGAACTTCATTTCCCGTTAAGTATTTGCGTCTGTTGCTCACAGATGGATCTATTAGAATTAAAGGTTGGGTTGAGGTCATCAAGAAGTTTGACCTAAGACTAGAAGGTAAATTCCTTCAGCTGGGAGAAGGTGGATTTTATCCAAAACAGTGCTCTCAACCTTGGCTAATTATCATCTATCTATTTTCAAGATACCAGAGACCGTGGAGAAAACCATTGAAGCTATTAGAAGTTCCTTCTTTTGGTCAGAAAGTAAAAAAGAGAAAATAGGCCTACATTTGGTAAGATGAGATGATGTGTGTAAGACACGGGATCAAGGGGGAGTGGGCTTAGTCAGAATTGAGACCTTTAATCGAGCCATGCTAGCCAAGTGGTTACGGAGACTGGGCAATGAACAGAACTCCTTGGGGGGGAATAGTAAAGCAGAAATACTTTAGGAATGCAAGCAAGTGGTGAACCTTCCCGACAAATTCGACTTCACTCTCCCATATTTGAGGAATATTGTCAAGACTGCTGATTTTATCCAAGTCTCGGCCACTTTTAACATAGAAAATGGCAAGCGTCTTAGATTTTGAGAAGATACTTGGTGCGCAAATGAATCATTTACCGTGCAGTTTGGCATCCTTTATCAGATCACCCTGGACAGATTTAAACTTGTGAAAAACTGCGGCTACCTGAAGGTAATGGTGAATGGCAGGTTCAGTTTAGAAGGCATGGCGGGTTCAGTTTAGGCACCTCACAGATGTTGAATTCGATGAATATTTAAGCTTGCAAAATATTCTCTCTCAAGTACGTCTTGACTTTCAACAAGAGGATGAAAGGAGGTAGAGATGGGGAAAGAATGGCCAGTTCTCAGCTAGATCATTTGTTAGCATCTTTGATGATGGTACAGATGTGGTGAAAGAATTTGGTACTGTGCAAACTATTCCCTTCTAAGATCCAAGTGTTCCGGTGGAAAATCGCCAGAAGAAGACTGCCCACTTGTGACAGGATAAAATCACATTTCCTCATTGAGGACATTACCTTTGTGATCTGTAGTATCCATAAAGGAGAATCTTGATCACTTGTTTTGTGGCTGTGCCACAGTGGTGTTATAGATGTGGTGTGGAAGACACTGGTGGACATTCCTAATACTCATGCTCTTTTCATCTGGTGGTTTTCAGTACGCCCTGTTACCAAAGCAAGATGAGTGGAAGGTTCTACTTTCTGTAATGATGTGGGCTATTTGGCAAGAGAAACAAAAGAAGATTTACAAATGACTTAAACTTTTCCTATGACATCCTCGGGAGGGGGGTTCAGTGGATGAAGGATTGGAGTAAAGCAGCTGGAGTGGCTTTATCAGAAGATTCTCCACTCTTATCTAAGGCAAAGTTATAGAGGAAGCTTACAGTTTAACAACGTTTAAAGACTCTTCAGTTTCATCTACTACCTCAGTAGAATCAGGAGCTTTCATCTATAATTCTCTTGGGGAGGGGGAGTTGCATTCCCCAAAGTTTACCGTGGTTTTATTTTACCAACCGATCTCCATGTTTCGCAAACACATGGAAAGAGTAGTTGGGAATTTTTTCCCCAGATGCCAGTAATATTCTGTACCTCAGGAGCTATTTCCCAACCTCCCCCCCCCCACAAGAAAATGCTTTCCAAAAATATTTTCCACCGACATCCCTCTCTCTCTCTCTCTCTCTGATCGCCGGTGCCAAATGCAACAGATGCATCGTGCAATCGGTGATGGCCCCATGCACCAAGTCCTCCCCCCTTTCTCTCTCCCACATGTGCATCTGCAAAGTGGGTTGCTTGGAAGAAGCTGTCGCCGGGAACATGCATGGGCTAGTCGTCAAGGAGAAGGTACAATGTAGGCAGTGCAGGGACATCATCTTTGAAGGGAGGGGCGGGAGCAGTGAAAAAGAATGCAAACACAAACATGTGGTTTCGTTTATACAGGATTTTACTCAAAATTTCAAACGTGCGATTTTACTTTATCGGAAATTGTTTCTTGGGAATTTTTACTTTCCAGGAAAGATTTCTGTGATTTTTCTTTTCCTGAGAATTTTTGAGAATGCAAACCCCCCTTAGTCTAGTCACTAGTGTGAATCCTTTTGTGTTTTGAAACCTTGCCTTCATCCTCAATGATGTGGTCAGTTGGGTCTCGATCCGACTCTGGTTTCCTTCTGTAGTTTTCAATTGCTTCTCAAGGAAATGCGACTTATTATCACCTTCAAAACAGGGGGAAAAAGGAGAATATATGCATTGTCTTGATGGTGTGAAATAAAACAGTCCAACCATATATCATCCTCTCACTACATGCCCTAATCTCAAGCAGGCAATCTTTTATTATGCTGTCTTCTCTGGAATAGCTACCAAGTAGCAGCTCAGTATGTCATTGTGGACACAGTCAGCAGCAGCAACCATTGTCTTGGATGAAACCAACAGTGGGTGCACCATTCCAGTATGCACATAACAGCAGCCACCAACAGAGTGCAAGCCAGGCATTGCCAGCAGCAGCTGCTGCCATGGGAGGCATTCACAGCCTTGTTGCTTTTTCTTCTTTCCTCCTCTCTTTTCCCCTCTTCTTCATCCAGTTTGACATCTTCAGCCAGTCTCATTTATGTCTCATAGACCCCTAGAAGTTTATCTGTCTCATGTATTCTGGTTATTTCCCATTTGTTTCCCAAACATAGAATTTGTCCATCAAATGTGTTTAAGAAGGGGCACCCCTCACCATAAGCCTGTTTTCCTGCATCTATGGCATATTTCCCCAATGATTTGACAAAGATAGTGACCAGTTGTTGATGTGACCCTATGCAGTGTGCGCGTCAACAACTAATGCTGAAGAGTATTTTACACCTTTTCCAGTGAAATTGGTTAGTAAACATAAGGCCCATCCACAAAATAGACATGATAATATTTGTTCCATTACGAATGAAATACCGTACAACCAGAGGAGAAAATGCAAGAATCATACCGATAAGGAAACTTCAAATGAATGCTGACCCACAACAAGGATTCTCTCTATCTGTTCTTGCATTTCTTGATCTGCCAGAAGAAGCATGTTAGTTTCATCTATAAAAGACCTAAAATGGTTGCAAACAAGCAAAAGACAAGTTACAAATCATGAGCAAATAAATTGCCATGGAAGAAATATAAATTACAATAAGATTTTTTTGAGGTGGATAATACCACCAAATATATAAAAGAAAAAAAAAGAATTTACAAGTTTGGAGGGAGAGCTCCCACAAATCTCCCAAATACAAAAGTCGGTAGACAACCCTCTGCCCCGAGAGTAAAACAAAAGAGAGAAACAGACTCACCCCCCAAACATACACAAGAGAAACAGTCACATCTACTCAGCCCCACCCCGAGGCCCACAAAACCACCTTATAGGCTTACACCCCCAAAAAACCTCTCCCTAGGGCTCTAAACACTCGCCCCTTTGTACGGCACAAACACCCCCCTCCCCTACCCAAACAAAGAACCCTCCACTGCTACCTACCTTCCTCTACCCCATCTGTTTCCCCTCTTCTACCAGCCCTCTCTGCCTAAGACTTCCTTGCCATCTTCGCTGGAAAATTACAATAAGATTATTCCCATGTGATCACACCCAAAAAAAAAGTTTTAGCAGCCCACTAATAGGATCTCTTCTGAACATTTGAAGCCAACAGAAACATAGATCATTGGAAGCATAGAAAATATAGGCCATGAGTAGGAAAAGGAATCCCAGATTCTTATGCTACATTAACTTCAACTGCTATAGACCCCAAAATGAATAGAATTGATGATTCTCAACTCAGATTATGCATATTCATCAGCACTCATGTCAAATTTATGCATAAGGGACAAGATCACCTTAAAAAACTAAAACTAATACTGCGGGCACATTTCACCTGGGCCTCAGCTGAAGACATAAAATTATACCACAGCCCAGGACATAGCTTGATGTTAGCCCAGTCTATTGACACCACTTGTATTTTCTTATGAAATATCACGAGTTTAACCCTAAGACAAGTGGAACTGTTTATCAAGCAAAACATTTTTCACACTTCATTTAACAATGGATCCTCTTCTAGCAACACATCCTATGACCAAGAAGGTAAAGGAATCAAGCCCTAACAACAGAGTAGATGATGATAAAACTTAGAGAAGATCCCAACATGCAAGATGATAACATGAAATTCAATAAACATGACCTACATATCTGTATAACCAAAAAACACTAATGGAAATAAATCCCATGAGGTTCACGGGAGCTCCCAAATCATTTTATTTGCAAGTCCAGACATCCCCTACTTTTGTTGAGTTCTTAATGGGAGTCATGAGGCAGGTGACCAAATTTACCTTGGCACAGAACTCCTGGGAGTGACAATATAGATATAGGGGATAGAATGACGAGGTGTCATGTGAAATTTGCCTTCTTCACCGAGTAAACTCACAGAAGGAAGAAATGTCACATGCACAATAGTCTAAGTGCAGTTTGCAAAGCATAAATGGTCCCAGATATCCCCCACTATCTTCACTCTGAAATACTTACATCTTCAAGAATGTTTGTTGTCTTGACAAAGCACTCTTTAAGATGGTTTGCAGATGTAATCTTCATAACTGATTAATAAATAAATCAGCCAACTAATAATTTTATTTTTTTAACTTTATTGTAGCTTTTGATGGACTGTTGAATTCTATAGCTTATGGAAGTTGTGTTAAATTGACACAGAATTAACCACGTGCAACACCTTCAAGAGTTATCTCATCATGCAAACCCATAATCCCAGTTGTAAAACACTGCTCCACTAGAGCTGCAGATGAACTTAAATCACATCCAAATTAGACCATCTTTATGCAACCCACAGTTATACATTAGATGTGAAAGGCAGTCCAGTCATAAGAACTTCATTGGTATGAATGATGACTCATACCCAGCTTCAAGCCAGGTAAATGTGGAGGGATGTAGAAGAGAGAGCCTATGGTCAATCTTTTTCCCCAATATTTCATCCACATAAAACCCAGACTATCTTTTTTCTGCCTCATATTTCATTCACAGGGATATCCCACAGGATGTGAAGCCCTACAGAGGAGACTGAATGCAATGTGACATAAGCAAGGACCAGCTAGGGGGTTCCCCACCAGTGTAACCTTGTAAGAATGCTTTAAAAAAAAAAAGAGCTTTCTTGGAGAATGAGAGAAGCCATACTGAGAAGTAATTTTTATTTCATAAGTAGGGATTTATTTTGCTTACAAGAAAAGGGATGGAGTTGGCATATTAATGCAAAAACAGAAAACCAGGATGAATATCATAATGCCCGGATTATGGCCATTGAATACTGCAGATCGCATGAAGTGTGCATGGAGTTGTCACCAGTTTCTTTTCTTTATTTTGTAGTCTTTGACATATTAGGTGCCTATGTCATTTTCGTATGCTAGGGTTTTACTGAAAACCTTCAATTGTCACAGCATTTCCCTATTCACCCTTTGTGATCAGGTATTTAAAGCATTGTTCTTTTTCTTTTTGTTTGCTAATGTTGAATTTCCATGTGTCTCGTCACTTGGTTATTTAGAAAATGGAGAAGACATTGAACGAGTGTTGGCCACGGAATTATATATTAATATAAATATGTTCTTTTTGAAAAGAAACATTCCTCTATATGTGGAGACTTTATTCCGTGGGTGCGCATTGTATCAGACGATTTGGGTTCGGGTGCTAGACCTTTCCCCACTGATCACAGTCAGTGTTGATTTACATCGGCCTAACGTCCGAATGCCTTTGTTTAACTGTCTAAGAAATCTCAAAGTCCCCTACATAGGTTCGGATGTTGAGGGCCTACTCACTTGGGTGACTCGCAATGACCACTCGCTTACCACCGACAGACTGACTAGACTATGGTTTCATCAAAGGCCTCTTAAGTTCAGACAAAACCCTAGAATTTAGGAGTATGAATGCAATTCTGCAAAAGTCATAGGCATTTTTGAAGTGGCGGAAGGTTTCCTAGACTCCGAGGGTATTTTGATAATTTTACCTTTCCATGGGTATTTTGGTAATTTTATCAGGCCAGGGGTATTCCTAAAATGTCTGGGTTAGAACGAAAGTAGAGTTGGACGCCTGACTTCCCAGGGCGCTGAGACCATTTACAGAGGATTTTAGGGGCTACTAGGCCCTTTCTAGGTCGCAAGCGTATTTTAGTAATTTTACTAAACCCTACATAGACCTGGGTTTGAGGTGACACCCAAGTGTCGGACTAGGCTGGCAACGTCCTCGGGCCAAGGAGTGGCGAGGGACTTCATAGAAGGTACACGTGTCAATTTTGCCAACGGAGGGGTATATATACAATTCCCAAAAGGCGGGGGTTTTCTTGTAATTTAATTTTTTTTACCCGGTGTGGAGAGAAAATCTGTGAAATACACCATGTACATTCATGGCCCAAGTGGGTACAAGGGTCGTCGGCGAATTGTCGACTGTACATTACAGAGATCTGCACTAACGCAGAGATAGGGGCGTAGCCCGAATTACAAGAAATTGCAGGGTAAAACTGTCGATAACAGGACTTTTTATTTCTCGCAATCCCAAGGAGGACATTTTCGTAATTCCTCCGTTATAGAGGCGGAACTACATAATTTAGTCGCCCCGGAGCGTAGAAACTTACAAACATGGCCCATGGAGAGGTATAATTATAAAAATACCCCTTAGGGGCATAAATACAAGACCCGATGACTTACCCCTCGCGGGTCAAAACAACGAACAAAATCCTTGGTGCTGAATGCTTGATGCTTGGTCGATGCTCAATGCGTGTAGTAGATGCTCAGTGTGGACCCTTGGGGGTCTATTTATAGAAATGAGGGGCTACCCGGGGGTGTTTGAACCCGTACGGGTTAAATGAAATGAAAATGACCCTGGGAGGGTCTTTTTTCCTTTGTTCCGAGAGAGAGAGAGGGCAGCGGGGTTAGTTGAACCCGTACGGGGTCTAAACGCACCGGGGTCAATTGACCCCGGGCGGGTTGGACTGCCCCGGGGTCAATTGACCCGGGGCAGACCTGTCCGGGGTCATTTAACCCCTGGCAGGTCTGCTCCGGGGTCATTTGACCCTGGGCAAGTCTGCCGGGGGCCAGCCGACCCCGGGCAGGTCTGTCCGGAGATGCTTGACCCCGGACGGGTCTGATGTGCCCCCCCCCCCCCCCCGAACCCCTGCTGGCCCTATCTGCATATCAAATGAAAGAGGGAGGTGACAATCAACTTATAGTCACCGTTGGCAAGGAGGTGACCGGGGAGAAAAGTGGGGTGACCACACTCCATCTGCTGTCCACCCCGGAGAGGTCATCTGAGCTCCCTGCTTTCAACCCGGAGAGGTCCCAGTCCACCCCGGTCCCCGGGGACGTCTTCGCCACCCCGGACAGGCTGCTGTTTTCGCCCTGGGGCGGGCAAGTCCCTGCTGCTGCTTCACCCCGGGGAGGTTGGCCACCCCGGGCAGGCCCCTGCTGCTGCTGTTTCAACCTGGCCAGGTCCGGGCTGTTGCTGTTTCACCCCGGAGAGGTCCTGCTGCGGTGGGGAGATCCCTGCTGCTGCTGTTTCCATCCCTGGCAGATCTCCACCCCGGGCAGGTCTTCACCACCCCGGACAGGTGATTTGGCGGATCTGCTGTTGCTCACCCCAGCAAGTCTCCACCACGGATGTGTATTGACGGGAGGAGTTTTTTTTTTAGGCAAAAATTTTCTTCCAACAACGAGGAATTTCTATTTGTCATTGTCGTGGAACTAGAGATCATTCAATCAATGGCTGAAAATATTTCATGAATCCACTATTACTATTTTTCACTAAATTGCTTCATTTTATTTTTTTCCCTGATCAATTTATAGATTTCCAAGGAAACTGGTTGAAATCAGTCCTAAAAAATTGGAACCAACTGGTTCTCAGTTTGAGCAGAACAGGAACTGGAATTGAACCCCGCTGGTTCTTGAACCAGTTCTGAGTTGGCAGTTCATGTCATATGGAAGAGGACATTGAAAATTGGAACTACATAATTATGGAATTATAGAAGCATTTGACATTAATAATAATCAAAATTGAGGTTTAATCATGAAAAACCAGAGGCATATCCATTTTTCCAACTACCAAGCTTGTGCAAATGCCCACCAATGATAGAGATAAGTATAAATAGATAAAGCAAATTTGTTAAAAACATGTCTGGGGATACCCTAAATTGTACTTGTTCCTGTCAGTGGACTAGAAATCGCTCCCAGGCGATATGGTGAAATGTTCAATGATGATGAGTTGGCATGCATGTCCATATTGTGTGTTTTTCCATATAAGAACGTATGAGCTAAGTTGAGTATGAAAGCACAGTTGCTTGGTTAATCTTTTATTTTATCTTTTTCAACAATACTACATAAGGTCAATTAGTTTTACTACTGTTCATTTATGTGAACTCTACGTATGCACCAAGGTAGTAGTTATGTTTATAATGTGCAAACATATAAAGATGGGTTATCAGTCAGATGAAGGTTGTGAAAAACAAAGGAAATGATAAATATCACAAACAAGATGAAAAAGTACATAGAACACACAAACTTTTACTAGAAAGAGAACAAGTAGCTTACCACAAGTTATCTTCCTTTGCTCATTGGCAAAAACCTTTACTAGTTCTCCCTGCATTTGCCAATCAAGTCAATTGAGTATAGGGGAAAATAACATGAACTATGTGAGGGCTAAGCTTATATGGAACTAGACACAGAAACTTTACCCTCCAAATGCATCATGTTTCTGACACTCGAACCCATATCATCATCATAATACCTTAATACAAGATGCCACAGTATCTAGCTATAGTGACTTGGAGAATACTCCATAGTTCATGTTACAACATGAAGCAAAGGGCTAATAAAATGTAAATCTCAAAGGAAACATGACCACAACATAAAGATAAAGCCAATGAATGAAAAAGAAGAAGCAAGTTTTTGTACTAGCATCAGCAACCTATGGATGGCAGTTTCGGCCGAAACCAAAATGTTTTGGCCAAAACGTTTCGGTTTCGGACCGAAACGATCCGAAACTATCCGGTCGAACCCGGGCCGAAACCGAAACCCTGCAGTTGGCAAAAAAATAATAATTTATTTGATTTCAGGTCGAAATCGAAATCGAAACGGTTTCGGTTTCGGACCCGGTCGAAACCGCCGCCGAAACCGAAACTGCCATCTATGCAGCAACCCCAAAATTGGCTGCAATATGAGCAGAGGGCAATCATGGATTTAAGAAGTCATATGGCTGATCTAGATACCAATCTGCTTGTTCAGAGTTGCTGACTTCTGAGGCTGCAGCAATAAATTAAACTTTATATCACTTAATTGTTCTATTCAGGTGCTTACCTAATGTCATCTCTGATGTGATCATGGTGTTATGCAAGATAATGACATTATGATGATTCTGTGATGCCTATGATTCTTAAAATAATGATCTGATTTTGATTAAGCAAGGACATATGCATGTCATGTACAGGTTAACCCTTTACGCACGCCTCATGAGATATCTTATGTCCATGAGGTACTGACCCCCGAATCAATGAGACAAAACTCCTTCCCTCCTGTGGCAGGTGAGCAGCATTTGTTCCCCAACACCTTGTGCCTAGGCAAGCAGCCCATTTAGGAGCTCACCTGGACCACCTTGGCCCACCCAGCCCGCCTTGGCGTGAAACCAACCCACCTTGTTTGGGACATATTTTGGTGTTTTGTCAAAACCTTAGGGGCATTTTTAGAAATATAATGCATGCTGCTACAAGTTTGGGAAGTGACCATCGGACTTCCCTCCCTTTCCCAGTTTCCATCGAACTCCCCTGCCCCCCCCCCAACCAGATGAATGTCCCTTCCTCTACAGAGATGGCGGCTGCCTAGTCAAGCAGCCCTAGGTTTTTCCCCTCTTGGAGGAGTGGAAGCAGAAGTTTTGGCACACAGAGGGATCGAATCTAAAGAAAAGTCATGAAGATATTTCATTTTTTATTGCTTGTTCTGTTCATCCGTTATGTACACCATCTTTTTTCCTCATATTTTAATCTTTCCTTTTGCTACAGGCCAAGAGTTTTACTTCTGGAGCCTGGGACTCCACGATCAACCTCAAGGAGGTGATGCATTGGAGTACATCCTCCTGCTGTGCAGTCCACATGTTGGAAGGGTGCAATCTTGGCATCTTGCAGAAGAACATCTGGGGGTTCCACTTCCGGCAGGCTGGTGTTTTGAAGAAATATTAGAAAAGGTGTGTATCACTTGATTTTCAATATTTTATTCCTTTGATTTCCCAGTTCGCATGCTTCTTTCTTCTTCATTTTTTTGCTTGTTCTGTTCATCCGTTATGTACACCATCTTTTTTTTCCTCATATTTTAATCTTTCTTTTTGCTACAGGCCAAGAGTTTGATTTCTGGAGCCTGGGACTCCATTATCAACCCCAAGGAGGTCATGCATTGGAGTCCATCCTCCTCCTATGCAATCCACATGAGGGTGCAATCTTGGCATCTTGCAGAAGAACATCTTCTTCTGCTTCTTCTTCTTCTTCCGCTCTCTCTCTCTCTCCCCCTCCCCCCTCCCCCCACCCCCAACCCCCCTCCCCCCCTTTTTTTGCTGGGCCATGAACCAGCGGCAACACAAGCATGCGCAATGGGCCGTGGCAGCTGTTGGTTTCCCTGGCATGTGCAGTAACTACTGTTGTTGACAGCAGTCGCTGCCTGCGCATGCCAGGGACACCAGTGGGCAGTTCGGCAGCTCCTGTGCATGCCGGCAACACTTGCAGGCTGCAGCAGTGCACACCTGCAACACCCCCAATTGCTGCTTGAGACATCAGAGTTTCGATCACTAGCACTTCGTATCTTGGTCTTTGTTGCACATCTTTTGTTGTGAATGTTATTGGAGTACATTTGAATTTGTAAGAAGTTAAAGGCACTAGTCGTTAACATTTAATTTTTATATTATTAATAAAAATGTTTTATTTTGTTGTGTGTACAGATCCATACAAAAAAGAAAGAAACAGACTTAAACACAAAAGACTTAATGATCTTGTCTACATATAGTATGTGAAGAAGAATAATCTCCCCAAAATCGTATTTTCCCAGAAAGGAAATCATGTACATATACCTGGGTACACCACTTGTACCCTTGGTACACAATAAAGACACAATAACAAAAAAACCCCAAAGATACAAATATTCCAACACTCCCCCTCAAGCTGGAGCACATATGTCACACATGCCCAGCTTGCTACACAAAACACCAAACCGACCAGCTCCAAGTGATTTTGTAAAGAGATATGCAATTTGACCCTCGGTAGGAGTGAATGGGGTACTAATCGTCCGGGACAAAACTGCATCTCGAACAAAATGACAATCAACCCCTATATGTTTCGTATGCTCATGAAACACAGGATTATTTACGATATGAATAGCAGCCTGATTGTCACATCTCATTACCATAGGACCACAATGAGATACTCCAAAGTCTTCCATCAAAGATTTCAGCCACATCAGTTCACAAGCTGTCTGAGCCATTGCTCTATATTCAACTTCAGCATTAGACCTAGCAACAACACTCTATTTCTTGCTTCTCCAAGTGACAAGATTACCACCAACATTAAGTACAAAAACCTGAGGAAGACCGTCTATCCATCCGAGATCCTGCATAATCAGCATCAGAAAAAGCTTCAATAGATAAATGACCCCGTTTCTTGTACAGGAGGCCCTTTCCAGGAGCTCCTTTGATGTAGTGTAGGATCTTTAACGCTGCTTCCCAGTGACATAACCTTGGCTTCTGCATAAACTGGCTGATCACAGACACAGCAAATGCAATATCAGGATGAGTCACTGTTAGATATATTAGCTTACCACAAAGCCCCCTGTATTGAGTAACATCAGCAAATTCTGGGCTTTCCTCAACATCAAGGTCAGACCTCGAAACAGTTGGAGTATCAGCAGGCTTACACCCAAGCAGTCCCATCTCCTGTAACAAGTCCAAAGCATATTTTCTTTGTGACAAAGAAACACCATCATGACTATATGCGACCTCGATTCCAAGAAAGTAGCATGGTCTACCAAAACTTTAAGTAGCAAAGTGACTTTCAAGATATTTGTGAATTTCCTGAATGCCATCCACATCACTCCCAATAAGAAGCATATCATCAACATAAACCTCCAAGATCACTATGCCAGATGTTGTGCGTCAAACAAAACCGAATAATCAGATGGACTCCTTTTTAATCCAACTCCAGATGCAACTTGACTGAATTTATCAAACCACACCCGTGGACTCTATTTCAGACCATATATTGCTTTCTAGAACTTGCACACCATCTCTCCCTGAGCAACATATCCAGGAGGTTGCTCCATATACACCTCTTCTTTAAGATCACAATATAAAAAAGCACTCTTGACATCCATCTGAAGCATGGTCCAACCCTGATTGATGGCAAGAGAGAACAAGGCCCGAACAAAGTTTAAGTCGGGCAACAGGAGAAAAGGTCTCAAAATAATCAATCCCATAGGTCTAAGTGAACCCCATGGCTACAAGTCTAGATTTATATTTGTCAACAGAACCATCCGGAGTGTACTTCACAGTGAACACTCACCGACAAGCAATAGGAGAAACATCAGCCGGCAGATGTACAAGGGCCCACTTACCATGAGATAGTAAGGCAGACAGTACCTCATCCATAGCAGCCTTCCACTCAGGTTTGGACAGTGCTTCAGTAACAGACCTGGGAATAGGAATCGCAAAAATAGACAAGGCAAATTGACAAAAAGATGGAGACAAAGCATTATAAGAAATGAAGTCTGCAAGAGGATGCTTAGTACTGGATCATTTGCCTTTGCGAAGAGCAATAGGAAGATCCAGATCAGAAGAGGGAAGAGAAGGCTCACCAGTGGGTGGAGGAGCCTCCACAGACGAAGAGGATTGAGGCAATGCAGCAGACGGTGTATTGGGAGACCGCCGTTGATAAACCTGCCCAAATGTATTATCCTCAGCGAGAGACTCAACACAGCTCTCAGGAACAATGGTAGGCACATCCACATAAATAAGATCAGGGAGAACAGGTGAAGAAGAAGTATGCGCAAAGGAGGTCTGCGGAGGAGAAGAAGAAGCATAAAAGGCACAGATTCAAAAAATGCCACATCAGAAACAACAAATGACCTCTTGGCTGAGGGTCAAAGCAGTGATACCCCTTTTGGGTGAGAGAGTATCCCAGAAAAATGCAGGGAATAGATCTGGGAGACTATTTATCATGTCCAGGTCCAAGAGCATGAACAAAACACTTACATCCAAAGACACAAGGAATAAGAGGAAAAGGATTGTCATTTGGATATAAACAAGAAAAAGGACTCTTTCCATCAAGCACCCTGCTCGGTACAAGATTAATAAGATAACATGAGATAAGAATGGCATCCCCCCAGTAGTATTTGGAAACATTCATGTGAAACATGAGGGTACGAGCAACATCAAGTAAATGCACAACACCATTTTGTTGAGATGTATACGAGCAAGATATTTGATGAATGATTCCATTCATAGAACAAAAATCAACAAAGGATGATTAAACTTACTCCTTGGCGTTGTCTGTGCGAAGAACTTTAATGGAGGTAGAAATTTGAGCTTTTATTTCTGAATGAAAAGATTTGAATACATCAAACACAGATGACCTAGATTTCAAAAGGATTAGCCATGTCATTGGTGAAAAATCATCAACAAAAGTGACAAAGTAATGAAATCCTAATCTGGAGGTAATTGGAGATGGCCCCCAGATGTCGGAGTGAACAAGATGGAATGGAGCAATGCTCCTTTATTGGCACTAGGAGGAAAAGAAACCCTATGGTGTTCCCAAGCTCACAAGCCTCACACCGAAGATTATTCACCGAGGAAGAAATAGAAACAACGTCACGAAGCCTGGAGAGAGATGGATATCCTAGCCGACAGTGCCACTAAAAGGAAGTGTCAGACACAGAGAACGTCTTATGTTCTTGGAGAGGTCCATCAACGAGGTAGCACAACCGGCCTGACTCACGACCGCCACCAATTAACTTCTTCGTTTGGAGGTCCTTAAAACACAATAGGAAGGATAGAATGTCACTGAGCAGTGTAAGAAGCGAGTCAAGGAACTAATGGATAACAAACCAATAGAAAGTTTGGAACATAAAGAACATCCTGCAGGGTTAGAGATTGAGTGTAAATAGTCCTTTTTCCTACAACGGAGGTGTAAGAGCCATCTGCTACAACAACTGAAGAATGTGTATTAGACAAATGGAGAGAAGAGAAAACAGAACGGCTACCTATCATACGACAAGAAGCACCAGAGTCCACAATCCAGGAGGAATTGTGGTGAACTGCAAAAGCGCTACCTGATGTGGTGCCATGAAAAGATGAAGTAGATGTAGAAGTGCCTTTTAATAGTAGCTGGTAGGCCTCATACTCCTCGACAGACAATGTAACTCCTCTTTCAGACGATGGTCCCGTAGGTTGTTGTTGCACAGACTGCTGAGTGGACTTGATATTAGGTGGCTGAGAATCACTAGAGGCTCCAAGATTAGCAACAGGATGTAGGCGCGAGCCGCCTTTACCATACTTCTTCCAACAAAAGTCTAACTGGTGTCCGGTCCTGTTACAATGAACACACAATGAACCACAGCCTCGGTCACGCCCACGACCACGACCTCCAGCTGCAAAAGCAGAAGTACTACCAGACTCTCCGGTCTCACTAGATGCAGTCCCATTCAGGTTCAGTTTGGTACTTGCTCGAAAGACACAAAAGTAAGCACCAGCCAGGCTAGGAACCTGAGTGTCTGCAAGCAAATTATCTCTAACATGTCCGAGACTATCATCCATTCCAGATAAAAAATTCGCAACAAACTCTTCCTTCTGCTTCTCCAACTGGACGGCATCAACAGCAACAGGTTGTCAATTAACTCCATAGACCCTGAACTTCGGTAAAATATTGACCGCTAAACAATCTTGAATAAATGTTATAAATATGATATATATTGTGCTCTGCATAATATATTTTCTTGAGTGTGTCCCACATCTCTTTAGCAGTCCCCAGAAAGACAGCATGATTAAAAATACTCTATTCACAGCTATTATTCAAAATCGAAATCACCATTCCATCATCAATTTCCCAGACTTCATATGCCTTCTTGTCCTCCTTAGCAGGTGGATCTTGCTCAATATGTCGAAGTTTCCGTAGAGACAATAGCAAGAGATGAAAAGATCTTGCCCACGGGGCATAATTTGTCCCATTCAACCTCGTAGAGGTAGCCAACAAATGATAAAGTTTCTCGTCAGAGGTTGGAACGGGAGTGGATTTTATCGCTTCTGCCATGAACACAACAGGACCAAACCAAAGCCTCTGTCGCAACCAAATAACAAGCCAAACAAATGCCCTCACAGCAACAAACGGGCAACGAATAAAGGAAAAGGCAATAGATAAACAAGCCCTTATATGCTGACAATCTCAACAAATAAATAAGCACTTGCGCATAGATGAGTGCAGAGTGTCTGGAGCGAGTGACGCTTCCGCAACGCAAAGGCACACCGCTGCTCCTGTGTAACACAGTCGCGAGTCCACAACGCGAAGGCATTCGCAACAGTGTGTGACGCGCGAAGACATCCAGTGCAACTCAGTCACAGGTCCGCGACGGTTCTGTCCTGTCACGGGAGACGTCTACAGCAGCCAGTCACGAGTCCATGACTATTCTCCCTCTGGCGCGAGAGACGACCGCACGCGTCCAGTGCGATGCCAGCTCCTATGCGACTCGGTCAAGAGAGGAGGAAAGGAGAGGTGCGGCGGCGGCGGCGATGGCCCGGGGAGGCCATGACGGCGGCGATAGAGGGGTGGTGCGACGGCGACGTGTCAAGCCCTAGCCCATGGGTTAGTCTCTGATACCATGTGAAGAAGAAGAATCTCCCCAAAAATCGTATTTTTCCAGAAAGGGAATCACGTACATATACTCGAGTACACAACTTGTACCCTAGGTACACAATAAAGACACAATAACCAAAAAAAACCCAAAGATACAAATATTCTAATACAGTATAATTGGCAACTAAAGGAGAGATTTAGAGAAAGACGAATGAAACTTGAGAAATATGATCCAACATGTTTTCATGACTTGGATTGGAGTAGTGAATGGATGATTTAAGTCTTCACATGATGACTTAGTTCATGACACCACTGATCTTCGGTGGGCTGATGCTGGTGCTGCATTGGGAGCATCAGAATTTTTTAAAGGGGATAATAGTCCTCGAAGGACAAGAGTCCATCGAAGCGGAACAAATAGTGCTCTGATTCAAAGTTCTTATGCTTTACAAGATGATTTGGAAGGACATGAAGACGACGGCGAAAACAAGAGTAGGAAGATGTTGAAGTAGATATTGAAGATGATGCTGACTTCATTGAACGTGAGAGTGATCAAAAGAAGGAAGATGATGACATTGACAAAGGAGGAGGAGCTTGTGGGGATCCACTTGTTGGGGCTTCTCCTGATGAGGATAGGATTTGGGCATTAAGATTTAGATTATTTTATTTTGCATTTTCTAGAACTAGTATTATGTGGTGACCATGTTTGACCATGGAGTGATAAATTATGGCAATATTATATTAATGTGCTTACTATTTGCTCAGAAATATTTCAGGTTAACCTTTTCATCTTGAATGATAGGTATGTTCAAAACTCCCATTGTGTTTCCCGATAAAAGAAGCACAAGTCTTTCACAAAGGGCATTTGGACAAGGATTGGGCAGAGATTCCAGCAGCCCCTTCGGCATTTTGATGCAGTGCAACAGCTTTTCACCAAGTGGTATAGAAGGAGGACGCTCAAGGGCGACAAGATCATTTGATGGCTTATCCTTCATACCACTCTCTGGGCCTTGTGGAGTGAAAGGAATAATAGAATCTTCAAAAGGGTGGCGAGGCCAGAAGAGATGGGTTTTGTTTTTGTTTGTGAGATAGTGGCCTTTTGGGCTAAACACTATTGTAAAGTGGAGAATCATAAATCCTCACGCTTTTTGTTCTTGGGGATTTAAATGAGCACACTCTCTAGGTGTGGTGACTTTTGTAAAGGGGCTGTGAGTGAAGATAGTTTACATGTACATCCCCTTCTTTTATTAATATATTTGTGGTACCATCCACGTTTTGAAAAAAAAAGATAAAAGAAGCATAAGTTTTGGGTCTGCTCTGGAACACCTCATTACATCACCTTCTCAATTGATGCACAAGTCTCAAGTAAATGCGTTGAGGCGATGAACGCATTGAGACGTGCCACCTCAATCAACAAAAGGCATAAACCTCACGTAAAAGGTCCGAGGCGCATGCCTCAATGTGTTTTTCTAGTGCCTCGCCTTGAGACTTAAGCTTTAGTGCCTTAAGACACCGCCTTTTTAAACAATGGTTTCGCATATTAATATATTATTTTGCTAATGTTTGTTATCTATTTTATTTATTGCCTTTTATACACATGTATATGCTGAATATTTGTTAATAGCACTTTTGTACCAATTGAATATAGAATGCATATAAGAGAAAATGTAGACCAGTGGTCCTCTTGATATGTATTTTGTTACATAAACTAGACTTTGCCTAGGCGTCTCTCTCTAAGGCGGTGGGCTACCGCCTAGGATGCCTTGACAACCATGATCTGCACACTGTCTTGTAACATATCTCACAAAGAATGACCAGGCACCTTCTGCCTTAAAGTCATGGATGTACGTTTCTGTTTAATTAAACTTTTTTAAAGTTCTGTTTAGTTAAACTTACTGCAGTACTTTTTGATGTCTTTTCCTTTGAACTGAAAAACAATGTCATGACCAGATTTGGCACCTTGGCAATGCCATCACATGCATGGATGCCAGACACTGGCTACAATATCTAGGACATCGTCACATGCCTAGTTGATGCCTGACCATTGTGTGCTGGCTGCAGCTGCCCCTTGACCTTGTTCCCTAATACATAACCAGGCCCCCACAAAAGATGCCCCAAGATTCTTAGCCTTACTCTCCCACATCTGGTTAAGCCAAAAACCGTGCAGACCATGCTTTAAAATGTTCCCTTTATACCTATATTGATTTGACGATATATGTTAACTGAACCAGATCCACAAATACATACTAATTCAATTGTTTATCAGAATAATGACACGCTAATTATTAGTAACCCATATATTGGATGCAGTATATCACAGACGAACTTGATCTAAATGGAACTGACATTCCTAACAACCCAGGCCTGAACTCATACCCAAGCGCAACTTAGAAATCAGTCTCTTTACACGGATAAACAACCCCCCACCCATTCCCACGTTCTTATTTCTCATGCTCAACTCTATCCACAACCCTATCTCTTCAGCGCCTCAAGTACGACATCTTGCAAGAACAGATATTCCTAAGTTGTCTGATTGATTGCGAACTTGTATATATTCTAGAGCTTTAGATTAGATTTTCAATAATGAATTAATTACCTTCTTTCAGAAAACAAAAGAAGACCAGTTTTTCCTTTAGCATTCAAAGATATATAAACCATCCCCAGGAAGGCAACTGAAAAAAAAAATGAAAGAAAAGGTACCATAAACACCTCTAGAGCTATGTTACTAGATAAGCATATCTAAATACCACAAAGGAATTACGATGTTTCTGTTTCAGGAATAAGATTCAATGAAGAGGGTTCTGGCTCTGGAACCAACTCAGACAGTGTCATTCCCTTACCAAAATTGCCAGGCCCTGAAGATGTACAGCATTCAGCTATACTGACACAAATCCATCGTATCCTTTACAAGCAGGGAAATAATGTTGTTAATGGAACTAATATCACGAATTACATGCCTAGCTATTAGGTTTTCTAGGATAAACTAATGACTCCAGATATCTAAGCAATATCACGGGTTAAAGGCATAACACAGTGACAACCGAATTACACTCCATCTAAACACTCATCAATTAGTGTCAGAACTACCTTCTGAAGATCCAAACATGTATATAAAAACAGTTAATGAGAAATCATGAATTCTCCCAGAACTAAATTTACCTTTCGCTTTCTCTCATCCAGGGGTTGAACTTCGATAGCAAGGTAGGAATCAACATCATCAGCAGTAACCAAATATTTGGGCTGCTTTGCTCCTATTAATTTTAATAGAAAGTTAAGCTTCACATTCTAAATTTTGGCCATTGGACAGGAAGTCATAGGAAGGACAGTTACCTTCTATATAATTAACAGATCCATCTTCCAAGTACCGCACCCACTAGAAATCCACAAAAAATCAAAATAGTGAATGATTCTTTAAAAAGTACCTGAAAACCTGGAGAAATGTCGAAGTAGCGAAGTACAAAAATAAAAGCTGTTTAATGTTGAAAGACCCACCAGGAACCATAAAATGTACCTCAAAGTTACAGCTAGTTGTTCCATTAATAGAATATCCGCTTGCCTGAAGTTCCCTCCCTGGAAAAGCTTCCCCTGTGATTTGAAGGCCTTCTATTGCTGGTAAAGGGTCATCTTCTGCAGCTGTTACTCCCAATATAATCAATTAGCACCTATCAAATATCAATCATAAATTCAAACACCACATTTGTCTGCACTGAAAAGAAGTCCAGTACCTTCAGAAAATGAGGAACTGGGCTCCTCAAGGACTGGAGGCAAATAAGGATATGAAGAGCTTGCTTCATCCACACCTGATGCCAACATTGGAGAGCTCGCAAAACCACCAAAATGAGCACGGGATTCATTTCTATCAAAATCTTCAGTCTCATTGCCTCTTACAAGGTCTTTAAAAGATGGATTTTGGTTTAGCAAGTCCGCACTGAAATGTACAACAGGATAGTGACCTTGAGTAGTAGCAAAGAGAGTCGGTGTATCCTCTAAAGCAGAGTTAATAGGAAAATAAATAAACTGTTGATTCCTGAGAAGACAGAAAATAAAATGTAGTGTAGAACTTGTCATACTCCAGAATCTTGGAAATTAAGAACAAATGGATCAGCAAAAGATCCCAAGTATAGCTCTTCACCTTGTGAAGGCAGTTGGTTCAATAAAATCAAGGTGCCAAAAAGAGTCGTAGGAAGCCAAGGTGCCTTGCAGGGCACCAGGGATCAAAAGAATGTATATGTATTGTATACATGCACTAGAAATGCCAAGATGTGGACTTCCCCAAGACAAGACGTGGATAACCCAAAAAACTGACCCATCATACTGATATTTTGCAAATAGTAATCTACAATATTCTTCAGAGAAGTATAGGAGTAGATCTTGGACAGGCTGGGTGGACCAAGGCTGAAATTGAGCCAACAAAATTTGAAAAATAACTCTGTTAAATTCAGCCCAGCCCATGTTCAACAAATTTGGGCTGTGCTGAGCTGAACTGGCCTGCACTCCTTCCCCCTTCTCTGTCACCCTTCTCCACCTTGTCTGGTCTGCCCAGACTGTGCCACGATAAGCATGTAAAGACAGTTCATAAAGATGCCAGCAACGAGCATGTGGATGTCATTCCAGCATAAAGATATGCTCCCCGAGATAAAGTAGAAGAAGAGAGCCAGGATCAAGCAGTATGTGAACTTCACAAATGTAATGGCTGATATGCCAGGTTGGTCAGAGGTGTGACCAGAGAGTAACACACTTGCTACCCCACCAATGCTAAGCAAAGTCGTGCCCACCAGAGAATCAGAAAAAATACTTGCCATTTATTGTTGAACCAAACCGTCAACTCAAAATTGAATTTAGCAGATGACTAGAAGTAATATAGGCATGGAGTGGCTCATAATCATCCTATATGAGACTGACAACTGCCATCCCCCCACCCAAAAAAAATTGAACATGGGTAATAATAACACATTTATTGAAGCAAACCACCAACCCAAAAACTGAACAAGTGAACCAGTTATAATAACACATTATCGAAGCAAACCACCAACCCAAAACTCAAGCTAGCGGGTCAAGAATATCCTGGATGATCCAAAAGGCTTTTGGCAAGGCATCTCTGGCTGCCAATAGGAATAAGGTCAAGTTAGAAACAGCTGGTGTTTGCTACCAATGTGGTTCCGGTCTGCAGAAGCAACATCAGCACACTGTTGATGTGGTTGAGTCTAATAACAGGAATATGAACATATTAGAATTGGAATCAACATGTGTTCTCAGTTCATCTGGCCTTAGGACTGACAGACAGGTACATCAACATCAACCACGTGGTAGTAATAAAAAGGATGCAAGCCACGAAGGACCATTTGCACCCGTGCCCGAGTAATGCTGCAAAGGACACCCAACCAATGAGGAGGTGGAAGTGGGAGTGGGGATGGAGATTAGAACGCCACTGGCAAGGGGTTGGCACAAGTGTGTAATGTAGTTTTCAAACTCTGCGCAGGTTGGAGTTCCACAACTGACATTGGTTATTGGGTATTCAGATTTAGGAACTACCTGGAACGCCTCTTATATTATGAGAGAGAGAAACAAAGAGGGAAGGGGGCAATGTAGGCAGATTTTTTTTTTTTTGTTGCTGTTGTTGTGTGGGGGGAGGGGGGAGAGAGAGATGTGGACATCGGCGAGCTTGTCCTCAAAAATGGCAGCGAACAAATTGAGGAAGCAAGCTACTGCAAAAAGAAGGTAGAGCATTCCTCAGTCTAATATCGCCAGCATCATTATTGCCTCATCCTGAGATGGTGGCAGCATCATCGTAGTTTGGGGGAAAACAATAAAAGAGGGCTCCCTCACGCACCACCACAGCCCAAGGCCATTGCTCCCACCCCCAGCCTCTGCATCGCTCAAGAAGAGGAAATCTCAATGCCCCAGCTCCTTTTGGGCTCTGCATCACATTGGAGGCAGAGGCATCATCCCCTCCCATCTTGCTTTTTGTAGAGGCATTTATAGAGGTCTTCCCTGAGCCACCATTGTGTCCCTTTACCTCCTCTAGATAGTGCAAACCCACACTGGGGGCAAAGGGAGCATTAGAAGGGTGGGTTGTTCCCCTTCCCTCCAATGTCCCCAGGAGGAGGGGCTTCCCTTTTACCTCCACCATGCATCCCCCACTCCTTTCCATGTTCCAAAGCTGAAGGGGATGAGGGGAGACACTGGAATGGTGGTTCCCTCAAGCTACCATGACGTGTATGCGTGATAGAAAGAGGGCTGGCGGGGAGAAAATATTCCATGCATGTTGGACAGAAATTAGCCACAGGGGCATAGAGGGCACTTAGTTTGCGTACGAAGGATATACATTCAAATGTGGATCTGAGATGGATTCTCAAGGAAATTCCTTTTAATTGGGATCTATATGTGAAAACCCATCAGTTTTTGAAGTATATAAATAATAACATTCACCAGAGCTTGATGATCATCCCAAAAAGGGAAAAAAGTTTTTTTGCAAATAAACCACTGTTAAAATTGAAATAGCAAAAAAAATCATTCTTGGATTTGCATTAGCAGGGATACCATTTCTTTTGTCTAAATAGTGCAGATATGCCATAGCCGTAAGCCGCCATTACCCGCCGTGAATCTAACCCTAGTTAACTTTAACTTGACGTGAGAAAAGACAATAATGTCCATAGTTAGAAAGAAAAAGACTCACCTCTCTCCTAACTTCTTCCCCTTATCACTCCTAATCAGAGGGGGCTGTGTATGAGAGGTGGACTCTAGCGGGAGGTGGGGTAGCAGGGGGGGGGGGTTCCGGCGGGAGCGTTACAGTGGGGAGGAGGGGTGTAGGGTGGGGGTAGCAGGGAGGGCAGGTTGCAAGGAGGGGGAAGGGGGTTGCAGGGTGGGGGCAACTCCGGCGGGATGGGGTTCCGGTGGGGGATCACCAGGGAGAGGGGAGATCGATCGGGGGGCAGGGTTGCCGGGTGGGGGTGGGTGCGTATGGCAGGGGGAGATCACTAGGGGGAGGGGAGATCAGTCGGGGGACGGGGTTGACGGAGGGTTTGCGTATAGTAGGGGAGAGATCACCTGGGGAAGGGGAGGCGGATGGAGGTAGGGTGGGGAGGTTCTGTCAGGGGGGTGGGGTGGAGATCGCCAGAAGGAGGGGAGCGCCAAGCTCTATGGCGACGCAATCCACGGTGGCGGCCGGCCTGCACATCCCTGCACTCCCCAACACACCCCGCTGCGGCCAGCAACCACTAGCTGCCACCTCACGGGACCGCCCACCCACGCCGCCGGACCGCCACAACCCTCACCCGCTGGTCGTCTAGTCCAGCCCCAACCCCACGCAGGCGCCCCATCCCCAACGGATGTCCATAGTGGTGTCCCCTGCGCCAGTGTCCCCTACATAGGCACCCGGCATCCATCATTGCGAGCCCCCCTACTGGACCCCGATCGTGAACCACCCGACCAGCTTACACACCCTCCGGTGACCGATCAGAGATCCCACAGAAGCAGAACTGGCACCTGAGGGCGAAGGCACTCCGGCCCCTCCCTCTCTCTCTCTCTCTTTCTCTGTCCTCTCTCATTTCTTTGTTACAGAGGGGAAATTTGGGGTTTGAGAGGGATATTTTAGTCATTTCATTACAAAATAAAAAGAATATTCGAATCTTTGAAGAATCTTCGCCTTTCCATCAACGGAAGTTGACCGCAATGGCATGTCTGCACCATTCAGACAAAAGAAATGGTATCCTCGCTAATGCAAATCAAGGAATGGTTTTTTTGCCATTTCAATTTTAATAGTGGTTTATTTGCAAAAAACCCAAAACAAACTTCCATTTCCAACCTTATTAGTAGACACTCTAACAAAATCTGTCGTTGTAGCAATGCTTCTCCAAATGGGGGGAAGGGAAGCAGAGTTGGCCGAGGGACACGCCATCTATTAGCATCCCCGCAAAATTACCCACAACACACCAAAGTTCTGGCAGTTCTTCTTTCAGCCGATACAATTCCAAAAAGAATGGAATTCTAAACTAGTCCTCACCCATATAACCCATAGAGCACCCACTCTGATGCCATGGAACATAACTGAAACATTGCAAGTCCGTCACCAAACAAACTCCCTGCCCACACTTTGGAATGAGCTACCCTCCTTTGATCGCATCTGCTGCTAAGAAAGTCCTTGATCCACTTATATTCTAAATAATTTGGTCTTCCAGAGTTCTCTTGGTATTCGCAGGCAAATCATATCCAGATTGAATTCCAAGACAAAAACCTTGACTGCTATGGCCTTGTGATCAATGTTAAGTCCTTTAGTTTTCCATGACATAATCTTCATTGAACCAACCTTCCTAGTACATTGATACTAGGAAGACATCTTAGTCCTGATTACATTAGGATTAGGAAGATGCCCAAAACATACATCCATAACATACATGCACGCTATATGTATACCCATATAGCAGGTATTGCCCTGATGTTGAAAATTTGAATAGAGAGGCTTTCATTATTTTCCCTGCTCCCGGTCCTAACACCAAGGGTATCAGAAAAA
Source organism: Amorphophallus konjac (assembly GCA_022559845.1). NCBI lineage: Eukaryota > Viridiplantae > Streptophyta > Magnoliopsida > Alismatales > Araceae > Amorphophallus > Amorphophallus konjac. The sequence continues at coordinate 106,077 of JAHNEJ010000379.1, read as the reverse complement.
GGATATGCAAGGAGGTTGCTTCAGTAATAAAAGTGTGAGAAAACAACAATCCAAAAAACAGCTCAAATTAGCCAAAAAAACACTTGCATTAAGTGGCCCAAGATAAATGGAACTTCAAAAGCCAAGCAAATAAACCCTTCAAACGGTGTCTGGAATATCCATAAAAATGGCTCACCATGAAAAGGAAGGGGAAAGTATCATTGTACATAAAAGAGGATTGTGCCAGTAAAGCCAAGTAAACAGCTTCTTTTCTATTGGATTGGAGTTATGAAGAGAGAGAGGAAAAAGTAACACGCTTGGGTTACAAGTTCAGAACAAGATTGGGTGGTCCATAAACCGTGGGTTGATATCCCTGAAAATCACACAAGAAGGTGAAGGCCAAATCACATCACAGAGTTTATTAATTGTGTCAATCAGATAACATCAACAGAAGAGGGAGCAGCAGCAGAACACAAAGAAGAACATGTGAAGTAAATGATTCTTTTTTGGTTTGGGGTCTGCAATGTCAGGATAGCTTTTCCGGTGTGTGTTCTTTCTTTGGTCATTTCCTTTTTGCCAGAGCTTATTTGTTTCTTTTTTGGAATAGGCATTGGCCATCTTGTGATTTACTCTCTAATTGGAAGTCTGTAGCCCTTTGTAGAGTTGTATGGCTGAAGAATATCTCCTCCCCCACCTGATTATACTTATGCATTTATTTGCAAAAAAATAAAAAATTAGTGACACAATTCAATTTTTTTTTTCAAAAAAGCAATTGAAAACAACAATCATTGTGGGTGGGCTCCTCATGATCGATGCCTACAATAACATCCAATGAGAGCTTTCCTGAAAAGATAAAAAACATCAATTTTTCTTCAAAGATCCTCATGCTCAAGGATCCAAATCCTTACATACTAGATTCATACTTTTCTGTTTTCAGCCACCAGCAAAAGAATACAGCTGAGAGACATCAGCTAATAGGAGGTCAAATAAGCTTCCTAATGAGCAATGTTGAAAAAGGTCAAATAACAAGCAACTGACAATCTCAATCTCCAACACAGTCTGTAATACAAATCCTCTTGGTTGACCAACGACATGAATAATTAAGTACAAGTAAGCAATGGGAGGGCCAGTTCATTGTCACATTCACAAGTTCCTGGTTCATGCATAAAGTTGACCAGGCAGCAAGAACTCCCATTGTACGAGAATGTCAACTTTGGGACCCTTCACATCTTTTTAGGTCAAAATGTACATCTGCATAACCTGGATTATTTGTGTAAAGAAAGTAGATTTTTTTACACGGTTCCTATAATAGGATGACGGGGAGCTGTTTTATTACTTTAGATAGTGATGATTCACTTTGGTCTATGACATAATTGCTTGCTAGAATATAAGCACCAATTGTGGAAATGCAAACATTAAAAATCTTCATAACAAATAATATGTCCACAATCCATCAGGGAAAACATGGGGGGGGGGGAAATGAAACTAAGAGACTTTAGAGAAAAAATATATAATACAGTGGGGGAAAACTTCAACTGGACATATATTGGCTAAGTCACCTGCTTGTGGATGGAGAAGATTTTCCTGTGCTTTCATGATCTGCGTTTTTTCTAGGAATACCACTAGACCCACTCTGAAGAGTTTGATGTCCCAGAACCTCCCAATCGGTTTGTGTCTGTGCATTTGGAGAAGAAATGGGTGACTGTGCATGAGAATATGGATGTTGAGGCACAATCTCAAGCCCCTTGTTGGCCTGACACAAGGACACAAACTTTTTAAAAAAAGGAAAGAAATAATAGAAGTGAGTTTTAGATAATATATAGATGTAGATTGACCATACCGGAGTAGCCACTGCTGCATTGGTGGAACGCGATGGTGATTGTGGGATACTGTTCAAGGCTTCAGGATGCCATGGAGCTAACTGGTATTGAGAATCCTTTAACTTCTCCTGCAAAATCCAGTGACCATGACAATTTTAAAGCTCAAGAGGTACTCAGACCTTAGCCTTCGAAACCCTGAACAACCCTGAGTGATGTCCACATGCACAAGGACTTCCGCATGCCAAGAAGACATTAACAACAATAAATAACATAAAGAAATCACTCAGAAGTCACATGATGTTGCTGCATTTTCTTCAAATTGATGCCATACCTCCGTAATAAGGAGTTTCTCCTGTAGATGCTTAAATAAAACCTGCAGAATGCGGAAATAAGTAATTTATATCATCTGATAACATATATACAACAAACATGCCTATGATGATAATCATATTGCTCGAGGCAAACAGTTCCATGCACATATATTAGAAAGCAACAAGCAGCAGAATTACTCTGTTCAAATAAAGACAAAACTGAAAATTTTTGTTACTCCTAAACTTCTGACAAGCCTTAGCCAACCTCCTCTCAATCTCCAGCCACATACTTACAAGGCGTTCAAGTACAGCTAGAGCTTGCATATTTATCAGTTGAACAAAAAAACCAGGTCCATCACACAGGTCATCCAGTGTGGCAAGCATGCGTACTCAACACCACTAACAGTCACACAAGCACATAAGCATGTATAAAAGAACATGTGTGCATCCGTACATGCATGTGTGCGCGTGCGACACACACACACACACACACACATAGGGAGGGAGGGAGTGAGGAAACATGCTTGTTCTCCATTCCTACTTGGAGGGAAAGGCCAACTTTGTACAGAAGCAACAGCAGAGCCAAGTAGTGAGTCTAGTGACCCAGCTGATGGCAGGGTGCGAGGTGCTAGAGAGTCAGAAACAGAGGCAAAGTAGAATGTGCATAGACCAGTAGCAGATCTGCCAGCCTCTCTCTAGATATACATATATATATATAGTATGATTTTTTTACAGCACGCTACCAAGGTTTTGTCTGCTGGCAGCGGACAGTACCCAAGATCATCCAATGGAAATCAGATGGTTCTTCTTTTAATTATAAAAAGGAAACTACCCTTCACAGTTGGCCACATCCATGTTTCACGCTGGTGCGGACATGGACGCAGCACACACTGAAGACCATCGGTTGCCGGTCACATCATGTAACCGATGGCCAGTTACGATTTTTTAAAAAAAAATCCTAAAATATGCCATTTTTAACCCTCCCATGAATTTTGGAGTGCAGATGGCACATAGCATAAAAATTCTTGATCTGCTGCCAGCGCATTCAAAGAAGGCAGCACACTATATACCCGGACCCTATATAACCATACATAGATAGATAAATAGATAGATAGATAGTGAGAGCCAGGATGGCAGTTTCGGCCGAAACCGAAACGTATCGGCCGAAATATTTCGATTTCGGCCATACCCGATACGAAAACCAACAGGTTTACTGTGCAGGTCCGAAACTTAAAGACTCACGTGAACCCCCCCCCCCCGATTTCGGCCGAAACCCATTTTTCTCCCCCCCGAAACCCCATCCCACGGCCGAAACGGCCGAAACCCTGCGGCTGCTGCGAACGCCTGCTACTGCTGCCACCTGCTGCTGCTGCTGCTGCTGCGAGCTGCTGCGACCGTCGGCTGCGAGCTGCGGCGTGCTGCTACTGCCGCGCGACCAAGGGCCAAGGCTGCTGCCTGCTGCCCTGCTGCTGCGAGCCTGCTGGAGGTGGACAGGGAGAGGCCGAGAGGGAGCCTTGCTGCGCACACCGGGGGCCAACACAACATCAAGGGTTTGATAGATTTTGTTTGAGGTTAATTTCATCGGGTTAATTTAGGGTTTGATTGTTTTCGTGTGTTATTTTGGTTGGGTTAAAAATTTGGGGTGAGCAAGCCTTACTTATTAAATTTCTTCCATGGGTGATTAAAGCCTTAAGGGTTAATTGCTAATTAAACCCTAATCGGTTTATAAAAATTGGGACTTTTGTCTATTTTGATTTGCTTAAGCTCAATTGAACTTAAATTAAGCTTCATTGAGGATTTTGGGGTGGGATCATGTGGGTAATTAATTTTTTCCAAGGGTGATTAAGGGTTTATTACTAATTAAATCCTAATTAGGTCATAGAAATTGGGGCTTTTGTCTATTTTGATTTGCTTAGGCTCAATTAAAGTTAAAATAAGCTTCATTGAACATTTTGGGGTGGCAGCATGCGGGTAATTATTTTTTCCCAATGGTGATTAAGGGTTAATTGCTAAAAAAGCCCTAATTAGGTCATAGAAATTGGGGCTTCTGTCTATTTTTTTTTGCTTAGGTTCAATTGAAGTTACATTAAGCTTCATTGAACATTTTGGGGTGGGAGCATGGGGGTAATTATTTTTTCCCAATGGTGATTAAAGGGTAATTGCTAATTAAGCCCTAATTAGGTCATAGAAATTGGGGCTTCCGTCTATTTTGATTTGCTTAGGCTCAATTGAAGTTGCATTAAGCTTCATTGAACATTTTGGGGTGGGAGCATGCGAGTAATTATTTTTTTTCCAAGGGTGATTGATAATTAAGCCGTAATTTTTCCAATGTACTTACAACTATACTATTTTTCTTTGATTGTCTTAATGCAGCATCATGCCTAGACGTCAGCAAACACAGGAGCAGCAAGGGCAGGAGGATCCGGGGTGGGCCCACATGTCCTTAATTGATGCTAAGAGAAGAAAGGTGAAATACAATTACTGTGGTAGGGAGATGTATGGCGGAATTACCAGAGGAAAGTAACATTTGGCAGGGGTAAGAGGAGAGGTGAGACAATGTGACAACTGTCCCCGAGAGGTGCGAGAAGAGATGCGTCAGTGCCTTCTGGGGAAAAGGGAAAGGATGCAACAAAGGGCTGAGGATGAGGCTGAAATTGCTGAGGAGATTTCTGACAGAAGGGTTAGGAGGGATGATGATGAGGAAGGCACTGAGGATTTTGATCCAGAGCTGACTCAAGCAAGGGAGCGTGAACAAACTGCTCGAAGGAAAGGGAAGGGAGCCATGGGTTAAGGGACCTATGATAGTACAGCTGCACGACGTCCTGACGTTGGTGCTGCCCCACATACGCAGGGAACAGGTCCCATGGACAGCTATTTGAACAGAAAGCCCCAAGCTACACAACCTAAAATCAAGCAAGCATTGAGAGGGGTCAAAAAATCAGCAGAAGTTGCAGGACATGCATTTAAATCTATCTGCAAATGGTTTTTTCATGCAGGTGTCCCTGCACATGCAGCTTCAAGTGAATATTTCCAACCTATGATAGATGCCATAGTAGATGCTGGCCCTGGCTTGCAGGCCCCCTCACGTCGAGACATATACGGGCGTGGCCTTGAGGGAGAGGTTGAGGAGCTCCATGATTGGGTTGAAAGCTTCAAGCATATATGTGTGGAGAGAGGATGCACCATCATGTGTGATGGTTAGACTGATACCACGAAAAAGTCCATGATAAACTTTTTGGTCTATTGCATCGAAGGTACAGTGTTTGTGAAATCAATTGATGCATCAGATTATGAAAAGAATGCAAATTATTTGTTTCATTTGATGGATGGCATGGTAGAACAAATTGGAGAGGAGAATGTTGTGCAGGTGGTGACTGATAATGAAGCCAGTTACAAGACTGCAGGGAAGAAATTGATGCAGAAGCGCAGTCATTTATATTGGCTCCCATGTGCAGCACATTGTCTGGATCTGATACTTGAAGACATAGGAAAGGAAAAGCATGTGAAGAAGACAATTGACAAGGCACAAAGTCACACAGTATATCTATGGCCATCCTAGAATACTAAATATGTTCAGGGCGCATGCCAGTGGAGGGCGAGATATCATCCGTGCAGGCCCAACCAGATTTGCTTCCAATTTTATTTCTTTGGAGTCTTTGCACATGTATAAGATTGATCTCAATTCTTGATACTTTATCCTTACTGATATGTAACAGTTGATGCAGCTTCAAATTTCATTTATCTACACAGGTACAAGAATGAGCTGAAAGCTTTCATGTATCACAATGCCCTGCGGGACTACATCGACAAGGGCACAGTTGATGCACAGATGGATTATCTGGATGTCTGCCACGTCGTGGACGACAACAAATTCTGGAACAGGGTGTCACGATACTTGAAAGTAGTCACACCCCTCACGAACGTCCTAAGAATGGTGGATGGCGATGAGAAGAATGATATAGGCTATCTGTACGAGGCCATGGACCGTGCCAAATTGGAGTTGCAGCATTCCCTTCCCAGACATTATGCAAAATGGTGAAAAATTATTGACCAGAGATGGGACAACACATTACACCACGACTTGCATGCAGCTGGTGAGTGATTAATTGTACTGAAATTGGGGTAATGCCTTTATGTTATATTATAAATTTCATTTAGTTAATTATACACAAATGCAGGTTATTTCCTCAAACCCTCGATTTATGTACGGTGCCGATGCACATGTTGATGGCGAGGTGCTTCAAGGGACTTTAAAAGTCATTGGTCGTTTATCGAGGAATCCAGAAAAGAGACTAGAGGCCGAAGTAGAGGTTCGCCTTTATTTGATACTTTCAATAACATGTATAGAATTTATTTAAGTAGTTATGTTAATGTATTACTTTATGTTTGTAGATGAACCATTACAGAATGAGGACTGGGACATATGCTGACTCCCAATTGCAATATGCTGTGGGAAGAGTGAGCCCAGGTATATTTTATTTTTTGGATTTCTTAACCTGATGAGTATATATTTCTACAACTAAAATGCATTTGTTTATGGTTGGTGGAACAGCTGACTGGTGGATAATGGTGAACAACCGAGATGTGGGCCGCAATGATTTCATTGCAGTTAGGGTGCTCAGTCAAACAACATCGGCAAGCCAATGTGAAAGAAATTGGAGCACGTTCAGCCTTATACACTCGAAGGTTCGCAATCGGCTAAAGGCTGAACGGTTAGAGAAATTAGTGTACTGCCACTACAATATGAGGTTGAGAATAAAGAATATGAGGTTGAGACAACAGCTGCGAGACAAACGCGCCGCCGGGGATGCCGCCGCAGAAATTGATGTGGATGCCTTATTTGATGATGAGAATCCGTTGCAGTCTTGGGTGGAGACACGAGAGCAGGTTGATGAGCCTGTTTTTGATGATGATGATAGAAGATGGGCAGAGGGCATACTAGATGAAGATGAGCCAAGAGATCCCGAATTAAGAAGAAAATCAAAGAGGGCCAGAGATACTCATGCCCACATGTCTAGGGTTATTGAGGACACTGAGGAGCAGCATGATTTTCAGCCAGCTAGACACTCCGACTAAGATAGCAGGCCAGTCACTCCTAAAATGGGCAAGGCACCTACATCCTTAAGAAGAAGTACATCAGTGCATGGGCAAACTGAGAGAACAAATGTTGCTGCTCGAGAGGACCCGGCAATTGAGCAGTTGAAGCAGATTTATTTGAGACACACACCAAGGGGAACATGATTCATGTCAAGGGTGCAAGAAGAAAGCACACCGGCACAAGAAAAAGCATCCCCAAAGGCCAAAAGGCGACTGGAGACTGCAGGTTTCGTGATCCTTTGATTTTTTTATTTTTGAAAGTAACTTAAATTCTTATTATCAGTTCGAATCAGAAAAAGTTTTGATAGGAGATAAATTCTATATTTTCGTATGTGCCAGGTGCTACTACTGGCGGTGGGGATGCTGGTGGTCCTTCCTCCTTCCACGCAGACACAGGCAGAGGATACAGTCAGGGTGAGGGAGGACATGAGTCACAGAGTCAATATGGGCATCCATCAGGTTATGGAGGTGGCCAACATGAGGCTGCGATTTATGGGTCGTGGGGTTATGAACCATCATTCAACTTCCATCCGGCAAGTTCCTCTTCTCTTCCTCAAGATTCTTATGCTGATATTGGATTCGGCTCAAGCCAACCAAACACTCCAAGAGGGATCCAAAGAGGGATGCAGGACTTGGCTACCTCATTGTTTGGTTATAGTGAATATGGACCATACAAGCAACCTGGTTATGGGTATCAATATCAAGGGCCAGACGATGAGGGAGAAGGTTCTTCTAGTAATTATTATCCATATTAGGTAAGAATCAATGAATTTTTGTAACATTTATTTTGTCTAATTTGATTTTTTGTACTGATTCTATTAATGTACAATGGAATATTACTTTAACTTTCACATGTTCAATGTTTGAAGTTCAATTTTTGTAGTTGTCTACTTCAAGGTTATTGCACTAACTTATACAGTCAAATGCATGTGTAATGATTTTTGTGATTTTAAGTGATTATTTATATTTTTATGATTTTTTCAGATTTTTTAGAATTAATTTGATTTTTTTAACCTTTTATCTGGGTTTCGGCCGGTTTCGACCGAAACCGATACCGATACCGAGTCGTATTGGTTTCGGACCCGACCGAAACCGAGTCCGAAACCGAGTTTGCCATCCTTGAGTGAGAGAGAGAGAGAGAGGAGGGTTCCATTGTCACTGGTGGCAAAATAAGAACGGTGCCGCCTACTTCAAAATCACATGATTCAATCTCCGATTTTCGATCTTCATCATTATATCTTTTCCACTATATGTAAACTACTTATAGATTTAAAATCATACATCTTTGACACTTATTTCTCATGCATCAGATGAATATAAAATGAAGAGTTTACATAATACGGTTTATGGAATCATTTCATATGTGCCTATTTGATATTAGATTTGAGTATTTTTTATCTATAGTCAAATTAACTATTATAAAGAAGATTTAATGGCGTAGATCAAAAATCGGAGATCAATTTGAAGTCTCCATCCTTCCCTCCCTCCATCCCCTCGCTCGCTCGGCACGGTAGGTGGAAAAACCACCCAGCCATCCGATTGCTGGCCGAATCGGCCACCTGCCGTGCCTTCAGCCCCCCATCCTGTTCTTTAAAAATATTCCAAATATGGGTGTGCCGTGGCTTGGTGGGTAGGAAAACCACCCAGTGGTGGGAACACCAGACCCACTACCGGACCCACTACTCGGAGCCGACGTCGCACCACCCATTCCGCACCGAGCTTGTGGCTCGGAGACTCATTTGAAGACTCGGCGTCCTGAGTACGTATTTGTACGTATTTATATATTTGTGTGTATTTTATTTTTATGGTGATATTTGTATTATTAAACCACCAAAGTCCAACTATTTTATTTTATTGTGTCAAAGTCAAATAATGGTTGTTGACTTTTGTTTTATTAGGCTAAGGACATAAATGCTATTAGGTGAAATTTGAGGGTATGAGTGTTATAGCCTTTCCTATATATAAAGGGGGCTAGAGTGTGTTGTTTCACATATATATGAAAGCTTTGAAATTTGCAATCACGTAAGAGTGTTCCTCTTGCCATCCTCCCTTCCCTCCTTCTCCTTTTTGTGAGATTTGAGTGTCGCCCGGTGTGAGACCGTCCGGTGTGAGGCCGAGCTGTGCGAGACAGTAGTTATCCCGTCTCGTCCGTGCCGTCGGAGTGCCGTCGATCCTTCCTCCGACGTCGACCGCGTCAAATTTGGTATCAGAGCCCAACAACGGCGCCTCCATCAACCCCGACGTCGGCATCATCCCCCCTCCCCGATCTCTATTCGTGAAAAAGAAAAAAGAAAAAAAAGAAGCATCTCTTGCGGTTGAGAGAGGAGAGAGAAAGAAAAAAAACAAGAGAGACAAGAGAGAAGCAGAAGATCTCGACTGAGGGAAAAAAAAGAAAAAAAAAGAGAGAGAGAAAGGCTTTCGCGGGAAGAAGCATCGTCGACTGTGCCCTCCTTCAAACGCTCCCCGGCCGCAACGGCCTTTTTTTTTCCACCACTGCCTGCCGCAGCGTCCGGCTGCGCCCGCCCGCGGCTACTACCGCGCCCGCCTGCAGCCACCGACGCCCGCCCGCGCCGGCACACGCCCAGCCAGCGCGCCTGTCGCGCGAACCTCCGCGCTTGCCCACCGCACGCCTTCGCCTGCCCGGCCGCGCCCATGTGCGCGCGCCAGCACCCGCCCGGCCACCGGCGAGCTCTCGCACCCGCAGACAGCCCGCACCCGGCGCCCCGCCGCCTAGCCCGACCACGCGCCCGTCTGCGTGCGCCAGCGCGCAAGCCGGCGTCGCACGTTCGCGCAGCGCCCCGCCCACTGACACCGCTCTGCCGCGTGCTCCCCGCGCCCGCCAGGTGGGCGCCCGCCTGACCGGCCGCGTTGACCGCCGCGAAGCCAGCGACCACCCTGCTGCCCTTCTTGACCCCCCCCCTGAAGCACGCACAAGAATTTTAAAAAAAAAAAGAAAAAGAAAAAAGAGGTTTGAAATCGGTTTGAAATATATATATATATATATATATATATATATATATATATATATATATATGTGGGAACAGTCAAACAAAAAAAAGAATAATAGTAATATATATTATGATGAATATATATATAACATTATATATATAATTATATATATATCATTTCAACAAATTATTGAAGTGGCACCCGAGTCCACTTCGGCGGCCAGAGCGGCGCCCGAATCGCCTGGTGGCCGACAGACGGTCCGAGATTTACGGAGCGTAAGTAATTTTAAATCTCCCTGCGCAGAGAAATTCGGACTTAATTTGTTCCCCTGCGCGGAAAATTTTATGAGGTTTTATAATAATTAAATCCTCCCTGCGTGGAGTGAATTTGTTGTAACCGTGAAGCTTCGTCGACGCCGTGCGGGCACGCACGTCCCCGCTCACCTTCGTCTCCGGTCGGAACTAGACTATTCAGTCTAGTTAGGTGCGTGCTCCCACAAACTTGCTCGTTTTGTATCTTTTTCAATTGCCGCACGACGAAGTGAGAGAGAGCCATATCCATGCAGCATGTCTTCTGAGTGCATCGCTGTGGACGGAGAGAGAGAGCTTGTATGTACCCATTCTTTAAACCCTAGAACGGTCACATTAGGGCACCATAATTGTCAGGAGGTAGTTCCACAGCTACTTCGCCTACGGGCGAGCAACTCTCCCTGACCAGTCCCTTCGAAAAAGGACTTGACCCTTGCACATTAGCCAACAAATCGGGTCTATAGCTTGCTAATTTTAGGTCTCAGGATTACATCATTTAGGTCTGAACCCGTGCATGCCACGTTGGTCTAGGAATTCATCAGGCCGTCTAGAGCGCCCTTCAACGCTACAATCACCCATGAATCAGAAGAGTGTGAGTGCTATGCTAGTCCAGCTCGAACATAACTTTATGGCCCAGTTTGACGAATCCATAGGCCAATTACGAGCGGAGCTAGATGAGAGGATTCGAGCCTTAGAGGATCGAATGAAGAAAGAGGAAGGAAGATCGAATGGCCGCGGAGATCCCGTAGCCAACCCAAGAGAAGAGAGAGACCAAGCCCGTCAGAATCAGGCTCCTTAACGTAGAGAGGAAGAGGATTGTGCGCCTCGAGGGAGAGACCACGACGATGAGGATATCATCCTACGGAACGTCAAGATCGACGCTCCGAGTTTTGATGGGTCCCTAAACCCTGCTACATACCTTGATTGGGAGACCGGGATGGATCAATACTTTGACTGGCATCACCGCATGACCCCTGCCACAAGGGTTTGGTTTGCCAAAATGAAACTCCTAGGTCAAGCCAAGACCTACTGATGCAACATTGAAAATCTCCTAGCAAGGAGACGAGAGGAGCCCATAAACACGTGGGAAGAAATTAAGGAGAAATTAAGGGAGAAGTATCTGCCACCCTCCTACCATCAGCCTACACGAGAGCACACAGCGGGAGCTATTTTTACGAGAGGTTAACACCCTCGAGCACGCCTACCAGGTTGCTCGAGATGTCGAGCGGTTTCAAAAGGTGGTCCCACTTCGGGTCCCCACCTATCGCCAACCCGAGTCTCGAAACCCCATGGTCCGCTACTCTGAGAGGCCTGGCCCCTCCACTTCCTATGTCCCTACTGCTACCCCACTCCGGGCCGTTGCCCCTACTGTTCCTTTCACAAAGAACCCCTTACTTGCACCCGCTGCTGTGCTCAGGCTGGAGTACACTCCGCCAACTGATAGGAGGGATGACAAGGGAAAGAGAGTCATCCCTAGCACTTCCCAATCAGTCCCTGTCTCGGGAGTTCGTTGCTTTAGGTGCCATAACCTAGGGCATGTTGCCACCAATTGTCCCACCCGAGCCTTAGTCATCACTGACCCCCGGTCTGTGGAGCTTCCACCTCAGGAAGGAGAAGCCATTGAGAGGTATGAGGCCGATCCTGACCTCATCGCCCAGTTTGAGAAAATGAATGCAGGATATGATGGAACGTATGTCGAGTACATGCCAGTGGGAGATATTGCCGAGAGCTCTAGCCAGGGAAGAATGAGCGTAATTCGCTGCATCTTAACGCATCCCCAGGAGGACGACTGGCGTCGAACCTCCGTCTTCCAAACATATATCATGGTGAAATCCCAACCTTGTAAGGTGATCTTTGACAACGGGAGCTGTATCAATGCAGTCTCTTAAGACTTTGTCTCCCGCCTAGGTCTACCTACACACCCTCATCCTAGGCCATACAATGTGGCTTGAGTTGACGACACTTCTATTCTAGTCACTACTACATGTGTCATTCCCATCCAATTCCAGTCCTACCAAGGACAGATCTTATGCGATGTAGTGCCTATGAAGGTCGGAAGCATCATTCTAGAACGACCGTGGATCTATGATGTAGACCTTACTACCTTCGGTCGATCCAACCAGTGTTCCTTCTCCCACAATGGGAAGAAAATTCAGTTGTACCCGGCACCTCCAAAGGTGGCCTCGGGAAAGAGCTCCACCTCCACTCCCACTGGAACCCCCAAGATTCAGGAGAGTCCTCGAACTCCCACTGAAGGGAAACTTCCCAATCCCTCTTCTCCTGCACCTATCACACCCATTCCTAAGGCCCCTAAGGTTGGTCACGACCTAGTTAGGCGTCTTAACTTCATAGGTGTCCGAGAGCTGAACAAAGGTTGCTGAGGGTGCCCATGTTTGGGCTGTTGTCGTCACTATCACACCTGAGGAGTCCCAAGTCTCAGTCCCACCTGAAGTCTAGACTTACCTACAGGACTTCCAAGACATCTTCCCTGAGGATTTACCCTCTATACTCCCTCCCATGCGTGATGTACAACAAGCCATTGACCTTGTCCCCGGGTCCACCCTCCCCAACCTTCCTCATTACCGACTGAACCCCAAGGAGCATGCTGAGCTCCAAAGAATTGTCGAGGACCTTATTCAAAAGGGTTTCCTCAGGGTGAGCAAGAGCCCATGTGTTGTTCCTGCCTTACTCACACCAAAGAAAGATAGCACCTGGCGGATGTGTGTTGACAGCCGCGCCATCAACAAAATCACTGTCAAGTATAGATTTCTCATTCCCCGTCTTGATGACATGCTTGACATGATGAGTGGAGCCACCATCTTTTCCAAAATTGACTTGAAAAGTGGCTACCACCAGGTCCGAATCCGACCAGGGGATGAGTGGAAGACAGCCTTCAAAACAAAAGAAAGACTATATGAATGGCTCGTCATGCCGTTTGGGCTATCCAACGCCCCCAGCACTTTCATGAGGCTTATGACGGAAGTCCTTCGCCCTCTCATTGGTCGATTTGTTGTCGTCTACTTCGACGACATTCTTATCTATAGCCACAACCCTCAGGACCACATTCGACATTTGAGGGAAGTCTGCGAGACTTTGAGGAGAGAAACCTTGTATGCCAATCTTAAGAAGTGTAAATTCATGACAGACCGGGTCACTTTCCTCAGCTTTGTGGTTTCGAGTCATGGAGTGTCTGTGGACCAATCTAAGGTCCAAACCTTAGTCGACTGGCCTGAGCCCCAGAACGTCCATGACGTTCGCAGTTTTCATGGGCTAGTCACTTTCTATAGACGCTTCATAAAGAGTTTTAGCACCATTACGGCACCCATTACGGATTGCATCTGTACGGGGAATTTTGAGTGGACCAAAGCCGCCTCCCAAGCTTTTCTTGCCATAAAGGAGCTCATGACTAAAGCCCCTATCCTCCGCCTGCCAGACTTTTTCAAAGTCTTTGAGATATCATGTGATGCATCTGGTGTAGGTATAGGAGGAGTGCGTAGCCAGGAAAACCACCCTGTGGCTTACTTCAGTGAGAAGCTTTCTGATGCAAAGCTTAGGTACTCCACATATGATAAGGAGTTCTATGCCGTGGTCCAAGCCCTCAAACATTGGAGACACTATCTCTTACCACAAGAGTTTGTCCTATACTCAGACCACAAGACTCTGAAATTCCTTAGTTCTCAGAAGGGCTTAAACCCAAGGCATGGTCGATGGGTAGAATTCCTCTAGTCTTTCACATTTGTCCCAAAACATAAGGCTGGAAAAGAGAATAAAGTGGCCGACGCCTTGAGTCGCAGGGTCTCCTTTCTTTCCACTGTTCGGGTAGAGGTCACTGGCTTTGACCGCATGAAGGAACTCTATGGAGAGTGTCCATATTTTGGCCCTACCTACTCTGCCTTGTCTGCTAGAACCTCGACAGCATTTGCTGACTATCTACTCCAAGATGGTTTTCTTTTTCGAGGACAGCAACTATGTGTCCCGAAGACTTCTGTACGGGACTTCCTGTTTTAGAAAATGCATGCTGGAGGTCTTACTGGTCACTTTGGACGCAACAAGACCATCCATTCTGTGAGGGAGCATTTTTACTGGCCTGGCCTGAAGAGAGATGTGGCCAAAATTATAGCCCAGTGTAGGACATGCACAATGGCCAAACAGGTCAAACAGAACACTGGTCTCTACACTCCTCTCCCCATTCCTGATAGACCGTGGGTTGATGTGAGCATGGACTTCATCCTTGGATTACCTCGTACTGCTCACAAACACGACTCCATCTTCGTGGTCGTTGATAGGTTCTCTAAGATGGCCCACTTCATTGCATGTTCCAAAACATCTGATGCATCTAGAGTAGCCCGCCTGTTCTTTGATGAAGTCGTGCGTCTGCATGGTCTCCCCCATACCATAGTGTCTGACCGAGATGTCCAGTTCACTAGTTACTTTTGGAAGACACTTTGGCACCTAGTTGGCACTAAGCTTAAATTTTCCACCGCCTATCACCCACAAACTGATGGGCAAACAGAGGTCGTCAATAGGAGTTTAGGGAACTTACTGAGGTGTCTTGTCGGGGATCATTCTGGCATTTGAGATCTTCTTTTGCCCAGAGCCGAATTTGCATACAGCAGCTCTGTCAATAGGTCCATTGGTATGAGTCCATTTGAGGTCGTGCATGGATACAAACCTAAGAAACCTGTGGATCTCATTCCCCTTCCCCTCGAGTCTAGAACATCCAAGTCAGCTGAGGAATTTACACAGCATGTCAAACGTCTGCATGAGTCAATTAGCAAGCAAATAAACCTCAGTAATGAGACCTATAAACGATTGGCTGATTCGCATAGACGTCACCATGAATTTCAAGGAGGTGACTTGGTTATAGTTCGGGTGCGACCCGAACGACTCCCCTCAAGAGCCGTTAAAAGGTTACAAGCCCGTAGTGATGATCCCTTCCCAATACTGCGGAAGATTGGCTCCAATACTTATGTTGTGGACTTACCTCCCGAATATGGGATTAGCTCTACTTTTAATGTGACAGACCTAGTGGCCTACAAGGAACCCACAGTGATTCCTAGTGACCCTTTCGAGCCTTCTCCTCCCATTGAGAGTGAGCCCACCCCTGTGAGTCCCACAGTCTCGAGAGCACCGCGCGAGCAAATTGAGAGGATACTGGATGAGCAGGTGAAAGCTACGCAAAGCCGGGTGTACCAGGGCTACCTTGTCCGCTGGCGGGACCGTCCACCCTCTGATGATTCCTGGATCAGCCGGGAAGATCTCCAGCGCCTCGATCCAGATCTGCTAGAGCACTACCACAGCAGTGTCCCCCCTTACTCGACGGAGTCAAGTTCCAGCCGCCCCGGGAGGGTTGGTGGGGACACCGGACCCACTACCGGACCCACTACTCGGAGCCGACGTCGCACCGCCCATTCCGCACCGAGCTTGTGGCTCGGTAACTCATTTGAAGACTCGGCGTCCTGAGTACGTATTTGTACGTATTTGTGTATTTG
Organism: Amorphophallus konjac; assembly: GCA_022559845.1. Lineage (NCBI taxonomy): Eukaryota > Viridiplantae > Streptophyta > Magnoliopsida > Alismatales > Araceae > Amorphophallus > Amorphophallus konjac. Next base: position 90,121 of record JAHNEJ010000379.1, on the reverse strand, counting down.
TGTGTATTTTATTTTTATGGTGGTATTCGTATTATTAAACCACCAAAGTCCAACTATTTTATTTTATTGTGTCAAAGTCAAATAATGGTTGTTGGCATTTATTTTATTAGGCTAAGGACATAAATGCTATTAGGTGAAGTTTGAGGGTATGAGTGTTATAGCCTTTCCTATATATAAAAGGGGCTAGAGTGTGTTGTTTCACATATATATGAAAGCTTTGAAATTTGCAATCACGTAAGAGTGTTCCTCTTGCCATCCTCCCTTCCCTCCTTCTCCTTTTTGTGAGATTTGAGTGTCGCCCGGTGTGAGACCGTCCGGTGTGAGGCCGAGCTGCGCGAGACAGTAGTTATCCCGTCCTGTCCGTGCCGTCGGAGTGCCGTCGATCCTTCCTCCGACACCGACCACGTCACCCAGCCATCCAATCACTGGCCGATTCGGCCACCCGCCGTTCCTCCAGCCCCCCATCCTGTTCTTTAAACAAATTCCAAAATGCATCCATTTAAACCCATGAAAAGCACACTGCCAAACCTCCACCTGTCTGTCCCATCACAATCGGACAGCCAGATGATTCACCCATCCGTGGTTCCAGCCCGCCGGCCCATTTTGTTTTACTGCCATCTGATATCAGGCTGCATTAGATGTGCCCCATATAACGGCCACAATTCAATAAGAGTAAACAATACGAGAAAACACAAACAGTAGTTATCCCGTCCTGTCCGTGCCGTCGGAGTGCCGTCGATCCTTCCTCCGACACCGACCACGTCACCCAGCCATCCGATCACTGGCCGATTCGGCCACCCGCCGTTCCTCCAGCCCCCCATCCTGTTCTTTAAACAAATTCCAAAATGCATCCATTTAAACCCATGAAAAGCACACTGCCAAACCTCCACCTGTCTGTCCCATCACAATCGGACAGCCAGATGATTCACCCATCCGTGGTTCCAGCCCGCCGGCCCATTTTGTTTTGCTGCCATCTGATATCAGGCTGCATTAGATGTGCCCCATATAACGGCCACAATTCAATAAGAGTAAACAATACGAGAAAACACAAATTACCAAAAGAAAATTGAACAAAAGAGCTCTACCAAGAGAGCAGAGTCAACCACAACCAGCTACTCGATGTGTAAGAACCAGTTAAAACATTTGTCTTTTCCACCCCCCATTTTGTACAAAAATTTGGATTGTTCAGTGTCTAAAACCATAGAATCTACAATGCCACTCATGCAGGAACTTGATGCAGCTTTTGATAATGCAGGAGGGGTTTCTGAACTCATCTCTAGAAAGTAAAGATTCTGTTGTTTCTATCTCTCCAGATTGACCATGGCATTGCTGGAAGGCACACTGTCCAAAAGTCCATGTCGGTATCCACTGGTCTTTAATATTTCACACCGTCACAACTCATGAATGTTTTGCTTTGTGATCCAATTGACATCAACAGCCTTGGAAAGTTAGATCCACACTGTGTTTAGTCCACATTTGTTGTCCTTGTAACATCCACAAAATACACAGCTATCTCTGATGCCTGATTTAAACTTCCCCACCCTATCTGCTGTTGAAATCATCTTCCATGTATAACACATGAACACACAGGCGCATGCACACATTTACACATATATGGAGAAGAAAGATTTTTTTTCTGTAACCATGTAACTTTGCTCACTACAGGTTGAGGCTAGTGCAGTCTGGGAGGAAAGGGGTTTTGCTTCTACCAGCTTGGTAGAGCCCCTTCTTTTTTGGTTTTGTCTTCTTCTTTTGTAATGTCTTCTTCTTCCTTATTTCAATGAAATGTGGCCTGTCGGTCACCTTCCAAAAATATGGAGAGGAACGGAGAAGGGAACATCATTGTGGACATTCAGTTCTGATTTATGAAGAACTGAAAGATATTTGAGGTCAAGACCTTGAGGCTAAGCTATCTTGGGTAATGTTATTTTTTTTATATCACGAGATCCACTCAGATTTGATGTGCCAAATAGTCCAAACTAGAGCATTTGCTGAGCTAAGTGGCCGAAAAATGAGTGTTGCATAAAAGGTTGACTGACTGCAATAGATCTGGGCCAAACTTGCCCCTGCTTAAAGAGGGTTAGGCCACTGCCCCAAAAGTGGGCCCAGGTGAACTTCAACAGAACCGAACTGACTCCTGAACCTTGGCAGTGTCAGGCTATAAATAAATCAGATCCTAACAAGACAGCTGGTGGCTCATGTGCTTTCCCTACATAATTATACGTGGAAGAAAGCAATATTCATGAGTCGATTTTTTTTCCAACTAGTTATGTAGGAACCAACAACAAATTCAAAGAATGGTACCTGAAATTTGCAGTCCATGGAGAATCCAATAATGTAACAGACAATAATAAATGGAGACAGAGTTAACCATTCCTCTTAATGACAAAGAATAGCCAATTTTCAAACCTTCAGATTGCTAACAATTGACATGGCATCAGGCACAGATGGCTGGAGATTATACTCTGCCAGAAGAGGCACCAATGATGACACAAAAGTTGATCTTTCCTGCTGTGCTGCCTGAGGGAAAAGAAACCAAGGAGGGATTTTTATTTCCCCAAATGCCCACCATGTAAAAATGTTAAAATGTTGAAGTCCCGTTAAAGTCAAACACAACTCACATCACAAGGAAATGTAACAAATTAGCAATAACATGGAGCATGCCACTGAGAATAACATGAATAAACAAAGAAGGCTTTGCCGTTGTATATTCTAAGACTATTCTCATGAACTGCTGTCTAAACCAGAGCATCAGCCTGTAATCTGTCAATTGAACTAGTTATGTTTACATTCTTCCCTTGTAAGCCAACACCCATTATCAGTTGTTTTGACAGGGCAACCTTGAATTCCTTTTGCAATTAGTATTTTTTTTCATATTAACGTCTTAACTACTCTAATAGAAAGCATAATATATGACATGATAAATTTCCAGAAATACATGCAAGTTTGAGAAGAATAGACACATACAAAGAATTATATATTTATATTTTTGATAGAGTGGTAATGCAGTGATTAAGGACAACTCAGAAAAATATAATCTATTTAAAAAAGAAAGCATGAATGAATATTCCTGTTTACTAAGTTATTTCTTCTCCCCCCTCCCCTTCCAAAACTTCCTAGCTTCGCCATTATTATAACATGTGCAAAAGCAGTGTGATAATATGCAAGACTAGAAAGATATGGAAGGCTAAAGACTATGTTTCAGAAATAGAAATAAATTCCACTTTGTCTTGACACTACATTACAAGATGTCTCCTGATGACAGCATAGCTTTCAGGGTTATTGAACACCAGAATTTGACATACAGCAATATCTAATTCAATAAATAAGAAATGTACCTGCAATGCATATGTAAGACGGATGTTCTCCTCAATTATTTCTTGCCTGTAGGATAGAGCCTTTGAAGCAGCATCAACCAAGTCTTGCTGCTGCTGATCAAATGCCTGCTGACAAATTACATGTTCAAAAGCCCCATGCATCCACCAGAAAAAGATAATAGACATGCAGAAAATTGCCTACCCTACGCATGTGAGCTATTCGTTTCTCGAGCAGATATTTTTCATTGCGTATTTGTGCTTCCTGTCAAAGTGAAAATTGAGCAAAAACAGAAACCACCATGTCAGCGAATATTAGCCAACATCTTCCCTGCATAGATTGAGCGTCAAAATGCTTAGCCATACCTTCATAGAAAAGTCAGCAAGAAGCCTCCTTAGTTGCAAAATCTCTTCTTCATGCTCTCTGACCTTGAGAATTAGATCCTGAAGGAAATGTTTTCTTGTTCCAGTCAAATGTCCACTGAAGACATGACATGCAATGCAAGATGAGATTTGTGTCACTGTGGAGTGATCTCCGCAGCACACATTTGTCACCAACAGTAAGGTCACATGACCAGCAGGGGCATGCACTTGGATTATGTATGCACAACATTTCTCTTATAGGGGAATTCACCAACCAGGTCAACACAACAATACCTGCTTTAAAAGACTGCTGGAGCTATTGATTTCTGCCATCTGGATAAGCCCATGTCCAGATGAATTTACTCTTGGAGCATATTCTACCTCCTTTTGATGCCTATATCATTTATATACAACCGTTACATGGATAAACACTCACATATCTACAAAATAAAATTGGTGATTTCCATATAGTGGATAGAGATACCTGCTTGGGGAAATGGATCTAGAAGAAGGTGATGAAAACTGAGACGTGGCTGCATTGTCGATGCCTGTCTGCCCACCAGGAAATAACTTTGGATTTCCATTTGCCTTGTTGTCTAAGAAGTGATGGCTCATTGGATTGTTTTGTAATAAGGAACCCTTGTTGCTTGTTGTCCCATTTTGATGGATAACTAGTGTACCTTGTGGCTCACTTGAGGAACCATTACTTAACCATCTGATCCTATCATCATCATTTCCTAATGGAAAAGTTGATAAACTTGTCCTGTAAGGACCCTGTACATGCTCATCTCTTGTAGCACCAGCAGAAGACCTAAGGGATGTTGTAGTATCTAATTTCTGCCAAGAAATGCAAATAAAAACAATCCCAAGTAAATTTGTGATATTATGAATAGCTTGCCACCTCATTTCATCATGCCATTAGGACTAATGTGAATGACTCATAAATTTAAACCTCTTCTGAATGATTTCTGATACTTTATTTGTATAGTTTGCATTCAAATTGAGCAAATGATACTTTGAGTTCTTGTTAATAACTTGCTTGTCCCAATTCATCAAATTCTTAGCCATGCCAAACACTTGCGGAAATACAAGAAACGGCTAAGTGTTTAGAATATTAACAGATAATAGATCACAGAATTGAACCACGGCAATATTTTAGTCAAGATATCAAAGATTTTTCCCAACACCACCACTATCTTAGCAAGGGTACAAAAGATTTTTGCCTGAACAGTGAATCCTTGAAGCCCCTTTGCTCTCTTGAGAAATTTCAACTGGGATAGGCAGTGAATCTTCATGGAGATGGGAGGTTACATCAGTTGATGCCGTGTTGTGATGGCATCATACCATCAACCCTATCTCATCACGTTGGGGTCCTCACACCACACTTTTGGCAAATCCAAAATCCAAAAAGAATTATGCATATCAGTGGAACGTTGCAGGAGGATATAGAGGCCATGAAGATTAGACGACTGTTTAATTCAATGGGATGGATTGCTAAGAGGACTTATATTCATGAAGCAAAATCACTCAAATGCCTACACAGTGTAGAGCAGCCTTTGAAGTTTTGTTGCTACATAATGGTGCATTTTTTCCCTATCCATTTGTAAGTAGTGGCACAACCCACATTCAAAAGGGTAAAAAACTAAAATAAATTACAAATGGTAGAAGATAGAGTGCAAGCAAACTATACAAAAGTATATGAGCACCCTATGCATCACAAACAAGCAAACTGGTAACATCTTCAAAACTTTAGGCAGGTATGCTTCCTATTTTTCATTGGACAGCAAAGAACCTCAGTCAAGCTTAGAAGATCCACATCAGTGCCAGATATTTGCGGAAACCATATGCATCCTCAGGATTGTGATAGCAAATCCAATGTTGTTGGTGATATTGCACACATATCACTGGAAAATGAAAAGCAGGCTGCTGGAATATGACATAAAACTCGGTCAACCATTAGAACTTCCAATGGATGTTAAAAACCATCTCAAGAGCAAAACTGTTAATTTAAGGAACAGATAACGCAATAAAATTATCGGTTCCCCTGTTCCTTTGTCATGCCCATTACCTCCCAAATAATAAACATCAAAATCTCATCTCAAAAGTACTTGCTACAGATTATCTTTTCCTTTCTTTTTCTTTTTTTGGAAAACTTGCTGTAGACTATCTGGAAACACAAAGAGGTTCATAAACCAGACAGATAGATGTGTGATCGAGTTTAGATGGATATGCGCTGAAAAGCCTCAACAAGATCAAGATGAGCTCTTGGACTTCTATATGAAAGGAATACCATGACCTAGAGGCAAACTTGGCAATTAGTGGTGTCACCAAAAAATTGAATACGTAAAGAGGACTAAGAGAATCGAAAGAAGCCTATGGTGATGGAAGATGTGACTCTTCAACAGCACTTAATATTGGGGTAAATTTTCAGACATATATGTAGCTTATACAAAGAATCCTTGAATCAAACAAATAAATAGACCATAAGATTAAGGGTTTTTCTCCATAGTAGATGGTACCATAAAAGATTAGAATATTCATGGGTTGGAGATTTTTTTTGGCTTCAAATGAACTATTTGTTGTGTTTAGATCTTCCAGCATTTTACCCACTTCAAAGTTGCAATTTGTGGACCGCTTGGCTTATTAATTCCATTCTTTAATGCAAAGTATTCAAAAATCGGTACCGCTACCGGCTAGTACAGTACTAGTTCCCCACTCCCCCCAGTTCCCTTGAAACAGACGGGCAGCCTCCTCTGTTCTGAGTGAAAGTCGCTCTAGCCAACAGATTCTGTGTGCAGTGGCCCCGGGGAGGAGGCAGAAGGGGCTCCAGTGTTTCACTTGTCGAACCCCCTCCCGCCAACCGCCGGATGCCGGGGAGTCCATCGCTCGGTTCAACAGTTCGGTCCAAGCCGAAGAGAGCCTCAGACCGTCGCTGCAAAGTCGCCTCTGACAAGCAGGAGTTTGGGCGAGGAAGATGCACAGCTCCGGGCCTGTCAGACCCGATACGACCCCAAGCATCGGAGTAAGGTAACTTGCGCGTCTATCGGTACGAGCAGGGTATTCACGGAACAGATTAGTAAACAGGTTATTGCCTGTAACTTACCCGAGAATCACAGACTCCCTTCGGGGTTGATGCGAGCCGCACAGGGGCATCCTTAGCACCCGATAGGCCTATCCTGGCCAAAGATCCGGTCCAATGGCAAAGGCGCTCTCCTCGGTGCCGGCAGGAGGGTTTCTGTGGAGGCTCAGGGGCGAACAGAGGTTGTTCTGCCTGAAAGGCTATCTCCAGCGCCTATCTGGCGCATAGATGGCAGTATCGGCCGAAACGTATCGAGTTTCGGCCCATACCGAAACCGTTTCGGACCTGCTCACTGTAGCAGGTCCGAAACTAAAAAATATATATTTTTACCCGAAACGTATCGGTTTCGGTCCATACCGAAACCGTTTCGGACCTACTCACTGTAACAGGTCCGAAACTAAAAAAAATAGTTTTAATGGCTTCGGTCCGAAACCGGACCTGCTCACCCTAATTGTATTCTTTTTGAATGTTTTGAACCGGTTTTGGCTGAAACCGAAACCGGTATGTTTCGGTTTCGGTACTGGCCGAAACTGGTACTGCCATCCTTGATCAGACGATTTAGGGTTCGTGTGTTGGACTCTTCCCCACTGACCGGAGTCGATGTTAATTTACATCGGAGAAGTCCGAACACCTTTGATTAACTGCCAAAGACCACCTCTATTCTTGTAATGTCAGCCCTAACGTTAAGGGTCTACCCTTAGCATGGAAGGCAGTTTACCGAAACGTTTCGGTCAAAACGTTTCGGTTTCGGACCGAAACGAAATGACACCCATACCCAGGTTTCGACCGAAACCAAATGTAGTCTTTTAAAAAAAATTATATTTTAATTGGTTTCGGACCGAAATCCCGGCCGAAACCGGTACTGCCTTCCATGACCCTTGGGAAAGTTCTCGTGCCCCGAGGCGGGGCTATATTCCCGATTTTCCCTATAGTTAGGGCATATTTGCGATTTTTTCACAATTGGGGCCATTTCTGTAACTTTTACACTATCGAGGGTATATTTGCAATTTTTCGTCCCCTAACAACATTTCTGTAATTTTCCTTTGCCTGAGACATCATTGTATCTTTTTTCTGAATTTTACTGTTTTTTACTGTGTGTTTTTCGGAGTTTTGTAAAATTTCTTGTAATTTTGAGATAAAACCCGTAATTTTTAGACTTTGGGATAAACTAGGGCTTTGTGCATTTTTGGGGGTGCGTGTCCAAAAATCTGACCCCCTTTTATATTTGAATTTGCTGAAATTTGCAACTCTCGGAGGTTCTCGGACAGTTACTCAATCCCGCGATCTTCAGGGGTATAATTGCAATTTCGGCCCTTTTACGGTTTTCTTCCACATGACACATAAAAAAAACCGGAACCATAAGTTTATGATTCCTATTTGTATTTCCATTGCCGATCACAAAATAAATACACTTTTCCCTCATATGAGGGTACTTTTATAAATAGCCTTAACATGAGGGCTTTCCACAATCCTCTTTTTTTTCAACATAACTTGGGTAGGGGAAGAGGGCGCCCCCCTCTTCTCACCTCTTGCAGCAGCACTTCTTCTTCCAAGAACTTCCTCCTCTCTTTTCTTCGAAAAAGCTCTCCTCCAAGAGAAGGATTTGGCTTTTATAGGCGGTGGAGGAGGCCACGGAGGAGATCGTGGAGGTAACGCCCTTGACTCTTCATCTCCCGTCTCTTCCTCTCCCAACTCTTCCTCTCCCGGCTCTTCCTCCCCCGTTGGTGCAGACGTGCAGCAGCAAGAAGAGAAGAGGAGACTTCCCCCCATGGAGGTGCGCAGTGGAGAGGACCGGGGGGAGGTTCCCCCGACAGGTGCGCAGGCGGGCCGGGGGATCTCCCCCGGTGCAGGCAAACCGGGGGTTCCTCCCCGCGCAAAGGGGCTCGGGGGGCCTCCCCTGGTGCAGAGAGACCGGGGGGAGGTCCCCCCGGTGGCAGGCGGGCCCGGGGGGCCTCCCCCCGGCGGTGGCAGGGTCGGGGGGGCCTCCCCTGATGCAGGCAAGGCCGGGGGGAGGTCCCCCCGGTGGCAGCCGCCCGGGGGGCCTCCCCCTGTGCATAAAGAGAAGAGGGAGGAGCCCCCCCCCCTTTTTGGTGGACTTTGTCAACGTTATAAAAGGGCTAAGGAACTGAACTTTTTTTATCTTTTTCTGGTCCTTTTCGCAGAAAGGGACGCGTGGAGCCTTTTTTGTTTGTTTGTTGGCCATTCCCCAAGTGACGCCTTGCTACCCTTTTGACTTCATGTTGACGGAAATTTAATAAAATGCCATGGGAACACCCGATGGCCCCTTAAACACTTGCTTTTGCATGGATTTAATCTCACGAGCGTGTAGTTTCATGCCGCCCATGAGATGTTTGTTAAAATACCCACTTGTCATAAAGCAGAGCTAACAGTTCGACGTATCGTGGGACTTTATTAAGGACTTGATGGCCTCACGCCGCACACCCGGCGTTTGCCCAAATATTTTTTATGGAATTTGTAGGCTCAAACACTTGATGTTGTAGAGCGGGCGCTCATGACTTTGTACCGCTCACAAGATGTTTGACAAAATGTGCATGTGTGTCGTCATGATGGTGATGATCGACCATTGCTTTGAGTTGTGTCGTGGGAAATTTTAATTTCTGAATTTTTTCTGCGATTATCAGAAATTAAAAATCATAAACTTTATGGGGTTCAACAACAAGGTTACTCCAGGCTTTAGCATAGAGGTTTAACAGCCGATGGAATATTTTTGCTACCGCTGAGGGTGAGACAGCTACTGATTTATAGTGATCATCCCAGTCCACAGAGACCAAGAACCTGTCCAACCACAAGCAAGAAGCATCTACTCGCATGTTAGACTACATGAAGAGACCATGTGACATGTGGATGTCCACCAAAGCCGCCTCCTCTGTGAAAGCTGAGAAGTCCTCCATCTCCCCTACATATCCAAACTCCCCCGACTGCTCCGACGGCCCAGCCACCGTATTGAAGTCACCTCCCACAAACCACTGCCCCCCTGAGGTATGGTGGCGGCTGATGAACTCCTCCCATAACAACCACTTGTCCTCCCTTCCTAATGGGCCATACACACCAGTTAAATCCCAAGAAAAACAATTAGGGAGGCCAACACCCCTACTCACATGCCTATCCACCACCACACCCCCTTTGTAAGTCTCGTCCCCACAAACTCCCTCAAAAGAGACTCACCCTCCCCTTCGCACTTATTCTCCTGGATACAAAGAATGTCAACCTTACACCTTCAACCAACTCCTTCACCACCCTCTTCTTCTTCGTCCCCCCGCTTAGATCAATTTTTATTCAGTCACTTGTCTTTTGTATAAGTAAAGCAGAAACATGATTGGAATATGATATGAGGGGTGCATTTGGTGTTTAAAGACCGAAGCATATGTAAGACAAAATAAATATTGTAGCTATGTTCGACTGTTCCTTTTGGAAATGTAAATTATACATTGGCTATGTACGTGCAACATGTGCCCTTTCAGTTTATAATAAGATCTTCTGTCTTTCTGAGTGTGACTAACTTCTGAGTTTATGATTCAATGGTAATATGGTATGTATATGTATTTCACGTTATACTTTTTATATTATACTATGTTGCTAACCTTGCAGGCAACCAAAAGGCAACTCGGTTCGGGCTGATTCAGCAGGTAGCAGCCTCAAATGGACCCATCAGCTGGACAGGCAATGGCTGAATTCAAGGGCATTACATTCATTTTCAAAAATTTAGACTATTATAGGGTTAATAGGATGCAGCGAGTTAAAAAAAAAATGGTTGTCTTGAGTTCGCTTCACATACTATGAAATGGCTAATTAACAATTTTTGATACTCAATGATGTCTAATTCCAATTTCAGTAATCAGAATGAATAATTTTTTCATTTGAAAGTGTCAAAATGAATAACTTACAACATGAAAACATATATTGTGCCTTATCTTTTATTATTTCGCCATTTGCAATGATAATGATTGTTCTGCTAATCATGCATCATTTATACCAACAAGCATAATAAGGAAAGAAGACAAATAATCCTATGATGTGTTTTTTTTCATTTTGTGAGATAGCAAGATGTTCATGGTAGGTTGATAAGCAACAATCAAATAGTGAAGGAATCCACCAAGAAACTTACATATTTCTCTAGTTCCCGTGTCTTTCTAAGAAGCTCATCCTTTAAATGGTTGTTCTCTTCCAGCTAAAATGCCAGAAAGATCAACGTTATTATCAATTAAAAGGGTTCTACTAAGGGAGGTTGATACAGTTAAACAAAGAGACATATCCAAATTGAGTTTATATTATTCATCAAAGAGGTGTTGAAAAAATATGTCGAATTAGACAATCATGCATCATCATGACAGCTGAAAAATGCTGAAAACTACTGATCTCTTTTGTTGCAGTTGACATTCAGTATCAAGTGTTGAATGAAATTAATTCCACACATCAGGAAAGATTAATAACATGAAAAAAATGGACATGCATTATCTAGGAAGACAAAATCTAACCATGGATTAATTCTCAACATTGACTAACTGAACGGCCTCCAAATAAGTGTGTAACTGATGCAAATGACATCACTTTCAAAAAAACCTGATGCAAATGACATAGTTCTAAAATGTTAGTTCAAACTAACAGTTGGGTGAAATGCATGTTTAGGACCACAAAAAGGAAATGAAATCACAGATAGAGCTTAGAAAGGCGTGTAATCAATGAGGAGTGCCTTTTAAACAATGAAAAGAATAGTAATGGAAGCAACAGCCAGTGTGCATCATCTCTATCATCTAAAGATGCCTCTTATTCGCTAACTAAATTGTTGCACAAAGAGGGTGCACTATGGAAACAACAGGCAGTATGTTGGTATATTCCCATCTGAAAGTGTTCCCTCATTGGTATGTTGATGGGATAGACACCTTTTGTAAAAGGACAAATGCAAAACAGCAGTATTTTATGATTTATAAAAAAAATGACATGCAGAAAGGTGACATGCACTACGTAGCACATTTAGCAAATGTTTTCCCCATTAAAAATAGTGGGTTGTAGCAGCAATTTTATATAAATAAATAAAGATAATAAAATCATAATAAAATCAAGATAGGAGGAGATTCCTCCTTAATGTCACTGCATATAAAACTGTCACACTTACACCATAAGAAATCCACACACACACACCCCTTTTTTTTTCTGAAAGTGGGTAGTACCACTGATGCATTAACATAAAAGAGGGATTTACAAGTGTATTCAAACAGCTCCCAAAAAATCCCTATATAAAAAATCCTTTCCACACAAAGACGGAGTGGTCAGCACTACCCCCCCCCCAAAAAAAAAACAAATAAGAAGAGTTGTTAGAGTTCACATTACAAAGGAGAACTGCCCACTCTCTAACCCTCTCACAAATAAAAGAAACCACTCTATCCACAACTCTAGCTTCTCCTCTGAATGACCTATTGTTCCTTTCACTCCATAAAGCCCACGGCGTAGCATGTAAGATGAGCCACCAAATAACTTTATCCCCTTTGAGATTCCACCTCCTGTGCCAAAACCTCATTAAAAGGTTAACGCTTCCCTGCAACACGATGGTAGCATGAATCCTCCTCGTGACTTTAGCCCACACCTCCCGTGAGAAGGAGCAGCCCACGAAAAGATGGTCTAAAGTCTCATCCTCTTCCCCACACAAACAGCACGCATGAAGAAGACCCGGAAGAAAAAGGGCAATCATGTCGCCCGCGGATAACTTGCCATGAGAAATCCTCCACATCAGGACCTTCACCTTCAAAGGACTCCGGGGAGTCCAAATCTGTGAAGCCAGGGCATGTCGCATCCCGCCATCTGATATGTGTGAATAAGCAGAACTAACTGAGAAGTGGCCCTCCTTATCCCACCTCCAACACCACCGGTCCTCTCTATCTGACTCTAGAGCAAAAGTGAGAAGGAAAGCAAGCAACTCCTCAAGCTGGTTCATCTCCTCTGTCCTGAGATTTCTTTTGAATGTCGGAGCCCATGTCCCTCCTGATAGTTGAGAGTCAGAAGACTGGGGTACTGAAGTCAAAAGAACTGCAGCAATAGCAAAGAGCCTCGAGTAAGACTCCTCTAGGATAAAGTCTCCACACCATTTGTCTCTCTAGGATAAGCACATATCCCACCTTCCCAACCGGACCCGGACACCAGAAATCATGAAGTCCCTGCCTGTCAAAATGCCTCTCCAAATAGGTGAGATATTATGGTGAGACGCCGGTGTCATATCCTAAATCCTAACTCTGCCATAGTATCTCTGACTGATCAGCTGAGCCGACAGACCTTGATCGCCCGCCCCTAACTTCCACAGCCACTTGCACAACAGAGCCAAGTTAAAATCTCTAATGTCTTTGATGCCCACGCCTCCATTTCTTTGCTTTTACAAACCATGCCCCAAACTATATCATGTCATACCTTGCATGTCTGACTACTATCATGCCAGAAGAATCTAGCCTAGATAGACTCAAGCTTTCAAACTATCGTCTTCGGGATCCAAAAGATGGACCGAAAGTAAATAGGTAAATTGTCACACATTGATTTGTACAGCACCAATCTCCCTCCGTAGGAGAGGAGCATGGCCTTCCATCCTATCAGTCTGGACTCGTATCTCTACACAATAGGTTGCCAGCCATTGCACGAGAGGGCCCCGAGAGATAGCGGTAGACCCAAATAGGAGATAGGGAAAATTCTTATTTTGTAGCCTAAAATGAACGCCGCCCTCTCAATAGCTCTTCCCTCCATGTGACACCCACAGCGAGGCTCTTGCTAAAATTCACCTTGAGACTACTGACCTCCTCCAACAGCTCTAACAACAGACTGACCTGGTAAAGCTGGGACTCACCCAACTACGAACAAAATTGTAACATTCGCATACTTTAAATGAGTGACGATGGTAGCACCCGCCTAGAAGCCTCTGATCAACCCTGTAAGCTCCGCTCTCGACTACATCCTACTAAGGATATGGGCCACCATAACAAAAAGAAAGGAGAACATGGGGTCTCCCTATCGAAGCCCTCTACCACTGTGAAAATAAGTGGTAGGCTTCTCATTAACCAAAATGGCAAAAGAAGCAGATGAGATACAAGCACAAATCCATCCAATCTAGGTATCACCAAAACACATCTTGTCCAACACATTAAGCAAGCACTGCCAATAGACCCTGTCATATACTTTTTCAAAATCAAGTTTCAGAACCACTCATTTCTTCTTCTATGTCTTAATAGCAAAGAGACACTCATTTGCTACCAAAAAGTTTTCTTGAATATGTCTGCCCGTGATGAAAGCCCCTTGAGAGACATTGATCCATATGTCCATAATTCCCTCCATTCTTCTAGCCAGCAGCTTGGTGATGATCATGTAGTTACCATTTAAAAGATTGATAAGCCTGAAGTCCTGAAAGCAATTTGCCCCAGCTTTCTTTGGGATGAGGACCACAAGAGTTTTATTAATCTCACTCAAGTGGGCCTTACCCTCCTGGAGCTCCTTTAAAGCACTCAACAAATTAATTTTGATGATTTCCCAACACTTCTGAAAGAAGGCGATGGGGAAGCCATTAGGACCCGGAGGCCTATCACCTGCTAGAGAAATAACTGTCTGGCGCACCTCCTCCTCTGAGAAAGGCAAGGAGAAAGCCACCATATCCTCAGGAGAGAGACAAGGAAGGAGATCCTGAGCAATCCTCGGTTTGCTAATATCGTCCTCCGTGAAGAGAGTAGAGAAGAAGTCCCTCGCATGCCCCCCGATACCGCATCCCTAGAGAAGAGCTGGCCCCCTAACCTAATACATGTGATGGAGTTAACCCTTCTTCTCCCAGAGGCAATGCACCGAAAGTATGCAGTGTTCATGTCTCTTTCTCTGACCCATCCCTCCCTCGACCTATGTTTCCAGTAGATCTCTTCCCTCACGAGGATCTCATCAAACTCTGCTCTCAGATTATCTCTGAGGCTCCTGTCAGCATCATCCATCAACCCCGCCTCCTCTAAGCAGTCCAATCCCTCTAACTATTGTAAGATTCTGTCTTTTGCCATTCTGCCTGGTAAGATTTTGCCTACACCCCATGACATGAGAGCATGTGGCATACCAGCCTCAAATTGCCCACCAATCTGGCCATAGCTGAAGTCTCGCTCCACTATATCCACTAATCCCTCCTAATAGTGTCCAAGAAATCTACCTCTCTGAACCAGAATCTCTCAAGTCTGAAGCTATGTATCCTCACCTAACGACAGCTAGTCTTCAGCAGAAGAGATTTGTGGTCTAATACTAATCTAGCTAGAGAAGTCACTTGCACGTGTGAAAAGTGGTCCTCTCAATCAATAGAGATCAGAAACATGTCCAGCCAGTAGTCATTGCACACAAAACTCTCACAATTACAACATAACACACACACACACACACACACGGACACCCCCTCACCCTTAACTGTCAATCTGTCACTGCATACAAAACTCTCACAAGTACAACATAACACACACACACACTCCTGTGAAAGATAGCAGCTTAAAGAACGTATCCAGGATCCCACAGCCTTTGAACTCCATCACTCTCAAACAAAGAGCATCTCACAATAGAATTCATGACCAATATAGCACAAAGAAGACTCACTCACTCTACAAAACCAAATCCCTGACACAAAAAAAGAAACCTGATGAACAGTTGAAATTCCTGAGGATTGAAAGCATGGACCCATGCATGTTTTTCCACACAATCTGCCCTTGCCATCTCTTACACTACCTAAGCACTCTCTGAACAGATTCTAGACTGATCTCTCAAATATCTGGATTGACCTACTTCACAAAGGTTAATCCCTAATTGACTATGTAATCAGAGGTGAAAGGCGACCGACACGACCAAGGGTCGCCTCATGCCTCAAACGCCTAGGCAATGGCCAACGTCTTTGAGACGATATTTTATTAAAATAATATATATATTTCAAATATATAAATATATGTCTAAATATCACGAAAAATGTATACATAAAATCAATAAACTTTCTAAATTCATTCATTCCTAAAATCAAACAAATTTAAATAAAAATAATAACAAATCTAAACAAATTTAAAAAAAATCAAACGGGCCGGGACGTACGGAGGTGGGCCGGGCCCACGACGCCAGATTGAGGCGGAGGCGAAGCGACTTGTGGCCACCTCCATCGCCTCAATCGCCTAGACGGTCGCCTCCATCGCCTTTGATAACATAGCTGATTCTTTGCTTTTTCTATGCTTCCTTCACTGTCTCAACTTTGCAAAGATCTTTGCTTTACTCCTCCAACAAAGTTTTATAAATTTCACCAAGTCCTTGCACTTTCTACTTCATCTCCTGCTTCTCTCATGGCAGAAGCCCCATCTCAATGCTCATGCCCATGGCATGGAGAAGGACCAGGAAGAGGAAGAGTTAAGGAGGAGGATCAGGAAGATGAATAGGTAAGGCCTTCTCACCTGTGAGACACTCATGAATCTTCCCCAGAAATGACAGGAGGACAAGGAGTAAAATCAAGGAGAAGAGACCCAACCAATCACTCTGGATTGAAACCAATAGGACACCATCTCTGCATCTAGATATCCTTGTCACCACTGGCAGAATGATGCCATCAGTTCAGATGCCCTTGGAGAAGGTGACATGTCACCACCCACGAAGCTTTCCGAAGCCTCCTGAGAAGAAGGCAGTTGGAGTTGCCAGCTGCCACAGTTCATGAGACCCTTCTCAAGGCTATGCTTGCAATCAACCCTAACAGTTTTACTTGTTGGCCTGCTCAACTCACGATAAACCATCCATCGTTGGAGTGACTATGGAAGAAGAAAGGATTAAAGCATGTGCTAGGATTCTGGGGTGCAAAGTTGAAAGACTTCCTATCATGTGTATGTAGTACCATCCACTTTCAACAAAAACGGACTTCCTATCATGTACTTTGGGCTCCCTCTTCACTTTAGGCAGATTAGAATCTTGAAATCGGAACGCTCAGAGGATGCAGAAAGAGTTGTCAACTTGGAAAGCTCAGAATTTGTCCCTTGGGAGCAGAATCATTCTTCTTACCTCAGTGACTTTTTTCATCCCTAGCATTATTTAGCTGTCGTTTTCATGCATAAAGATGTTAGAAGGAAAATAGGTCACATCAGAAGGAATTTTATTTGGGGAGGCAATAAGGTCTGGAGGTATTGCGTTAGTTTAAATAGGAGGTGGTCCGCAGGCCATATGAAAGGAGGGCTAGGTGTCACTTTGCTTGGAAATGGCTTTGGGACTTAGTATCAAAGGAAGAAACCTTATGGATTATGGAAGAGAATCATGCAACAAAAACACTACAGCACATACTACAGATTTTACTTATAGATTGAGAACTGCACTTTCGTAAGTCCTATTTGGAGAGCATTTTTAAAATCAGGTAAATGGATTGAGCATAACCTAGCAATTAAGGCAGGCAATGGATAAGAGATGTAATGGCAAATGGGCAGAAACTTTTCGCTTGAAGGACATAATTCAAAGAATCTTTTGTTTGGATTACTTTTGGAAAATGAAAAAGAGGTGAATTTACAAGTATAGGAAGAAAGGATCTCAAAAGTTTCTCTATACAATATACAAGAACTCGCCTAGATGGTGCTGCCCATCGCCCTTCCAGAAAACCAAAAGGGAAGAGGAACTGGAAATCTCCTCCTATTACAAGTGAATTTGGCCCATTCCCAACCCCAAGTACAGATGAAGTAATTGCCTCTAGGGTGTTGACCTCCCTGTGAAAAATCCATGTACTCTTCTCGTTCCAATTTCCCATAGGGCAGCATAAAGGATTAACAACCAACCTTTGCAGTCTCCCTTGAGATTCCACTAGCGATTCCAATTGAGTAAAAGCTTGGCCACACTAGCTGATATCCGCCGCACAAAACGGATCTTGTCAAAAACATGCTTCCAAACCCCTCCTGCACAATGGTGTAATTGGCAAAGAGATGATCAATGTTTTCATCCTCCTCCCCACAAAGGCATGATATACGGTTAATACACTCAATTTGTTTGGCTGTTTGGCTTCTAATAAACAGCACAAAGTTAGAATAATATACAAGGGAGCATTATTCTGAGAAGTCGTTTAAAGGAAGAAGGAAGAGAAGGAAGGGGGGGGATTGTATACCCAATGTTTTGAAACCCAGCCCGATCCAGCTGTTCCACGAGCAAACCAAGGTCAGCTTGCTATCTAGATTGTCAAAGACCAAAAATGGGTTTTCCATTAAATTCAGACAGGTCTTGATAGTACAGTCCACTCTCGTTTGGGGGGGGGGGAAAAGAAAAAACCAGACATGTCTTATGTAACTCATCTAACCCATTGCTGGGTCAGCCACCCAGCAGGGTTCTAGGCTTCTTTCATGTCTCCTTTTTCTCCCTCCAAGAGTCTTCACAAAAAGGGAAACTGTGGGAAAAAAAGAGTCTTCCCTCCAAGAACCTGTCCCTCAGAGTTCCAAAAACATAACATTTAGGAAAGTGAAAAGGAGATATTTCCTAAATTTATGCCCTCCTTCCTCTTCTTGATTAAGGAATTGTGAAACATGGTCACAACAAAAAAGAGGCTAAAGAAACACAAAGCACATAGCATCAGTGCATCACTAGACTATGTTCCCTATACTCCGAGTGTTTTTAGTTGAAGTTCCAAGTATGTTAATCAAACGGATGATACCTTTGTTAGCTCTGTATGATACTAACTACGACATTAAAATTCTTAATTCTTACCATCAGCTTAACATTACTAAACAATATTGCATTCACTATTCTTCAGTATTTAGTTCGTTATATAATGCATATGCAATGTATGTGTGCAACACGTACATAATATTATGGCCTACCATTTCATGGATTGACACTAATGGTTAAACCAGTAACCCTTGAGTCTGACCCACTAACTTTTCCCATTCAAGCACTAGATTGGGTTTTAAGACATTGCTTGTCCCTTCTTCATCTACTTTGTATTATGAAGATTAAGGTGGCTTGTAAAGATCACTTTCTTTAAGACAGAGACAATGGGAATTTTCAGTGAAGTCTACAGTCAGTTACCCCCTTACAAAATGTTCAATTAAGTTTAGAAACTCAAGTATCCCATCAAAGTTAGAGCCTTCATGTGGTTGACTTTTGATAAAAGAATGATCTCTTATGCTTACCGAAGAAAGTGGAACAGGGATTGGGCTGCTATTTTGTGTAATGTGAATTCCCTTACTTCTCCTCTTTTCGGCTGTCTAGGGGGCTAGGTTGTTTCACACTGCCTTTCTGTGGCCTTCTCTGGTATAGGATTTTTTTGGGGTTGCCATTTTTTGTGGTTGTGACAGCCTACACATGTACATACTCTTTTCATTTTATACATTAGTGGTACTACCCACTTTCAAAAACAAGGTGTGGAACAGGGACTGATATCATCTTAATGGTTAACTGCAAACTAGTCAAACTGACAGTGTATCCACCTTTTGTATTAATCAAATGACAGTATATCCCACCTTCTCCTCTAAATAGAAAATGATTTAATGGGGTTGTACAGCTTATCCCAATCCCTTGGCATACAAAGACTTTGTTCTCGGGGGGACAGATACTGGATGTGTAAATGATGTCACCATATGTCTGGCTTGAATAGTTGAATCCTAAAGAAAAATGGCCTCACAAGCTCTGTTATGCTTCTACATATCTTCTTTAGAACAGTATTCCATGCCATCACCTCTTCGCTCCGGTGCACCCTCATTAGACCACCAGGCTGATAAATTTAAGCCTCAAACAATTGGCCACTTCAATTTACGACATCTGAGATAGAATAGAAGGGTTTTCTTGGAAGGTGAAGAAGCCTTTGAGGTTGAACGTATGACTTCAAGGACCCCAGACTACGTGGCTAATTCTAAAACATGCCATCAGCTTTTCCAGGGCTTCTTATCTTTGGACAAAGGCGAGGAACCCCAAACGCCGAGTGGCAAGTACATTTATCAACTCTCTCATTCGTGTTGTAAGGCTAAAGCGGCTCTTTTTCTCTTTTCTCTCTCTTGAGAAACAGTGAGGACGAGATGTTGAGGCAGCATTCCGAGTACGTTCAAGCGTATTGTCCGAAATTACCGCACATAACAACACAACAACGGGTCTTCCAAACAGCCATGGCTACATAGAATGCACAGCCGCGATCGCAAGAACCAGAACCGGCGCCCCGACAGAACCCACGACCACAGCGGGACGAGAGAGCCTCACCTGCTGTTTGATGGTGTTCTCGGCGTCCTCCACCGCCTTCATGACCTGGAACAAGCTGTCCACGGGGGAATCGCCCACGCCGAGCCCGCCCAGCCTCTCCGCCAGGTTCCCGACCCCCACGGCCCCGCTCCATGGCGACCGCGCCTCCCGCCCAAAGGCAGCAGCCTCGTTGCCCGGATTAGAATCATAAGCTCCCATACCCCGCGATCGGAGAGGAAGAACCACCGCCGCCGCCGAGATTCAGATCGAGGAGCAGCGGCAAGAATCAGCTCCCCGACAGCATCTCCGGACAGAGCAGAGGGGATGGAAACCCTAGAGACCTATAATTCTTGGCACGAGAGGGGGAGGAGGAGGTGGCGCTGGCTCCCCCATTTCTTCCTCCCATGGTGGCGAACTGGAGGAAGCAGAGGGGAGGTCGGGGGATGCTCTTGTGTTGTGTATGTGGAGTCCCCGGGAAGGGGGGGTGGAGAAGGCGGCACAGGATTTTCCGGAATCGGTGTTTGGGGAGATTTTTGGATTCGGTCAGAAATCGGGAGCCCGTGGCTCGACTTGGGAATCACAGGATTGTGCACGGGAAGCCCTCCCGGTCCAGGGTGGGGGCCGACAAGACTAGCTGGCGTGACGAGGTCGGCGGGCCGCACCGGCCCGTTCGGACTCGGGTTACCCTCCGGAGCGAGACGGGGTAAAAACCCGGTCCCAAAATGTACTTGGAGGATGTTATAATACGATTGACATTTCCATATGTACGAAATAGTTGTCTTGGACGTTTAGATATAATACGTATTCAATAGTCTCAGATCTAACAAAAGAACATTTCAATAATTGATCAAGACATCTCTATGAACTCTAATGCTTAACGATTGATTAATATTTCATTTACAAGTTTCTATAGTTTAAAAAGGGACAAGTTCATATAGATACCATATACAAACTATCAAAAATATCATCCTTGCACGTAGAATACCACATATTCAACTTACATGTAAAATGCCAAAATTACTACCTCTAATCGTCAAACATCAAACATACCATTTTTATTCACCAAAAGTTTCAAAAATGTCACTGGACAATCAAAGTATCCTCAACATGTATATCAACTCTAAATTTTCCCACATAAATCTTAGGGTAATTTTGTCATTTAGTGATGTTTTTTAAAGTTTTAGTTAATAATGATGGCATATAAGATTGAAGATGATAATTTTGTTAGTTTGCATGTGAAGCTGGTATATATGAAATTAACACTTACTTTTAACTATATTTAGTTTGTTTAATTAATAAGACAAAGCTTACTGGTTATGATAAATATGAAGATTTTACTTTATAACAAATGGTACATATGATACTTATAAGGATGGTATTTTTAATATTTTATATGTAAGCAATATATATATATATATATGAAATTATCTTTTAAAGACATTTTAATAATCATACTTTAATGTATGCATGTACAAGTGCATATTAACACATGTGTCCATGCTGGCACTTGACATTTACCTGTGATCTATAAGTCATAGGCAAGAGGAAAAACATGTGACCCAAGTTAAAACCCAAGAAATGAAATGATATATTATTTACAGATGAAATTATACAAATGCATAAATAGAAAAGAGAGCTCTAAAGTAAATACTATTTGAATGAGTTTTAGAGTCAGTTACTTACCATGTATCAATTATATATATATTTTTGGAAATTTCACATTACTTCTTTTTTTACATATCGTCTATTTTGCTAATCAAATCACACCAAACTTCACCCTTAACTATCATCAAATAAGTGTTGTTTTTTAGAAACGGATCAAATATGTGATGTAAAAGGAGAATTTTGTATAGGAATTTTATGTACATATACAGAAAGTAGGGAAGGGTGCACATATTCATTAGTCAAATATAGTTAACCTTCTAACTATATCGAGTAATGATTAATACATTTAGTGCACTAATTACACCTACCGATATAATTAGTGTAATACTTTTTTTTTTAGTGACTCCCATCCTAAATTTGCTTGACCCTCACACCACGTCACCCACCACGTCATCAGATGATGTGACATGGGGGCCAAGCAAAAATAAAAATCGGACCCTATAACTAGTGAAAAATATTATTTTCACTATTCACATAGATATACATTTTTTTTGCTTGACCCCACTTTACGTCACTTGATGACGTGACATGTGGCCTGGAGGTTAAGTAAATTTGGGATAAGGACTACTCAAAAAAAATAAAAAAATGTTACACTAATTACACCGGTTGATATAATTAATACACTGAGTGCACTAAGTATTACTCAAATGTATCTATTGCACAAAGAAAAGCAGCTTTAAAAAAAGGAAAATATATTCCATTATCAAACAGATTAATCATATGTCTCCGCCATTCCGGTCACATATCAGCGCCTTGGCAACTATTACGAGCAAATTACAAGAATGTTGCGCGGAACACCCTCTTGAGAAATAGGATAGAGATTTCTCAAAAGCTCATATTCCTACACTACATGATATTCTCACTCAAGGCAAGCCTGTTAGGCATACTTTAGAAGATGAGACGGAGTTAAGCAGATAAATTGAAGAATTCAGTTCAAAGCAACTCATGCGACTTTCATCATCGAAGTATTCATGTTCTACTTTTATTGTCAGGAATCATGCAGAACAAAAGCGAGAAAAAATTTGTATGGTAATAGACTACGGGCCTTTGAATTCCGTCACTATTGACATAAAGAGGCCTCTCCCAAATAAAGAACATTTAGGTTGTAGGAGAAGTGAGGATGGACTAAAATATCTATTCGTCCGACGTGCATGAATTTTTCTTGTTTAGACTTCCATGTCCTAACATCCTCCTGGGAGAAAAAATGAACGAAGACAGATCTAATTCATGCCCCTTGGACTTGCATGTGCACCTCGACCTGTTTGATGCTTTGCAACATCTTGGCCTGAAATTAGGGGAAATTATACAACTCAATTTTATTAATTTCGGGAAAGAGACATTACCTTGATCATCCACCTGAGATTCTTGGGTGATCACGTGCTGAGTGAATGGTTGACAAAAGTAATTCAGAGGGATTCACGGAGGAGTAACGGGATTTAAGCATATTGAGATGTAAGACATTATCCATGGTTAGACAAAGAGTGGACGAATCTTCATCCATACCTGTGGGTTTTGGTTGAAGAGTTGAACCAGGAGGAGGAGTGAGAGCTTCATCAAGAAATTCATTGATTCTGTTAACTTCTTCAATGAATTCTTTCTCTATTACTGGCTCTTCATCATATATAACAACTGTAGTGTCTACCGGGAGATTTTTGGGATGTTCCAGCGCGTAAGCATGGGACTTTTGTTGTAATGTCCCGAGTTTTTCAGATATTTTTCAGATTTTGATCAGTGGGTTTTGAATCACTTTCGGGGGTCCCGGAGCGCGTTTTGTGGTTTA
The DNA here is from genome assembly GCA_022559845.1 of Amorphophallus konjac. Lineage (NCBI taxonomy): Eukaryota > Viridiplantae > Streptophyta > Magnoliopsida > Alismatales > Araceae > Amorphophallus > Amorphophallus konjac. Next base: position 66,750 of record JAHNEJ010000379.1, on the reverse strand, counting down.
CGCGTGTTTTTCCCTAATGAGCCTTCGGAACCCTGTGCAGGGTGAACCGTTGCGTTCTCCTACTCCGGGATGGTACCAGTGCATCGAATGTGTTCCAAGGATCGAGGAAATAAATTTTTTTGATTTTTCATATTTTTCATATTTTCTGAAATTTCTATAAATATCCCCCCTTTTCCCTTTTCTTTTCTATTTTTCTTTTCCTCTTCTTCTTCTTCCCGTTGGAGCTCCCCCCTCTACCGATCGTTGCTTTCTCTCCGTGCGCGGCCCGCGGTGTCGCCCTTCCTCCTCCGGCTGCAAACGGCGGACCGAGGTGGGCGTGGCGGCGACGACGGCGACGACGGCGACGTGGTGATAGTGGCGGTGTCATTCTCGCGGGAGGGCGTGGAGATCGGGGTTTTGAACGTGATTTCGAGATCGGCGGCGATCCGGCAGCTTTCAAGCTTCTTTGAGGTAGGGGGACGGATCATTACCCTCTTTTCCGCTTTCCTCGCGATTTGTAGGCCGAGGAGAGGCCGAGAGGGACGTATTTGAGCCGGGAGGGTGAAAATGCATGTTTGGGGTTTGAGCGCCGGATCTCTTGATTCTTAGGGTTTTTGACCGATCTACGGGTGTATAATCATGCTAGGAGGGTTGGGGATGGATTCCCCTATATTTCCCCATCATCGGGGGATGATCGGGGCGTGGATCGGGTTCTTTGGGCTGTTCCTGCTGTTCCGCACTCGGGTTGGGGTTGCGGTCCTTCCAGTGACCGCTAGGCCCCTTCTGGCTGCTCTTGGGGGGCCGCCAGGTGATTTTGAATGTCGGTTGGACTTAGCAGTCCCCAGGGGACCGCTAGGCCTGGTAGGCGGTCTCGCGACTGACCATTACCCATTGGGTAGCGGCCAGCACACAACCGTTCGCCTTGTGGGTCAGAGCACCCTCGGGGTGCGTGTTTTCGACCGTTGGGAGTCACGTGCAGGGTTGCGGTCAGGGCATGATCCTTTCTTTGTGCCGTGCGGTCCGATGAGGACCGTTTGGTTGGGGTAGCGGTCTGACGATAAACCATTTGTCCCCTTGTGGGTCGCCCCCTTGCGGTCATGGCTTGACCGCTTGGCTGAGCCTAGCGGTCTCAGGGAGACCGCTAAGCCTGTTTTCCGATCCAGGGAGGACCGCCAGGCTGAGGGCAGTCCTAGGTGGACCGCCGCTCCGTTTCCTTTCGATCGGAGGTTTCCGTGAGTCGAGTCTCACCTCCAGTGACCTGTCCACTAGTCATAGCTTTCCTGCGCACGTGTGTGAGAACCCACTTGGGAGTGGTGGAGAGCATGACCCAGAGATACGATTTTTAGGCTGGTTACCGTAGGCCCCCCACGCGCAGCCTGAGTCCGGGCTTCGGGGGAAGAACCAGCTAGAGGATCTGACCTAGGGTGCATGGTCTGTGTGTGCACACGTGGTTGGGGGCATCGGACCCGCGCTGACGAGCGCGACCCCATCTAGTCCTTGTTCGTGACACTTGTTGTGTGTCTCAGTCTCCGCCTGGGGCGTCGTAGGGAGACACTGAGGCACAGTGTAAGACGTCAGGGGACGCATCCGGCTTTGCTTCTAGTGGGTGGTGCTCCTGTCTCCTGGCAGGTACAGACTTGTTTTCCCGTTGGTTCGAGGTTGGTTTGTTCGGTACGGTTAGTTATAGTGATCTTTTCCGTTTATTTATTATTGCTTGTTGCTTCTGCCGTACTTGCTATCTTGTTTCTCTCGTGCGAGGTGGGAGTCCGCATGATCCCTACTGAGCCTATGAAATGAGGCTCACCCTTGTGTTTTCAGGTGAGGCGGGGTCGTCGAGAGGCGTGGCGGAGTTTTAGCGTGGTTCCGGTAGCCAGGGTTAGTCGCCAGTTGCCAGAGCAGGGGTATGTCCGCGTACTTGTACTTTTCTTTCTGTTGATTGTACTTATATTGGACATGAGATATATTGGACCTTGTAGCTGTTTAGTGATTATTTATCTTAATTCCTATATCATTTTTAGACTATTGTGCTAACTCTGCAGTTATTTTAACTTCTCTTGTACCCTCACACCATCATTTAACCCCTCCGAGTCTTCGGGGTCGTGGGTGGCGGGCCGAGGTTCGAGTCACGCCGGTTCCTTTCCCGTACTCGGATCCCGGGTCATTACATTTGTTCTCCAACAAGACCCATAGCATGAAGAAATATTTCCGCAGCCTTCTGTTTTGAAAAAACTGGTCCCTTAGCCAGATAGCAATTGTTGTACAACATGGGATCATCTTGTTGCTTAAAATAGCTAGGTGGATGAGATTTGCAAATGAAGGTGTTGTGCCGTGCTCTTTCTGCAGTGGGCCTATCTTCTTGGGACTCTTTCGGAGCAGGGGGTCCCCATATAGAAAGCTTGAAATGAACACCTTTATCACTATGCAGAATAGTAGGTTCCAAATAAGCCTTTAGAGTTGTTTCTAAGTAGATAGAGAAGCCGTTAGCTTATCAAGGCTTACTTCCTTGAATACCGCAACGAAATGGGCATCATGATGTGGCACAATATGAGATAAGGCAAAGTATCTCCTTGTTTTTATGTTTACACTCATCGACATACTTTCCAAGAGTCAGATTTATTCGATAGGGAATGTAAGAGTATGCCATTCGTCATAAGAAATGTCATGACAAAATCTTGGAATAATAGGCACATAAGTTGGATATACAATATCCATTTCGTCAGAGGAGTTGTGGAACAACTGAAGAGATTTAATGCTCTTATTGAGATAGTAAGCTTCCAGATGTGTCACGCCCCGAGCGCCGAAGATACCCGGAGATGCGCGACGTGTCTATATCAATCATATCAATCAGAGTGGTCGTGTATTCGACGCAAAGACAGAGATGCGCAAAATAGCAAGATAACCCAATCCTTTATTTCATAATGGATAGACTATTACAAATCCAATACTCTGTTTAATAAAAAGGAAAAGAATACATATTTGACTCAAGAAACTATAGGAAAGACTAGACGACACTTGAGCAGCTCTATCACTTTCACTCTTGAACATTCCCATCCGATTGACTTCCCTCGTCGTCGGACTTACCTGAAAAGTACAAAGGGACAAACGGAATGAGTGAACGCTCAGTAGGAAATTATATCTCAAGTACTAGCAAAGGGTTTAAGTAATTACATCTTTCATGAATGCAATAAAGCTATGCATGCTCGCGTAAAACGACAAGATAGAGAGAATGTAATATCAAGAAATAAGATGAACTTAATCATGAACTTCCAACAAGATGACAAGTGTATTCAAGGTATTCAAGCAAGCACGTTTAACAAGTCATGTCAAGAACTTTGGCTATCATGTATCAAGCAAGTAAATTACCCTTTTTCGGGCCACGCATTTCATGTAAAGTCAAGTACGATTCAAATACAAGATGTGTGTGGAATGTCCAATCAAGCAAGTCAAGTACTCGGTATAATGCCAGATACCTTATCATTTTAACTCCCATGGGCACAAGTACTTTCGGGTGCTCCTCCTAGGACCAGATCGGGCCCTATATGCACAGGCATTTATCATGTATTTTTGACATCCACTCTTGTTTATATAGCCAATATAGAGTTTCAATATTCAAGCTTGTAGACATGTATGTCAACTTTGACAGAATAGAGTCCAAAAATATGACAAAGGACATAGATTGACGATAATAACGGTAAAATCACGATATCAATAAAACTCGGTAGAATATGGTTCCCTTAACTTAGGCCCCACGACAAATCAATATGGACATTCTTTATATAGAATTGAGGTCCACATAAACATTAGATCAAGCAAGATACCCTCATTCTTATCATAGAATTGAGGTTTACAATAACGACATGATATGACATGATATCATCATCCCATTAAGAATTTCTTATGATATACTCTTTGTATAATCATAAGGGCCGGTATACCATGTTTCTTTAGATTGACATGGCAAGGATCGTGTAATGGGTTTTTAGGGTACAACCAGCTCAGTCGGCCTTGAGGGAATCCAAGGCTACGAGGAGTCTTACGGAGGTCTCTATGACTAACTCGCTAGTCCAAAGGAACGGAATGTCCAATGGAGAGCTTGTATGTCAATGAGAGTTGAGTGTGATCGATGAAACAACGTGAAACGTGGGACTATACTCACGGAGTGGAGAATAGTGCCGATATATATATCATATAACATATGAAATCATCGGTTAACAAAAACAGGGAAAAATCAGTTTTACAGTAAAATAACGACTTAGGTCAAGTCGTTTCTCAAGTAATTAACGCCTAACAGAAGGGCGTTTACATATTTCTATTTTACAGAATTTTCAATAATTTTATTAATTCATGAAAAACACCCCCTAGTCAGGGGCGTTTGTCAGGTAAGTAACGCCTAACATAAGGGCGTTTACATATGTTCCGTTTTGCAGAATTTCATTGTTTCAATAATTTATATAAAACGCGCCCTGGACAGGGGCGTTTCTTCAGAGTTGACGACTATATAAGCAGGCGTCTCATTATTTAAATATTTGACAGAATATAAATAATTTTCAGGATTTATTTAAAACACGCCCTGGAAAGGGGCGTTACTGTTTAATTTTATTTTACAGGATATACATAGTTCAGGAATTTACAGAAAACGCGCCCTAGAAAGGGGCGTTTCTTTTCAATTTACGCCTTGTGATGGGGCGTTAACAGGTGTAAAACGACGTTGTCAAGGTCGTGAATTCAAGGAATTTACAATATTTCAACAAATAAATTTCCAAGACAGGAGACATGATCGTGACAAGAAAATTAGCAGGAATTTACAGGTAGAGTCATGCAAGATATTAGAATCGATATTTCATATTTATTGAATTTTAAACATGATCAATTATTAATTACATGCGATTGTTCATGAAATTAACGCCTGTATACAAGGCGTATACTTTTAATTAACGACCACTGTGATGGTCGTTTCTTTTAAAGTAGCGCCCTATTCAAGGGCGTTTCTTGAAAAATTTACAGAAAACGTATTAAAACTACATGCAAACTGTATAAATATATCATGCATGGTGCTTCTTATATTTATTTTTAGTTTGGGCTACGAGACTTGAGAAAATCCTACCTTAAAGGGTTGATTTGGAGATAACCGTGAAGGGTCTGTAAGAATTAAAGATGCAGCAGATGTTGGATGAAGATGATGAAGAACCTTGTTCTTCACGTTACAGAACTTGTAGAGGAAGAGAAAAAGAAAGAAGATGAAGATGTTAATAATCTTCACAGATGTAACCGAAGCTAGGACAAATAATGAAGAACATAACCTTGTTATTTACTCAAGCATCAGATCCTTATCCTGCATTAAAGGAGAAGAATAATAATCAATATTCTTCATGCGGCTGTAAACAGAAGGGCAAAAGAAATAAGAAGAACGTATGTTCTTCACTTACCGTGTAGCAGTAGATCGATCAAATGGTTTAGGGTTGGATCGATCGGGTATATTTATAGGATTTTAGAGTCCTAACAAAGGTAGTGTTTGATTGAGGGTAATATATCCCTAATAGAGTCCTTACTCTAATAGACACTTACTAGATTAGGTTAATCTTTCCCTGGATAAGCTCTGGGTTCGAACGGGTCACGAACTGAATTAACGCCTTAGGTCAGGGCGTCGATTCTTTAATTAACGACCTAGTTCAGGTCGTTTCTTAAGAAACGCCATGTATAAGGGCGTTCCTTGTTTTTAAAACACGCCTAATATATGGGCGTTTCTTTCACTTACCTATTTGGTCGCGTGAGAGTTGACGACCACATTCGTGGGCGTCCTTTCTTTAGTCACGCCGTATGTAGAGGCGTTTCTTTTTAAATTAACGCCTTACTCAGAGGCGTTATCTTTAATTTGTTTTATTTTGTCTGTATTACTTCTATAATATGTATGTTTTTAATTTTATTTCAATATTCATTTATCAGGGTTGCTACAAGATGCTTCTCATATAAACGACAATAGTGATCCTAGATTATCATAAAGTGACAATCAAACTCTAACCATTATTAGCCAAATTGGTCTGAGAATTGTAGCTCGAATACTCGTCTTCAATGGGACGATCCCATAAGCTTCGAGGATACCGAACAGAGTGGAAATGGTTGCCATGGATAAAGGGTTGCAGCACTGAGTACTTACAAGAGATTGAAGAGTAAGTACCTCACAAGTAGCACCCGGTAGAACTGAACGTCCTTGGATGCTCTTCGTTGACTTTGATACCAATGAAGGTAGACAGAGGACTAAGGTGCTGATGACCGACGATACTTTCACAAGAAAGCTACTCGTGACTATCTTGCTAGCAAACTAGATCATGATCGCAAAATTTTGAAGCCCTATGCTCGAGCATTCGAGTTCTTTTATAACTTCTAAAATGAATTACAGCTGAAGTCCGGTTCTAACATTCGAAAAAAAAATGAATTACAATTGAAAATCGATTTTGAAGTCCGGAATCTAATCTTCTTTACAAAAGAAAGGAATCTATGATGCTCTTCAAAAAAGAAGGGTGGAGGTTACATCCGTATAAAGTGAAGGTGACATAAAGTCAAAAATTGATTTGTCCGTATTACTTTACATAAAGACGTGGTGACATAAAGTTGAAAGTTGGTTTGGCTACTAGTATTTTACTTTATTAGCTGTTGTAGCATTTTGATGTGGACGGGACAAAACCTTGTTACCTTCTTTTGGCAACTTCGATATTTCTCAGCTTAGTTGCTTTAAGGAGGATGCCGGGTGGAGTCTTCTTGAACTTATTCAAGAATCAATGCTTCATCTAAATATCTTCTGATATGGCCAGGCCAAGAGAAATTAAATCTTTGGAAGAACTGACATGAATCTTATTCCCGGACTTTTGTTTGCAAGGCATTGTTGAGATACTCTATGATAGGAGGATTGGCATATAGTTGTCTTATGATAAATAGAATATCATCCAAAAAGTATTTTTCCATCAGAAGATCAATGATTTCACCCTCTAATGTAGTCCATTTGAGGTGATTGATAATCAATCTCTTGTAAGTACTCAGTGGTTCAACCCTTTATTCGTGGCTATCATTTCCACTCTGTTCGATATCCTTGAAGTTTTTGAGATTGTTCATCCCACTGAAGACGAATATCTGAGCTACAATTCTCAAACCAATTTGGTTGAGAATGGTTACGAGTTTGATTGTCACTTTATGACAATTTAGGATCACTATGATCGTTTATATGAGAAGCGACTGGAAGTATACTATCTTAATAAGAGTATTAAATATCTACATTTGTTCCACAACTCCTATGGCGAAATGGATATTGTATATCCAACTTATGTGCCTATTATTCTAAGATTTCATCATGACATTTCTTATGAATAATGGCATACTATCGCGTTCCCTATCGAAGAAATATGTCTCTGGGAAGATATGCTGATGAGTGTAAACATAGAAACAAGGAGATACTATGTCTTATCTCATATTGTGCCACATCATGATGTCCATTTAGTTGCGATATTAGCGAATAGTAATGGCTATGACCACACATACCATGAACTATGACACCTAAAATCCCCTCTTGACCGTACAAATAGTGGACAAGGGAAGGACAAAGCGAACAATAGACAGATCAATGAATTATTTTTAAGGATGTAGTTAGAGGGTGAGATAATTCAACCATGTGTCCTTTAACCATCGAGAGTAAAGCATAGCAACATGAGTAACTGGCTAGGCTGATATATATTCGTTTATCTATCTAGTCACTGCTGAGAGCTCTCACATAAGATATTAAATTCGAATAAAACCCATAAATGTGCAAAACAAAGAAACAAAATTCACAGTCTCCTAGAATAAGTAATATTAGTGGAAACTAAATAACAAGCTTGGCATGTTATCAATACGAAGTCAATCATATGGCCAATGGAAAATTTCATAAATAATAAATGCAACGTCATTTTTCAGGTTTCGACATATATATTTTTATAATCCTCTGTATTAACTTGTATATATTTTAATCCCTTATATCTTACATGTTAAGCAGACCATTTCATTTGATCTACGTTAGAATACGAGAGATATAACTGAAATAAGATTCCTCAATGTGGGAATACATGATAATGCTTCGAAGGATTTGTTACATGCATACCCTTATAATTTCTGATATTCATATTATATCTTAAAATTTTAAATATTACCTCTAATATTTGTAAAAGGATAACAATTATGCCCTTTGTCAAATTGATGTTAGCTTCAACCAAATATGCCACCAAGATTCTGCATTTTGGTTGGATTATCCTCATGAGCACTGTTTTTAGAATCTCGTTTGGATCGATCGCTCCGATCGATTGACTAGTGACTCGGTCTAAAAACTCTATTGAAATCCTACCTACGTCGGTCAAAGTTTAAAACTACGTTAAACCCTATTAATTTGTCTCAATCCAGTTAACTCGGCCTAAACGGGTAAAACCAACGTGACTCGACCGAGATCTCTTCATATTTTCTAAATTTATATCATTAATTTGAATTTTAATTTAACGTGTAAATAAATATGAAATATGAGGAGTCGTCTTTAAAATTATATCTTTTATGACCCTAGTATAAATTTTAAAATTTGAAATGATCTAGATTCTAAATCTTTATTCTTCACGTGCATAAATAAATAAAAAAAGAGAGTGTGTGATAAATGTTGATGAAGTCGTGCCATGACATTATACCATGGGACAACCTATGGGTAAAAAAGGGGAAAAATTATATATTATAAAAATATAATTTTATATTTTATATTTTTAAGTTAATACTTAAGTTATAATAAAAATTTATGAATATATAATACTCATGCAAGTGATTCTAATCTTATGAAAGTCAATTCTAACGATTAAATTATTTTCCCATGACCTATTAATATATCCGGGTCAAAATCTCTGGTTGGATTCCAAAACATTGCTGATGAGACAAATTTCCATCACATTAAAACAACCGAAAGCTTCCAATGGCGCCTCCAAGTTAACATGTTTTCGTAAAACTCAAGTTTTTCATTTAATATCCACCACACATGCAGAGCCCAAGGACCTCAAAATTTCGAAAAGTTTCAGGTAGGATCGATACTTCCAATTAAGGCGGTTAATGGGTCAGATACGGGTCAGACGTAAGTTGGCCTGGTCTGAGTTTGACTTATCAATATTAAAACTCGAGTTCGGCCCGAACTCAAGTTATGTTGGGTCAGGTCGGGTCTGATACTATTAAAAATTTGTAAAGCCCGACTAAGGGCCGACCCGGCCCGACAACTTATATAAAGAATAAAAAAATAAAAAACAATATATTTAATAATATAAAATTTATAATCTCACTCAATTAATTACAGTTTTGATATTAATTATGTTAAAAATAGAATTTTAAATTCTATAATTAAGTAAATTAATATAATTTTAATTAAGTAGTTTTAAAAATTTGAAGAAAGAGAAAAAAACGAGAACATGCTCGGTAAATCTGCGAGTCGAACTTAAAGTCCTTGTCTGACCCGTGGATCTAGTCGGGTCAGATTTTTAGGCCCAATTAAGAGTCCATCGATCTAAATTTTTTTTACAATTTGACTCAAAATTAAGTAAGATCTACGAGACTATCGAGCTGATCGTTGACGTCCCTACTTCTAAATGACATCATCCACCGTTTTCAAACAAAACCGGGTGGTAAGATTACTCTCAGTCACCAGATCCAGAAAGCCCCACTACGCGAGTACCAACTGGGACGGCTCGCAGACTGCCGCGTTAGCCCCGTTGCACGGCGACAGCCGTTGAGCTACCGGCCCATCTCTCTCTCTGTACCCTCGCCTCCGCCACCTTTTATCCAGAGTTCTCTCTTCCGCTCCATCTGCTCTCTCCGCAGTTGCCTTCGCAATTCTCGGGTTACGCCATAGGGGAAGCCGCCTTCGATCTCTGCTGCGGCTGGGAACTAGGCTTTTGGATACTGTGGCTGTTCCGGCGACCCGTGGCGTCGAGCGCTCCGAGGAGCTTCCGCTGGGCTCTGATCCCCTTCCTCCGGGGAATGGAGGTCCTTTCTCGAGGTGTTTCTCTGTTCTAGAGGAGGTTTCCGTGCGATGGCGATGAGGGGTGTCGATTTCAAGTGGTGAGTTGGGATCTTCCCCCCCCCCCCCCCCCCGCTTTCGGTTATTTGGTGGATGCTGGATGAAGAGAAGGGGGGGCTTGTGTGGGGTTTCCTCTTCCTCATTGCTGTGCTTTTGGTTTGGTTTATGAGCAAAGTTGTCTGTTTTTGGCAGGTACGATGGTTTCTTCTTGTCGATGCTCGCCACAAGTGTGTATCCTTGTGCTTGGATAGTACTGTTCCACTCCCCTCTGTTGGTGACATCTCTATGTTGTGTTGTTGACTGTGAGTGAGGCGAATGGCCTGAAATTACTGTTGGCGGCGGTGTGACCCGAAATTTAATGTCATCTGCAGCGAAGTGGAAGAATGCGTGACTTGAAATTTAGTGTCTTCTGCATCAATTCTTCGATTAGAATTTAGAACCTGCAATTACTTGCATACATTGGACCATCGTATTTTGGTTAGCTTTTGCAATGGTACTGGATTATTGTTGATAACCTCGGTCTTCTGGATTTCTTAACCCATTCACCTTAGAATCATCGTATCAATCAACTGGAAGCGTTATCATCTCTGTACACATCCGTTGCACATATGGATCGTGGTTAGTTTTAATCTGTTTAATTATTTCAGATATTTCAGATTTGGAGTGTCTTTTGACTTGATTTAAATGTTCTATGAATTGTGATAGTTCTTTATTCGTCCATCTCAGGTTGACTATACAACTGTCTTTATTTTTCGGCTATTGATGTTTGTAGACAATGGTCTCGCAGCTGGAATGGGCTTGTAAGCACTGTCGTTTGTTATCGTATCTGCATGTTCTAGTTTATGGAGGAATTCCTTTCGTAGGCTCCTTTTATCTACATACTGCAAAAATGCATTACTTACAAATAGCTAGTCAATGAATTGTGGTCTCTGCACTGCCTTCTAAAAAAATGCGTAATAGGGTATTGTATCCAACAGGTTGAACTACCGAGTCTTTCACTAACCTTGTTCAATTATCTTACATCCTTATTTTGCTCTTATATAAGTCTAAAGATAGTTTTAAAAAAAGTCTTCTAGGGCTGACTATGCCATTGTTTTCTTTAGACTATAGAGTAATGCATTTATAGGAAGCCATACTAGTCCGACTTACACCATGTTGGGTATTAGCCACCCCTGGAACTTTCAAAGAATTGTTTAGCTCTGTAAATTGCATATCTCACAGTCCTTGCAGATTGATATGGAACATGCTGACTCAGATAGGTGGAGATGATGATGCTAATTTCATACATTTTATTACCTGTTACTTAATATTCAGCTCTGAATCTTTCAAAGAATCAATTAACTCTTCAAAGTTGTGTGTTTAACATTCTTTCTGGTGTCTGAGGTATGCAGAACCAGGTATATAGGACACTGAATGCTGCTTATGTTCATAAAAAATATAATTCCATGTTGGAATCCAGAAACTCATGGTTTGATGACATTTCCTTCTAGAGATCTTGGTTGGCAGCAAAGATATGCTCGATTCTGCGGAAGAATTGTGGTTCTTTCTATTCTAATTCTTATCCTTTACCCCTTTCTTTGGGTTTGGACTGTGATCGGTACACTATGGTTCACTAGTGCAAGAAGCTGTGTGAGTTTCTTTCTTACTTCTAGGATAACTCAATTTTCAGCTGCAGTGAGCTTTCTAATAGATGCTTTATGCTTCTAATGGTTACAGCTCCCAGAGGAAGGTCAAAAGTGGGGATTCCTTATTTGGCTCCTTTTCAGCTACTGTGGACTTGTCTGTCTCGCATGCATGTCTATTGGAAAGGTTTGTTTTGGTTAATGCATACTCATATGCATAATTGAGACATGTAGGGGTTCATGTTTATGGAAACATATAGATTCTTAGAGACCACATCGCTTGAATAAAATTTCGAACCATTTGCATCTTCCAGGCTACTTATTTCTCTATGTGGTGTTGTCCATTTGGTGTCTTTCAATATAACAAATGATAAATGAATTTTTGCATCTGGGACAATAGAGGTTCGGATTGGATCTGGGATTAAACATCTGAAGCCATTCAATTCACTTCATTCTTTCTTCCCACTGCAAACTGGTCCTTTGACCATGATGCTAATTCTATTTTATGTGTGGAAAAATATACACAACTACCAGCAGTGTCCATGGAAGAAATCTAAAATGATTAAAGAAAGGGATAATTGCAAAAATAACCCTCTTATTTCAACAATTGCAGATTTTCCATCCTTATTTAGTTATTGTTGTAAATAACCCTCTTGAATGAACATTAGTGCAAAATTACCCCAGGTTAGTTGAGGTTTATATCTTCCATTTTGATCCATAAAATTCAAAATTTGGATGGAAATACCTCCATACAAAAGTATTATTTTCACTGGCACATTGCACCAAAGAGAGAGGAGAGATAAAGAGATAGATATATGAAGAGAGAAAGATAGTTTAGCAGAGATTAGGGATATTTTGATCTTTTTTCAAGTTTGGTTAAAGTAACCAGGGTTAGGTACGAGATTTTAATGGAATGCTAACAGCTAGTGATGGCAAGGGTATTTTTGCAAGGATTGCAATGTAGCGAGGTTATTTATAACAACAGCTAAATAAGGATGGCAATTCTGCAATTGTTGAAATAAGAGGGATATTTTTGCGATTATCCCTTAAACACTAGTCTGTTCTATATCAGAGCTATGATGTTGAACAGTTTATGGGATCTCTATTTGCTACCAAAATCAAAATAAGGAAATATGCTGTTTTATACACTTCAGAATACCTCTTTACAAATTACAACTAATGTGCATCGCCGCCAAGATGGTTTGTTGTTGCATTACCTACTTGAGACAGTATTGAGGTAATAGCCATTAACTCTTTCTTCTGATTTTGCAGCATACTTAAGGACCTGGTCGAATCCACCTCAAACATTCCAAGAAATCCTTCAGAGTGCCTTGGGAAAAGAGCACAGAGTTTTTGAACCTGTCATCAAACTGGTAGTGGATGGTTCAGTTTATGTCCACACTAGGGGCCAGCCTATTGCAATTCACAAGTGGGCACCACAATGGCTCTTGACATGAGAATTTTCATACTTGGATCCATTGATAAAATGGATATTAACTCTGTCTGGCACAAACCTGTATTTGGATTTGAATAAGCATTAGAGGCATATCTGGATTTGAGTAAGCATTAGAGGCTTTGAAACTGAGTCCTTATCTAGGAACTTTGTTCTAAACAAGGGCCACCGTTCCTCATCTCCTGGGGAATTCATAGTCATCCACATTGGGGCCTAAGGATTAGCTGCAATGTCAAATGAATAAGGGAAAATTTCTTTTGTATGTCTACACATGTCCAGGTCCCTACATCCGTTACATCAGCCTTTGAGGCATACCTCCTCAATAATAAGACGCTCCCTAACTGAATTCGACCTTTATCTTTAAACTTTGTTCCAAGGAATGTCCATCACTCTTTGGTCAGAATAGCTGTCTGCATTGAGGCCCGAGGAATGGCTGTAGTGTTTAAGGAAAAAAATTCTGAAGATGACTAGTGTCTACACCGAACATTTATCCAAATTTTAATCTTCCTTACACGTGTCTTCAGATTGGCCCAATATAATGGAAATAATTAGTTGCTTTGAGTTTATGTTTCAATGCTTCCTTACTCCAGTCTGAACCCATAAAGAACCATCCTCTATCTCCACTCTCTGTTGGCCGTTATGCTATGCATATACTGGAGCTGAATTGAACTCATCACTAAGACGTCTACCCGCACTATATCCAGCGCCATGACAAATTCTCCATTTAAAATCATGCGACAACTGTTCCTTGCTGATGCCATAGGACTGGATCTTGAATAAAGGGATACGGAGTAGGTGGTTGGTTCTCACACTTCAATATCGTTCCTGTAGGACTGGAATCTGCACGTCCACTCGGCAAGCCTTATGCCAAAATTTTGTATAATTTCATAACAACTGTGGAAAAGGGGCATCAGTAAGTAATGTGGCAATGCTGTTGAGCAGTTTGCTAGTTCATGATAGAATCACTTGAGCTATGTGGTATATGCAGATCCTGTTTCTACTTTACTCATAAACAAAGAAAAGAAAGGATTGAAAAATTGGGAATAGGAAACAGAGCAGTGTAAAGAATTCTCATTCTAATCCTAACCATAAAATCAGTTGGTTCCGGTGAAGAATGATGTGAAGCCGAACTGTAAATGTCAACTGCAATGGGCCATTCTGATGATCCAGTGCAACCATGTGCACATCATCCAGTCAACATGGACACAATGGAGGCGTCATTGAATACTTAGTTTCGTCATTACCTTTTTGTAATAAGAACAGTGTAGCAATTCGATCAACTTAGGGTGATTAGGTTATTTGATTAACTAGTAGGGGCATCTTCGTTAGCGACTTTCGGTTTCCTTCTTTTGCGAGTTATTGTTTCAGTTTTTCTATAGGCATGTGTATACTTCAACGATGATAAACAGTGGAAGCCTGGAGGGCTAGATTAGAGAATAGTCTATTGTTTAAAAAAATTGCAACAATTTGAAGCCATCTACAGCTCTTTGCAACAAAATGTGAAGTGACCCAGCATGGACTGATGTTATTCCATCAGTGTGATGTCTTCTTTGTCATCAGGCATGAAGTTCCATCTAGGACCTTCATTCTATATTTTTATTTTTTATTTTGTCCCCATCTTCTGCAGCACACTACGATTCTCATCTTTTCTGTCCAATCTTCATCCGTTTCATCCAGAAAACAGGAAAGAAAAGGTATTCTTAACCTGCGGATGTACTGCACCCATAAGTGATTCGATCTGCTTATGTTTGGTAAACAGAATAATCTTCTCCTTTGATCATAATAAAAAGTGGCAATTATTCAGTTGGAACATAAAAAGGTGAATCAACTGGTGTTAATTACTCTTCAGGATGGAGTGGAAAAAGGGATGCCAGCACCAATGTTTGCCAGAGCCATTGGCCTCCACTACCAGCTGTGTCTGCTGCTGCTCTCTGTGCTTCATGTGCAGCACCTAGCCACTGACATCATCCTTTCCTTTTCTTCCTTGCCTCCTTGTCATTTCCATTTTCTGTCTTTTCCTGTTCCCTCACTTTCCCTCTCCTCTTTAGTTCTTCCTGTTGAGAATAGGGCACTGTCACTAGGGCTGCAAATGGAACCCGAAAATCTGAAATTTTTGACCCGAGTTCGATTGTTTTAATAGGATGTAGATGCATAAAATTGTTACCACTTACCAGTAATCTATCGGAATCAGATATTCTGATAAGATATTGGAATCAGAATCAGAAATTGCATGTTCCACATCCTATTTACGATTCATGGTTCTACTAGTATTTTTCTATTATTAAATTATTTTAAAAAGTCTATTTTTAGTTTAAAACTAATCCTTAATATTTTGACAAGTTTAGAAGGTGTCTCTTGGACAGTTTTGATTTTTAATTTTTTAAAGAGAGTTTGATGTTTGAATAATGTATAAAATATAATTTTAAATGTAAAAAATCCAAGAGAACTAACATTTCAATGCTTATTGGAAACAGTTCCATCTCCAGTATCAAAATCGGAAACGGAATGAACTCGAAAACAACATGTTCCGATTTTATCAGAATCGATATTGAAACCATAATTTTCTTATCGGAATTGAAATCTGTTGATTCTGCATTGGATTCTGGCCTGTTTGCAGCCCTAGATGTCACCCTGTACTTAAATTATGGGCGCCAGGATTTGGGTCTGTCTTTTGGCTTATGTTAACGGGGTTGCAGTATTATGGGTCTCCTGTATTTTGATCCCTTGACCTGAGGGTATAAGGGTCCTAATCAATGATGTATAAGGAGTGGGGTCTGATTAGATCATGAGCAGAAACCCTAACTCCATCCTCCTCTTTCTCTGTGCCAACCTCCTTGTCGTCTTATCCTTTGGGTGTTTTCTATCATGGTATCAGAGTAGGTCAAAGGAAAGAAGAGACAAGCCGGCTATGTCTGATTGTGCAGATCTCCTTTCTAGGCAGATTGCTTGGACCTCTGTCACCATCGGGCTTGGATGCAGCTGGAAAAGGGGCTATACCTCTTCCTCTGTTCCCTCTTCCCTTCCTTCTGTTGACCTCCCCTTGGTTGACCTCTGACGGTCTTCAAAATAGATGGGAAAGGGGGCGTACCTCCCTTTCTGCCCTCTTTTCTCTTCCTTCTACTGATCGGCCAGTTCTTGCCTCACCTTGGTCTTCAAAACAGGGGGAGAGGGGTGTGGCCATGCCTTGCTGCTGACTACTTGCCTCGTCCCCTCTGTTGACTGGGGTTTAACCTACAGGAGGAACAGGTCGAACCTATAGTTTCTCTGTTTATCTTGCTGTACTTTTCCTCTCTTCCTGCTGCGGCCTTGGTTCTTCCTAGTTGGAGTGAACCGCTATCCCTGATTCTGTAAGAAGGCTGTGCATCCCACAGAGCTGCGAGAAGGCATCTATCCCTCTCATCTGCTTTCATCTGACCTGGAGGACGATGTTTACGGCGGAGAGAAGTGACGAGTCTACAGCCACCAGCAAGGCTACTATGGTGATTGAAGGTGATAATCCCACACTTCAGATCACTCTTATGAAGCTGGATGAAAAGAATTTCATTTTTTTTTCTGCTGCGGCTGAACTGTACCTTACAAGCCGAGGGAAACTTGGCTACATAAATGGCAAGATCAAGGCTGCTGTTGAAGATGACTCAAAGTATGAAACTTGGGCACTCCAAGCTCTTGAGCTCAGTTGGCCCAGAGATGCAACATACAATCTTGAGGAAGAAAATTGCTTGTGATGCATGGATCTTATTAAAGGAGATGTATGGACATCAATAGAACACCATCCACATTTATCAGCTGACTCGAGATATATACAAGATGGAACAAGGCTCAGCTTCAGTAACTTCATACTTCAATAACTTGAGGAACAAGTGGGAGGAGCTTGACTGCCATGCCATGGACAACTGGTCATGTTTGGAGGATCAGAAACAACATCTGAAATATGTTCAACCGAATTGAACTTTCAAATTCCTTGCTGGTTTGAATGAAGAGTATGAGTTCCTGCACGGTTAAATATTGAATATGGAAAATGTACCTTTCTTGGAGCAAGTCTATCACTAGATTCTTGATGAAGAAGGGCGGAGACATGCAATGTGCACTACAGAAAACGCTCCTAGTCAGCAAGGTGTTGGAGAGTGCTCTGCTCTAGCTAGCACCCTATCCAAGGGTGGAAAGGGGACTGCTCCACACAACAAAGAGAAGAGCAGAGTAAGAGTGCCATTGTGTGTACTCATTGTGGTAGAGAGAACCATAAGGAGAACTGCTGGGAACTTCATCTTGAGAAGAAACCAACAAAATTCAATGGTGGAAAAAGGGGGCAGCAAGCAAAAGCAAATGCCGTTATTGCACGGCCCGCTAGTAGTGTTCCGTTAATCTTAGTCACTCCGGCGTACTGGGACTGATAGGGTTGTCAATCATGGACATCGCTAGTCCCCAGAGGGTCCTCTCATGCCTTGAACCTTCCAACTTCTTGAATGGTCCTTCACCATCTATGCCAGGGGCAACTGGGATGGCACTCAATGCCACTTCCCATCTGACCAGCACCTCCTGGGTCATCGACTCGGGGGCTGCTGGTCACATGATTGGTACCTCTACACTCTTCACTTCCTAGACTCTTGATTCCGGGCAAGATAAAGTTACTGCAACTGATGGCACCTGTGCCATGGTGGCGGGCAAGGGGACCATTAGGCTAGACAGTCACTTAATCTTGCCCTCTGTTCTTCATGTCCCTTCACTTTCTATAAACCTTTTTTCTGTTAGCAGTTTAACCAAGAACCTGAATTGCTCCGTCACCTTTTTTTCCTGATCTCTATGTTTTGCAGGGCTTAAGGATGTGACGAACGATTGGGATTGGACATGAAATAGGTCTTTATCACTTCGAACCTGGAGGAAGTGTGGCATATTAGTCTGACATAGTTAGGAGTCATGTTAAAGATATTTTTTGGGGGTATTTCTGTCTTAGTCATTTGTCTTTTCAGTCTTTGAGAGTCTTGTTCCCTTCCTCGTTTCAGTCAGTGGATAATCATTCTCTTCAGTGTTAGATTTGCCATTTGGCAAAACATTGTAGAACTCAGTTTCCAAGTTTTTTGAATAAAAGCACTTCCTCGTTTGAGTTAATTCACTCTGATGTGTAGGGACATACCCCTGTGCCTTCCATCGATGGACATAAGTACTTTATTAGCTTCATAGATGATTTTTTGCACTGTACCTGGATTTGTCTCATGAAGTCCACGGAAGAACTTCCACGGATTGCTAGCCTTGCTAGGTTCCCTGTCATAAAAAAAAAAAATCCATGGAGCATTCAAGTGTTCTGCAAAATGGTGGAAACCCAATTCAGCACAAAAATAAAAGTGTTGCTTTCTGACTATGCAAAAGAATATTTTGGAAGACATTTGAATGTATTTTTGGAAGATGAAGGGGTCATTCATGAATCATCTTGCTTCTATACTCCACAACAAAATGGAGTAGCAGAGAGAAAAAAATGGCACCACTTGGAGACTGCTAGAGTCTTGTTGTTTCAATATAGGCTTGCCAAAAGATTTTGGGGCGAAGCAGTGCTCACGACTGTGTACATGATCAACCACATCCCATCCAAGGTTCCTGGGAATCGTCCCCCGTCACTCTCTTACATCCTGAACATTCACTGTTCACTCTTCCACCAAAAGTGTTTGGTTGTCTTTTCTTCATCCATTGTTTTGGTCCTAATTCCTCTAAACTTGATCTCGATCCATTAAAGATATTTTCCTTGGGTATTCTCCTACCTAGAAGGGATACAAATCTCCTGATCCTCGCACTGTGAAAAAAAATTTTAAGGATGTTACGTTTATGGAATTTGAATCCTATTATCCACCTGAGACTTCTTAGGGGGGGGACACAATCTTCTACAGCAAATCAGCAATCTTCTCCTTGTATTACTTGTTTTCCTACTCTAATTTTTGTGAGTCCAGATCTTGCTTCTTCACCTTTCCCTATTTCCACCATAGATGATGTAAGACATGACTCGGGGGATGTGCATCCTCCCAGCCAGCAAGACAAACAACTCCTCACTTACTCCAGGAAGAAGCAGCGAGAAAAGGACCCTCCAGCTCATGAAGACACCAAGTCTATAGGTCCTGAAGCTGAACAATAGATTGAAATTCAGCCTACAGCTCATTCTCAAACAGACGCTGACCTTCCCATTGCTATGAGGAAGGGATCTAGAAGTTGTGCAAGATATCCTATCTCCAAACATGTGTGTTATTCTCGGGTCTCTTCGAAACACCTTTCCTTTCTTACCTCCTTGGCTTCCACCACTCCTCCAGCCTCATATAAAGAGGCTGCGAGAGATCTACGTTGGAGAAAGGCGATGGAAGAGGAAATGGCAGCACTTAACAAGAATGGTACTTGGGAGTTTGAATCTTCCAGTCGGAAAAAAACTGGTTGGTTTCAAATGGGTGTACAACATGAAATACTAGCCTGATGGTACCTTTGAGAGGGACAAAGCTAGACTTGTTGCGAAGGTTTTACACAGACTTATGGTATATATTATGGGGAGATCATTGCACCTGTGGCAAAATTCAAATCCGTCAGTCATTCTCTTTTTGGCACCTCACTCTCATGGCCATTAAATCAGTTGGATGCAAAGAATGCTTTCTTAATGGGAATCTTGCAGAGGAGGTCTACATGAGTCCTCACTTGGTTATAGAATTGGTACCCAGGTGTGCAGGCTGAAAAGGCTTTGTGGCTGAAGCAATCACCACATGTGTGGTTTGACAGGCTTCGGTGTGCTACGTCTGGTTTTGGATATAAGCAAAGTAATGCCAATCACACAATCTTTGTGAAGTGGAAGGATGCTTAGGTTGTTCTCCTGGTTATCTATGTGGATGATATGGTTTCACAAGTGACAATGCCAAGGAGGTTAAGTTGTTGAAGGCTAATCTGGCTAAGGAATTTGAAATCAAGGGCCTTGGCCATCTAAAATACTTCTTGGGAGGAGAGATGGCGCGGACCAAAGAAGGCATTTACCACTATCAGTGAAAGTATGCCTTGGATCTGCTCAAGGAGATGGGCAAGTTGGGCTGCAAACCAGCAGCCACTCTTATTGAAGTGAGCCATGGCTTAAGTGAGAGTGCTGGTGACCTCCTTTCGGACTTACAAAAAGGTCAATTTCAGTGGCTGATAGGCAGGCTGATCTATCTTACTCTCATGAGACCTGATCTTTGCTATGCTGTAAGTGTTGTGAGCCAATTTATGCATGCCCCTCATACTTGTCATTTGCAGGCTGTGGAAGTTGTGGAACATATTCTGAAGTGTCTGAAATCTGCACCGTGGAGGGCTCTTCTCTCAAAGTCTCCTTATCTACAGATTGAGGGATATGCCGTTGCTGATTCGGCAGGTTCCAGAGATGACTATGTTCCACGACTGGGTATTGTGTCTTTCTAGGGGGGAATCTTGTCACCTGGAGAAGAAAGAAGTATAGTGTGTGTGCTAGATGCAGTGTGGAGGCAGAATATCGGGCTATGGCCCAAGGTGTGACAGAGTTAGTGTGGTTGCAAATTTTGCCTCAGGATCTGGTAATGTGTGCTGAACTGCCCCTGAAATTGTACTATGACAACAAGGCAGCTATCAGCATCACGAATAATCCTGTTCAACATGATTGCACCAAGCACATCGAGATTGATCTGCATTTTATCCGAGAGAAAATTGATAGTGGGCTGCTGTGCTTGCATTATGTTTGCTCTGAAAATCAGGTTGTTTATGCTCTTACCAAAGGTTTGGCCAGGGAGGCATTTACTTCTGCATTGGGCAATATGCTCACCTTGAGAGGGAGGCTAGAGTGGAAGACTCTCTTATTTCTTTCATTTGTACTAGAGTGAGGGAATGGGCGGAGGTGCTTTGTAATGTGAACGCCAACTCACCTCTTTTTGCTTTGTTGGGTGGGTAAACGGCCCCACACCGTCTTGGTGTGACTTTTGTATAAGGTCTCTTTTTGGGAGGTTTTGTTATACTTGTACTCTTTCTTTTCATTTAATACACTCAGTGGTATTACCCACTTTCAAAAAAAATATGCTCACCTTGAGGGAGAGTGTTGAGAATAGGCCGATGTCACCCTGTACTTAAGTTATCCGATCCAAGATGTGGGTCTGCAATTGGGTGTCTTTGGTCTGTCTCTTGGCTTATGTTAATGAGGTCGCCCTGTTGTAGGCCGCTTTTTTTTTTATCTCTTCACCTTAGGGTATAAAGGTCCACTATATTTTTAACCTAATCAATGATATATAAGGAGTTGGGTCTGAGTAGATCATGATCAGAAACCCAACTCCATCTTCCACTTTATCTACGCCAGCCTCGTTGTTGTCTTCTCCCTGTTGCGTTTTCCATCACTTCCCATTCCTCTCTTTTGGAGCCTCTTGCAGAAACCATTCTGTCTTCCTCTCTTTGTCAACCCCTGATTGTAAGAGGAAGGAAATCTGGTCCAATTCTTCTTTTGGTGTTATTTACCATCCTTTGCATGTCATGCAAAATTCCGACTCCTTTAACCACCTACCATGACCGTGTAAACCAATCAACCTTAATCAAATGCAACTCTTCTGTTTTCCCTTAATGGCGCCCATTAATCCATAAATACAAACATGACTCAAATCATTTAAGAAGATCCACTGCTTTCATGCCCCAGAACCTATTATCTCGCAACCATTACTGCTTCTTTACTGGTCTGAACTAGAGAGCATTCTATTGTTAGTGGGTCCATCTCTGTTCCTGCATTACAGTGACTCTAGCTGTTGTAAGGGGAAATAGGGGGGAAATCTTTGGAGATGGATGCTGAATAGTGTGGAAGAGGAAGGGGGAAGGGCAGGCTGCAGGCCTGATGGCAAGAAAATAAAAGGATGTGGTGGGGCAAGGGAGAAAGAGAAGAACTCACCTGGGCACTTAGGCTGGGTGGCAGGGAGCTTGGCAGCAGCCATGGACAAGGGTGCAGCAATGGTGGTTCCTTATCGACCTCCCTTTCTTCTAGGAAAGGTTTCAGGATGCTTGAGCTCAAATTTTAGGCATAAAAAATCAAGATAGTAACTTTTGACTCATGAAGTAAAAGGATAATCGACATTAGTTCATAATTATATTATATAGTATTAATTTACCTTTAGATACTTTATTCACAACAATTAGTCCATAGCTATAGTATCAATTTAACCTTTAGATACTTTATTCACAAGAAGACCTAACAATTGGTGAAGACCCAACAAGAGGAGGGGGAGGCTGCGGCAGAAGGAGATGGCAAAGGGTGGTTGCCACCCACTGGCGGTAGAGGGAGTGGCAGTGGCATGGGACATGGCAGCGGGCATTGGACCAGCGGCACAGGACGGCATCACGATGGGTGGCAACATCAAGCACTTCTTCTTCCACCGCTGCTGCTGTCCTTCTTTTCTCTTTTTTCGCCCTTTTTATGGTGACGAGTGAGGAAGGGAGTGGGTGGGTAGGACGGGGCCTTACTGGGATTGGGCTGAGTTAGCCAATCCTAGTGCGGATCGCCCAGTCTGGGCCAATCCTAGGCCGACCCCAATGACCCCACTGATCCGCAACGAGAATTGGGGATCATGGGTGGGTCGGGACCGAGTCGGTTTTGGCCGATCCGATCCGATTCTGTCTTCCATTCTTAGAATTGACCAAACTATTCTAATTTTCTGTTCCTTTTAAAGGTGTCAAGAGGATCTTGCTAAATGCACACTTCCATGTGGTATTTTGAAGTATAACTTTCAAACTGCTAGACATTATGTGCTTGTTTTCTAACTCACCTTGAACTATACAGGAAGAAACTCTGTATGTTAAATACATTCTCCTTTCATCTCATTGTTGTCGTCGTTTGTCATTTTAGGAGTTGTTGCAATATCCAATGCATTTCTGTGTCTTTGTAAAGTCCATGTCCTCTGTCGACCTTGGTTGCCTGTGCTGAATTATTTTTATATCACCTTTGGCTTGAACTATCACTATTATGTGTTCTGTTGGCTCTTTCTAGATTAAGATAGTTGCATTGCCCTCAATAAATATAGAATAAATTAATATTGAATGCTTTGCTTATCTGGTGTACTTCTTTAAACATGATATGCCATGTTCTCATTTCTCAATATGTTTTATCATCCCATTATGAGCCAGATACATCTTCTCTTTTCTTGTTTGCATACTTTGCGTGGCTCAGTTGGTAGCAGTGGGGGTTTGGGTTGTTTGCAGGGCCTGGATCGTTCCTAGGTGGGTGGGTGTTGTTTAATTTGTATGAGCATTGCCCTGTCACTATGGCAGGAACCTCAACAAAATTTCTTATTTGCATACTTTGCCTTAGAATATTTGAAAGATTCTCTTATTTTGCACACTGCAAACAAATCTTTCAAATTAGTTATGTTTCTTAGTTTCATTTACAGTGGCTAACACGAAGGCAAGCACACATGCAACGCGCCCAACAAGGAATTCCAATTTCAGAATATGGGGTGAGCTTTGCTTTTTCTAACCTCAGAATTCTTGATTACTGGTATCCATCACTAATGACATTGTCATTTACTGTTTAAAAAAAGGAGGCAGTACATGACGAATGGAATGAAATTAGTGCTTATACAGTGTGGTTTTGCATTACAAGTTTTCCAGATCGCCCCATGTAGTCAGAGGCGCGCCTAGGTGCTCGCCTAGGCGTTTGAGGCTGTGAGACGGTCCCAAACCGCCTCTCTTTTGCCTCAAACGCCTCACTCTCAGTCTCCTTCTTTTGATCCAATCTTGGTTTAAGCCTCATTTATGCAAATCTTATCTTATTTGTATGTATGTATTTTTGCCCCAAATCTTGATTATTGTTAATTTTATTGAAAATCTTTATTGTATGTATGTATTTTCTTTGATATTTAGACATATATTTATATTTTTTTGAATCGTATATATATATATATATATATAATAAAACGCCTCAAATGCCTAGGCCATCGCCTAGGCATTTGAGGCATGAGGCGACCCCTTGGTCGCCTCGGTCACCTCACCCCTTGGACTACATAGAAATCGCCTCCTCGTTGACGTAACAATTGAGTTTGTTATTGCAACATCTTTTGATGCACATTTTACCTTCATACGATTAACCTAGCTATTATTCTGTACTCATTTGGGTGCATTCAGCAAGGATGTAATCATATATTCAATCTTGAAAATGTCCCATTGGGGTCCAGTATCGGTGCATTATTTGATCCAAAATAATTCTTTTGTGGTGTCTCTGTGATTGGCTTAGACTCCTATTAAAAGGATTTCAAATTACTTTTCTGTTTTTTCTGAGCACAGTGTAACTCCATGCTTTTGTCTATGTGAGAATGCGGTTTATTTGTAGAGAGCAACATGTAACTTTCATCAAACACTGATCGCCCTTTTCTCTGTTGCACAATTGTCATCAAATAACGTCTGATAGTTGGAGGTTGGTAATCTTTTCATTGGTAAAGTAAATTTTCAATAGGATCCGGAAATCTGTCATGTCATGTTCTTTGTTAATTCTTACATAATAGTTTTTGTTCCTTGCTACATAACTCAGAGGAGCCCTTTTTCCACTTGTATTTTGGTTTCCCTTGTCATGTTTAGGGGCTTCTAGCCTGGTGGCTAAGAAACCTGGGTCCACTCCTCAAGGGCTTGATGTTTGGAAGTGGGTATCCCCGGTTTCTGTCTTTTACTCAAAAGGGGTACTATTTCAGCCCTTTCTAGATGGAGGAATGCATTTTAGTAACCAAGGAGCAATGCTCTTAATCCTCAACCTCAGGATCTCCCAGTTGTGAACCAAAGTTGTAACATTTCTATGCACTTGCCTGCAACTTCTTTGACAGTTGATCCTCACATAAGCTGCCAAACATGTTATGACTATCCCCCAGTTGGGATTAGTGCAAACTGCAAAGTAAAATATTGACCCCAACTCTTATGTAGTGTGAACGTTAGAAATTAAAGCAATTTATTAGTGTGATTTTTTTGTGATCTGCGGAAGTAGGCTATCAATATCTTGGGTTTTGTAACCTATGGTACTGGTTGAAACATGAAATAGATAACTTTGTTCCTAGCCACTAATCCAAAGTGATGAGATTGAGGTTCCTTCTCATCTTTCATTCAGTATCCGAGCTGCTCCATTCAGGTCCTGGCTTAGATTCTCTAATTATACAATGGTAGCTGCCAATTTCCAGTTTATTGGTCTCCGTTCATTGTCCCCCCTTCTCTTTCTTGATAAGTTCTGTTCTGACTTTCATGCCTCATCTAGGTTTTGGTTGACATGGTCCGGGTACCTGATTGGGCATTTGAAGCTGCTGGTCAGGAACTGCGAGGAATGGGTCAGGATACTGCATACCATCCTGGCCTTTATCTTACTGCAACCCAGGTAATCGTAATTCTTCATAACTTATTTGCATTTGAGAATTCTTCTATGCTTCTGATTGCACAAATCTACTAAACACTACCTCAAAGGGCAGATGTCGGGCCTTCTCTGTTTTGACTGAATACAGCTAACTTATCTGAGATTTAAAATTGTGTGGAAGATATCACATTCAAAATGTTTCTTCAAATTTAACCGCTGCATTTTTTTAATATTTTTTCTGGCAAGTACATGCAGCTGTATACTCTTCTGGATCAAAATTGGTCCTTTTATGGAAGGCTCAGAAACATGCCTGGGAACATTTTGGCTCACACCCCGCATCCATCTTCTTTTTCCATTTTGCCTTATTCTCGTTATAACGATAGGATGGAATGATGGATTTACTCTCCCCCATTTGCACATTAAATTGTTGCTCCTGTGAAGATTTATTGAACTAAAACTAGATCAGAGCTTAAAAATCACAGGCTTACTATATAGTATTGATAGCAATATAACTATATTTTTAAGTTACCGCAGTCCCACTCCCCCACAAGGAAGGTGAATTGTTGATTTAGCCAATAGTTGTAACTTTGTCTTATTCTAATGGCCTTTGCGCAGAGAGAGGCTGTAGAAGCGCTTATTCAGGAACTTCCCAAATTCAGATTGAAAGCCGTCCCAACTGACTGCAGTGAATGCCCTATCTGCCTTGAAGAATTCCGAGTGGGAAACGAGGTATCCTACTCTTTGTCGAATCTTCTGTGAAACACAGTTTCTACTTTCTTTGGGTTCTCTTTATAACACTTAGATGTTGCTATATACAATGGCAAATGTCTTTTCCCTGATTTGTTGCACCCTTTCAGTATGATGATCTATGTACTTATTATTGTAACTCAATATATATGGATCCTCCAATAGCTTTGCTTTACGATGAACTCATCCACCTGCTATGCTCTTTTGATCCTTCATGACATCAAGGTATGCCGACTCGGTGGGTCGGACCAACCCGAGTTCGGCTTGGTATGGTATGAGTCGGACCGACTCGAACTGACTCGGGCCGGGTTGCCCTGATTTTTCTTTGATGACCTGGGCTGACTCGGCTGATTCGGACTGACCTGGGATCTCTATGGTATGGTACGGGTTGGCCGACTCGCCCTGGTATGGTATGAGTAGGCAAACCATGCATGAGATCATGTGTTTATGCTCTGCCACTGGCGCTTGAAAATTCTGTCTTTGAACATTCAACATTTCTCAGGTTCGAGGTCTTCCCTGTGCTCACAACTTCCATGTGGAGTGCATTGATCAGTGGCTGCGGCTGAATGTGAAGTGCCCACGGTGCCGCTGTTCTGTTTTCCCCAACCTTGACCTCAGTGCACTGTCTAACATCCGAGCCGACTCCAGCCGGACTTCTGCCAGCGAGGTGACGATGGCCACTAGGTATGTGAGATCTCAACCCGCAGGCCAGAGCTATCTGTTGCGACTGCAAGGCCTGCTGTGGCCAATCCGGACAGAGAATGCCTTTGTCGTTGGCAATGGCGATGATGGGGCCTTGGCAGCTGCCGAGAATGGAGTATCTTCAGCTACCGAGAATGGAGTCCATGCGGTTGTTCTCAGCCCGCCTTCCACAAGTCCTTCGGATCCTGTACTGTCTTGTGTCGTGGTTGATCAGTCTCAGCTGTCTCATCACTAATGGAGTCCATGCGGCGTAAGTGTTTATGAGATCATTATACTTATTCTTCGTAAATGCGACAAAATGCATGGTTTTACTTGCTTCAGTTTTCGAATGGAAACTGGATTCTGTTTCAGGTTTGATTTGTAAGGCCTTAATCAGATCTGGACTGACAATAGTTTAACAGAGTTGTGAGAAAATGCACGGAGTGTTCTCTCATAAAGATTAACCTACATGTGGTTATAAGTACATATGCTGACCTCGGTTCCTTTTTGTCGTTCATGTAATGGTGTAATCAGTTGTAAACTTTGTTTCATCAATTCATTTTTCAGTTAACAGATCCGAGGGTTTTATACGATGGATTGTTGTGAGTTGGTGTGGTCAGTTTACATCTTGTTTGATATCTTGCCTTAAAGAGGGAAGTGGTAGGTGATGAAGGATTATCCTGGGTGTGTTTGGGTGCAGCGGTAGATTACTCTATCAATGCTAATTTTGACACTGCTATTAGTAGTGAGTGTTTAGTGATGCTCAATTAGATTTGATATTAATATTTTCATAAAGTGTATTGTCATAACCAATCTCATACATGTCTCAACCTGATGATAAATATTAAATTTTTAGAGGATCAAGACTTTCCTTTCTCTTTCCCACTCCTCTTTTCTCCTTTCATCATCTTCCTCCTCCACATTCTTCTAACAACAATTTTAATATTAACGTTGAAACTCACGTTATGCTACAATTAATGTTTGAGCTAAATAGGGCATTAGATCCAACACACTATATTTAGAAGAAATTTATCCTGGAAACTTAAAGTGCTTTGAGGAAAATATCACTCAAAGAATGAATAGATGCCATGTCGACAATTAAACATAGAAGTCCCTCCATTCTAGGTTTGATGCATGGAGATCGTCTAACTGATTCTGTGCGCATAAGTAGAGATCATGACTTAATCTTAAGTGCGAGTCTCAATCTACAATGGTCTTTTCCTGGATCATCATCGTCAACATTGATGCCCTGATTGGTTGCAGCCACTTGGGAGTACACCAACGTATGTACTCTCTTGGAAAAGCTCCACCCCTACACCTTTGTTCTCTTCTTATTATATGATGAGTAATGTTTCGTGCGACATTGTCGTTTGTAATTAGGCTGCCTCAAATTGTAACACACGCTCCGATTGGTCCACGAGAGCGTGACTTGGTAGCACTTCGTATTAGACCCGAGGCCATCATTTACTCCTTCGTAGAGAAATCGAGGCCATCATTTTTCTTGTACAGTGCATGAAAAATCTTGAGCCAAATCTCTATTTTGCCCCCGTCACTCTTCCATCCTCACCTTCGATGGGAATGGAATTGAAACTGAAACAAAGCCCTCGCCGTTGGAACATGAGGTGAACACTATGAAGATTTGCAGGTTGTCAACTGTGCATCGCTCCATGATCCCATGATCGAGCAGTACATCGCTCCACTAATCACGCCCTTACTAAGTCATGAAAGGGACGACACTTAAATAGGTCCCAATTGGACCTACAGTGGGGGGCTAGACACTTACGCATATAGAGAGACGCAACTACAGAGAGTTCTCAATCGCCTTCAGATCTCGACTCCTTCTCCGAGCACTCGTCACTCAGCTGAGCACTCGCTCACTCTTCCAAGCTCTCTTCTCCCTCTCTTTTACTCCCTCGTTTTACTCTCACGCTTGCCTCTGGCTTAAGTATCGGAAGGTTCCCAAGGGTCACACCCAGGGTTCCTTCTGACGCGTTGTTCAGTGTTTACAAATTTTCTTAGGATAGTCAGACATTATTCCACTCCAAAGAAATCTCAAAGGTGTAGTACGAGGCCGAGGTAACACTTTTCTGCCTCTATACTTAGACGAGGAAGAGATCTTCTATTGGTGTGTTTCCGCTTGGCTCAGGCTCATCCGTCCTGGCCTTCTTCTCTGGTGGGGCGTCTTCCACATTCCTCTCCTTAGTGGAGATCAGGTAGTACTGGCGTGATTCTCTCTGATTGCCTCAGACTTCTCCCATTTCATGGGGGGTGGAGAATTTTAGCTTCTGGTTGTACGACAAGGGAACTCTCTTCAGTACCCCCATGATTCCTCGGCCGATAATGACGTTGTAGCCAATCATCTCTCGTACAACTGTGAAGTAGGCCATGAAGGTCATGTCTCTTGGGACGGTTCTGAAAGTGATCAAAAGGGAGATCTATCCCTCAAGATAAACCGTAGAGCCGGAGAAATCGAATAGGGGTGTGTGCAATGGCGTGATGCGAGAGAGGTCAACACCCATCAAAACAAGGCAGTTGTAAGAAATAACATTCAGATCACTTCCATTATCTATAAGAATGCGAGGCATGATATATTGATTGATAGTTGTAGAAACGACTAGAGTGTCGGAATGTGGAGTGGGTACGCTTGCCAAGTCATCATTTGAAAAAATGATGGGCTCTTTGAGGCGATCCTGTGTAGGAGTACGTCTAGATAGGTGGGTCGTGGCGGCCAGGATCGTCGCGCTCCACCTGATTGACTCAACGAGCATACCCACGTCGGCCGCTAGAGTAATCCCCACACGATGTCGGCCCTCTGAAGATCATCATGATCTCTTTTCCGTTGAGTCGGTTGTTGATGGGAGGTTGCGTGTCGGCCCCTCGTTGCTGTCACTTGGCGGCCTTGGCGATGAAGTTGTTCAGGAGCCCTCGACGGACCAGGTCCTCGAGGGTGTCTTTGAGTTGGACATAGTCTGCAGTATCGTGGTCGTGGTGGAAGCAATAGTACCTCCTCTAATTCCTCGTCTGTGGATCGAACATCATCCTCTAGGGCTAGCGGAGGTATGGTTCCTCACGGATCTCCATAAGGATCTGCTCGGAAGGTCCCGTTAGAGGAGTAGTGTAGTGCCTGTAGAGGGCTTTCTCCTTCGACCCGTCCTAGTCGCGGCGCTCTCGATCACGGCGGTCATGCTTGTTTCTCTTCTAGTAGGGAGATTCGGCTGATCGCTTGTGGTCAGATTGATCGGCTCTGGTCGATCGGCCTAATGCTGTGTTGTTCTGCTCGCAGTTGACGTGCTTCTGGGCTAGAGCGAGGAGTTCTATTAGCGTTGTCGGGGACTCCAACCGAGGGTTCTTCGAAGGATGACGTCACGGGTGCCTTGCGTCAGCGCTATCGTGACGATGTTGATGTCCATGCAGAGAATGTGGAGGGCTTCCTTGTGAAAGCGAGCAACGAAGTCTCACAAGGGTTCCTCGCGACCCTACTTTATGGCAAGGAAGCTCACGACAGTCCATACCTCTTTTTTACAGTTGAGGAAGTTCTCCTTGAATATCCTATTGAGTTGTTGGAAGGAGGTGATGGCACGACGGGAAATGACTCGAACCATGTCCGAACATTCTTCTGCAGGGTGGTGACGAATGCCAAACATTTGACATCGTCCGAGGTCCGGTGGAATACCAAGTTAGATTCGAAGCTATGCATATGGTCGGCGGGGTCGATAGTGCCGTCGTACGAGGTGAACAGTTGTAAGTTGAAGTTTTGGGGGAATCGACACCTCCATGATCTCTCGAGAGAAAGGCGCATGGAAGTCGAAGTCGTCATCGATCAACCCCTTGTCCATGTTGCCTAGAGGATGTTGTCCAGATAGCGGACCTTGCCCTCCAGCTCGCGCTCGACCCTTCATAGCGCCGTAGCCGCCGTGCCATCTTGGGGTTGGAGTGCAGCGAGCTAGCGGGGCGTCGTGAGGGTTGACTGTGCGGGCGAGGAGTGTGGGCGGCGGAGAGGAGCAAAGGCTCACGCACTTGACGTGACTCCGTCATGGTCGGTGCGCTTCCGTTCTGGGGAGGTGCAGTTGGAGCACAATCCTACTCCGCTTGGCGATTAAGGAGGTCTTGGTACGCCTCCGTCATCAACTGAATCTGGCGACGCATTTCCGTCAACTCGTTTGTGGTGGGATTCGGTGGAGTAGTGTCACGGGACGGATGCGAGGAGGAAGAGACCTCCTGAGAAGTTCGTTGGGAGTCCGAAGCTCTCTAACGATTGCTAGCATTGCGATAATTTTCACATGGTGTCATGACTTTCTATGATATTCCCACGTACTATTTTTGTATATGACAATATTCAAGCAGAAGTGTGGACTAATATATATATATATATATATATATATATATATATATATATACATGCGTAACGTATTCTTTCGACTAATATATAAACATAAACATAAATATATATTATCGATGACTACAGTCAATTAATACCTTTTTATCTTTAAAATCCATCTTTGCAATTGCCTCCAAGCACCCAACAGGCAACCGTAACCATCCGATTAGGTGGTGCCGACGTGGATGAATCCAGTCTTTTCATCGGACTACAAGTGAAGGCATTTTCTGAGACGGGGAATGTGAGTGGATTTAGTTGGTCACCTTTTATCAACACATCAAATCGACGCCACCCACAAGAGGGGACAGCACGACAAGAACCGACCCAACTTTTACCGCAACTCATTGATGCCAGTAAGCCTTCGACCGTAACTAAAACATAATTTTCCGGATACTAACGACGCTAATTCACCATTAAGATGATCATTAACACCGTGTCCACTGCTCTCACGGTCGTGTGACATGGACACTCTTCGGTGTGCCACGTGCGCGATCCCGTCCGGCTCCTTCCCGCGCCACACGAGTACGGACCGTCTGACGCAGCACCAAAACAGGGAGGCAGGCACAGCTCAAAATAAAGACCCTGGAAGTCGCCACGTGTCCTCCTCCGTCCACAGCGTGGGCGCACCCCTCACGGGCGACTTATACTAGTCCAGCGCATCAGCACACCGACCCAAGGCCACGCACCGGAGGGAAAGGATAAAAGCCTACAAAGACGAAAGACGCGGCAGGAAGCAAAGCAAAATGCCCCCTTCGCAAATCCACTGATCCGCCGGCACAACTGATACCATAAAGCAAGCGCGCCCACACACGCACACATCACTGACGAAGCTTTCTTAAGAAAAAGGGCCAACAATTCTTGGCTTCTTTCTTTCGAAAAGCCCCTGATAAAAAAATATTTCTTCCTTCCAACAGTCGCCTTCCGAATCTTTCTTCTGTACTCCCCACGCCTCCTCGGCCCCCCGCTTTCCGTAGTATCCCCCTCCTACTACTCTGAGACTGCCTCTACCGTAATATTATAAAAACCCACAAAAGATTTAATAATACCAAAACCCCCTGGTTGGTCCCCGAGTTACATACACCTGCTCGCTCCTCTGCGCCTCCCGCTCCCCACTGCTTCTTCTCTTCCGCACATGGGATCGCCGCTGCGGTCGCCGCTGCGGGAGGGCCACCCGGTGGCGTCCGACTCTCCAGCCTTCGCCGCGCCCCCGCCCAGGCTCTCGCCCTCGGACGCCGGTGCTCTCCCCGCCCGACCGAGCCCGGCGCCGCCTCGGCTGCCTTCTTCGCAGGACTCCCGGCTCCGCGGGCCGGCGCCAGAGGAGTCCCGCCCGACCCGGCCGAGCCCGGCCCCTCCCGTCCCTTCCCCGCAGAAGGAGTCGCCGGGGCGATCGCCGGCGCGGGAGGAGGAGAGCTTCGCCGGGCGGGGTGGCCCCGTCCCCCGTCTCCCTTCCCCGCCGGAGGAGCCGGTGGTGCGGTCGCCAGCGCGGGAGGAGAATCGGTCGGACCGGCCGAGCCACGTGCCGCGCCTCTCTTCGCTGCTCCTCCAGGAATCGCCGGCGTGGTCGCCGGCGCACGAAGCCGGCCGCCTCCCGCCGGCTCCCCCCCGGAAGGAGTCCCCTCCCCCGGATGGCGGCCGCTCTCCAGTCCTTGCCCCATACGACGAGCCGACCGAGAACCCGCCCTCCCCGGCGACCTCGATCATGAACCGGGCGGCCAGGGACGAGCAGCCCGCGGTGACCAAGGTCGAGCGGGGGGTGGGTGGGGGGGACGGGCCCGACGCGGAGAGGGGGTCGAAGGTGGTGTCCTGGATCCTGCGGCGGCGGCGGAGGGGGCAGGCAGTGGGGAGGACCGCGATCGTGGTCCGCCTCGCCGCCGTGGTGCTGTCCCTGGTCTCCTTCTCGCTGATGGCCGCCGACAAGACCAAGGGCTGGGCCGGCGACTCCTTCGACCGCTACAGGGAGTACAGGTGATTCCCCACCCCCCATCCCAATCCCCTCCATTAATTTTTATGTCTAGCCTCCATTAAAGAACCGGAAAGCTACGTTTTCCTGTACCGTCCTTCCCGTTTCCGGTTCTCTTCTGCTCGCTCGCTCATGGAGGTGTGGGGGATCGCAGGTTCTGCATCACCGTGAACGTGCTTACGTTCGTTTACTCGGGCTTCCAGGCGTACGCGGAGGCCCACCGCCTCATCTACAAGAACGATATTGTCCGCTCGCCATTGCGATACTACTTCGACTTCACCATGGACCAGGTGGGCTTCCGACACAAACCCAGTTCACCAGTTCAGACCACCCCACCGCTGCCCCACCCCTCCCCTCGCCCCAGAACCAGTAAAAACTCCTCCTTTTATGGGTGGTGTTGCTGCTTCCCCCACTCCTGACACGGCCGGATGATCTTGCGATGGTGGGCAGGTGCTGGCGTACCTGCTGATCTCGGCGTCGTCGGCGGCCGCGACCCGGACCGACGACTGGGTGTCCAACTGGGGGAGCGACCCCTTCACGGTGATGGCCAACGGCTCCACCGCCGTCTCTTTCCTGGCGTTCGTGGCGGTGGCCGTCAGCGCGCTCATCTCCGCCCACACCCTCTTCGGCGGCGGCGGTCGCTCCTGACCCCTCAGGCGTGTCCTCCACCTCACATCCGAATATATCCCATTCTCACAACAGGGTAGTAGGTGAAGGGAGAGAGAGGGCTCTGCCTTCTTCCATGGTAGGTCTCGGTGTGGTGGGGACACCTTTTGGAAATAATTGGCAAAGGGCTTACTGGGGTGTTGCCAACATTGGGGATATGCCTCTTGCTATTAAGGGGTCCCTATGTTACTTAGAAGAAGTGGTGGATTGGTGTGGTCTTTGTTTGATAGATTGATTGGGGGGGGGGGAGATGAACCAGCTTTAAAAGTTGCTCCTACCACAAGCAAAGCCAGCATTATGTCACTCTTTGCTGTCTTGGTCACTGGTAGTTGTCTTTTTTCTTTTCCTTTTTTTTTTGCAAATGGCAAGGTTGGCTCAACATTGATTGTTCTTTATAGATGGACTCTAATTGAGGTCCATGAGAGCCCTCAATTTGGAGAAGGATTTGCACAATAAATAAATAAGAAGTATGGGGTCTCTGGGTCACTTTAGTAACGGGTTAAGTCGGATTAGGATGAATTAATCGGGGTCGGGTGGGTTATTTATTGTTTGATATTTTTTTTCTTAACTCTGATCGGATAAGATTAAAGTGGATTAATTCATTTCTAAGAAACAGGTGGAATGAGTTAATCTATCCCAATCAGGGTTAGGGGTCGGGTGGGCCACTTTGGGTAGGTCACCCGCCCCTAATTTAACCCGTTATCAAAGTTATGTGTGTGGGGGGTTGGGGGGGGGGGCTAGTGACATGATGGGAGTGGTGGTTCTCTTTGTGGGTTAATTATTGTCTATGTTATGAAAAATAATGTGCTAAATGTACACAAGGTGTGGTATAGTGTTGGCCCTCTTGCTAAAAGAAAATATCTAAAAATATCCGAGTATTCGGCGTTGGCCCTCTTGTTAAATTCCTGTGTAGTGTATGCCTTGTGACATTTATCGACATGAATGTGATTAACTATGTGCATATTTGTAAGCAAGTCGAACAAGGTTAGACAAATAGGTTCTCTTTTCCTTTGTCTTTCCCTTCTGTAGAAACTACACGGGATTGCGACTGTTGATTATATCTTAAGGCCCTATGTGAAATTTGAACCGGGGCACCGTGTTCGATCTCAGAGGATCGATCTGAGATCGAACACGGTGCCTGGGGTTAGTTAACAAGAATGTGTGTGAGAGGAGAGTGTGAGTCCCTCACATTTCTTTCTCATCGATTTATAAATTATGTTCGACAATTTCGATAACAAAGCGGCTCTAAGAGAAATGGTGGATAATAACTAAATATCGACTTGATTATTGATACTTAAGTGAGACAATATCAAGGATATGAGGGTATAGGATGGAATATACAAGGTTTTGAGGGAATTGATATAATTATGCCCATTTTATGGATATAATCTTATATGTTTTATCCGATAGGTATTGACTAGAATACAGCACATTGACATGTTAGAGAAAAAAAAATTTGCTGTTGCACACTCAAGTTTATTGCATATCTTGAGTGTGTAACAATTTTTTTTTAAATATGAGGAGGTGGGGATTCACCTCTCCCATCCATCCCTTAGCCCAACTCGTCTCAAGATTGGACGGCCCGGAAAAAATGAAAAAAATGGATTATATGAAGTTGATTTTTTAAAGAATTGTTAAATCGTTTGTTTTATTTTTTTTTGATCATCTGATCTTGGGACGGATTGTATGGACTATTGGTGGAGGTGGGCCCCACTTCTTTATATTTTAAAAAATAGAAATTAAAATTTGATGCACACTTTTAAGGGTCGCTTTGTTTACGGGGTGGGGTGGTTTATTCGAGCTCTACCGTCCGAATAAGCCACTCCACCTTAGTTAAGGGGGGATGAGTGTGAGGGAAAAGTGTGGGGCCCACAGTTTTCTCCCCTATCTTAACCCGTAAACAAAGAGCCCCTCAAAGTGTGCAATGGGGTTACGTGTGCAGCAAGACAAATTCTGACGTGTTTGAGAAATTAAATTAGGAGAGTAGTTGGATGGGATTATGGGTCGTGCATTGGACATTGAGCTTGGATCCTTATAATTATGGGGGCCCATCAACATAACAACTATTGGATTGGGTGAAACGTACTCATATTAGCTATACATTAACCTAATGTGTTACTTTGCCACACACATCCATCATCCCCACGTAATCGTTAGATGATAGTGTTTATGTTTAGAAATGCTTTAGAGGCTGTCCACTATTGGATCAATCATGCCATTGGGCTTGGGCCCATTGAGCCTTGGGTCCTTAAAAAGGGGATTCATCAACCTAATGGGAACTAGATTTGATGAAACACACCCATATTGCTAGGAATTCCGAATTCACGAAGATAGAGAAACATGCACACACCACAAGATATAATGAGAGAGAGAGAGAGATTATGGAGGAACCAACTCTTCGCTTGGTTAAAGAGTTCACGTTACACCACAAGATAAAATGAGAGAGAGATTATGGAGGAACTGACTCTTCACATGGTTAAAGAGTTCACATTATCCTTCTCGGCGACTCCCCTTGACGCCCAATGCCCTAGTTGAGCCACGCCCAACACATATTAGTTGTGTATTTACCTAATGTTTTTCTTTGCCACACACATCTATCATTACCGGGTAATCATTGCAATGATAGTGTTTATGCTAAGAAATGCTTTATAAGCTGTCCAATATCAGATCAATTTTGCATGCATGATAATTGAATATGAATTGTGTAGAGGGGATTTCTCTGTCTTCCAGATAGCCCAACAAAATTGCCCCGCCCATTGGTATTGCATGGCCCATTGAAGTTGGCCCGTTTTTCCAAATGACACGAGTGCCCAGGTGCCCCTTCGTCAGGTTAGAAGTCGGGAGGAAATCCCTCGTGCTCCTTCACGAGACTGGAAGCCGAAAGGAGAAGCACCAAGTATTATCTCAGAAAAGTCTCGAGCATCTACTCGGTCCTGAGCTATTTTGAGGCCTCGAGAGATAACTCGGTCCTAACTCTTCAGGGGCCTAGAGCTTTAATTCAACCCGGGGCATTAAGAGGTCTCGAGAAATAACTCAGCCCCAACTCTCCGGAGGCCTAGAGCTCTACCTCGATCTCAAGGCATTAGGACGCTTTGAGAGATAACTCGGCCTTTACCCTCTGGAGGTCTAGAGCTCTAGTTCGGTCCTGAGGCATTAAGAGGTCTCGAGAGATAACTCGACCCCAACTCTCCGGAGGCCTACAGCTCCAGCTCGACCTCGAGGCATGAGTAGGCAGCGAGGAATAACTCATTACTGACCCTCCGGTGCCCTAGAGTTTTAACTTAGCCCCGAGACATTAGGAGGTCTTGAGCGGTAACTCGGACCCAACCCTTCGGAGGCCTAGAGCTTTAGCTCAGCTCAGCTCAGAGGAGACCTCAAGTGATAACTTGGCCCCAACCCTCCGGAGGCTTAGAGCTCTAGCTCTATCCCGAGATATGAAGAGGCCTCGATAGATAACTTGACACCAACCCTCTAGAGGCTTAGAGCTCTGGGTCAACCCTGAGGCATTAGTATGTCTAGAGAGATAACTTGGCTCTAACCCTCTAGAGGCCTAGAGCTTTAGCTGGGCCCTAAAGCCCCAAGCCACCTTGGGCCTGGGACCAAGCATTGGTTGCATTGGCATGGTACGATCGAAGGACGCCGGACAAGACTTCCACAACTACCACTTCCATAGATGACCCAAGCGTTGCCCCTAGCCATGCAAGTCCTAGAGCAAAGCAGTTGCGGCAAGCCAACGAGCACTGTCAAACCTACCCTAGGGAACCATGAGGCGGTATCAAAAGCAGGGGCCCAATTAGAACCGCAAGGGCCGTCCTGTATATCTGTGCCCTTGCCCCAAGGTGCATGGAAGATGAACATTGCGCTAAGTCCATGCTATGTGGTCGATGCCTGGCTAAACCCACAGTAAGCATGTGGTTTTGGGGAGCCCAAGCGCCATTAAAACGCCAGCGGATCAGCATCCCTTCATGAAGATCGCAATACATTGCGTGTCCCATAAATCGTGCCATCCTGGTAGGTCCCCCTGAAATGTCCCTTTGACCTTGACAACGGGGAAGCATAACAGCCTCTAAAGCATTCTAGTGTCTATATAAAGAGGTCTCCATGGTCTCCTCAAGGTACTCCCAAAGGATAGGAAAACCCCACATTGAAGAAGTTGTCCTTCCCACTTAGAGAGGGATAGAAGCCTAGAGGGGTCCGCTAATCTGATGCCCTTTTCCCATGAGCCAACCTCGAAGCCACCCCACGTTGGCCAAGGATTCCCCCCTCTTCTCCACCTCCGCTAGACCGCTCCGGTGGCCTCTGGGCATCCTTTGCAAGAGAGAACCCATTTCTTCCTTCTATCAAAGCATCTACTGGCTTGAGCGTCGGCGGGTTTTCCCAAAGAACACCCGCCCTGGTGAGAACTTTTCTTGTAGAAAGGAACTCAACAAGCTCCTCTCAGGGTGGCGGGCGCCTTGGACTGCCCAATTTGTGAGCCCGACAAGGTCCTCTCAAGACCCCGGTCGGTAGATCTTAGGCAGCCAAGCCCCGACACCATCATTGGTGAAGCATCACGGCCATCGACCTTTTGAAGCCCCTAGGCCCAAGTGTGCCCCTAGGAAAGGTTTCTGGCTCACGTCACTTGCCGACCGCATCGCATTGCCATTGGCTGGAAGACCTAGAAGATGAGGTTGGGTGCGTCAATTGTCGCACTGCCATCCTGTTCCCTTCTTTGCTGCACAGTGCCTCTGTCTCCGCCGCCAACTCACAAGAAGGTTTGCGTAGCGGCCACTGCTACCCAATTCTAGCTGCCACCTCTGTGCCGCTGTCGTCAAAGATGCAACTCTTGTGGGCCCCGCTCCTCGAAGTCGTGGCAATGGATGTTGGACACGGGAGCTATCCCTTCGAGGACATCCTTCCTCAGTTCTCAACTTCAGTATGGCCGCCTCCGATGTGCCCCCCCTCGTTGCGCTAGTTCTTATGCACTTAGCTACAGTGCTGATGCTCCACCGGTGACCTCCTGCGGCCTTCCTCCTCCCTTTTCTCAGGCTCTGTACACGAGCCTCCTCCTTTTCTCAAACTTTATTATAACCT
Source organism: Amorphophallus konjac (assembly GCA_022559845.1). NCBI lineage: Eukaryota > Viridiplantae > Streptophyta > Magnoliopsida > Alismatales > Araceae > Amorphophallus > Amorphophallus konjac. Next base: position 27,815 of record JAHNEJ010000379.1, on the reverse strand, counting down.
TGGTACGTCTAGGTTGTGCAAGACTCCATCATATGGAATAAAAAGAGAAAGATTATTGGAATGATGGGAGTTCATGCCCCCGCTATCTCTTTCTCTCTAGTGGTTGACCCTCCGGCTAAGACGTGATTTGCGCTCCCTAACAAAATCTCCAAGCCATCTAACGGCCCGAAGAAGCTGTGAGATTTCAACTTCTGAAAATTGATTTTCTTCTTTTTAGGTCAACAAAATTTCAATTCGTGTTGGTGTACTTGCCCAATCAAACATGCTAACTACTCAATTTGCATGTCCACCTATAAATGGAAAGAAAGGTGGAGAATCACACATCAAAGAAATTAATACATTTACAAATGGAAGGGGGAGACTTTCCCTACTTAAAGTTACAAGTCTTAATTGTCTTGATCTTTTATCCTTCTTAGCTATTTTATTTGAATCTTATCCGACCTTTCCTAGTCGCTAATCTTCCTTTTGTGACTACTATCTTTTGCAGATTTGTGTAGTTTTGATTTGGGGCTTTAGAGTTGTTGAATTGGATAAGAGAACCTATAAATTGTTCTATTCTAAGGTTAATGTGAAGACCAAAACTAAAATCAAAAGAACTACTTATACACTAAAAACACTAGGGTACGACATCTTTTGTCCAACTCATTGGAAGTTATCCTATCATTAGGTTAGATGGCTTATACTAAAATTATTTTTTATGACCTTTTTTTTTCTGCAATGAATATATGTCATAATAGTTGGGCAAATAAAAGATGAAATGCTCTGATGAGTGTAGTAAAAAGCATAGTGTTATGCAACACTTAGTATTTATTGTAAGGAATCGAGCGATAGAGCTTGAGAGGTGACAGATTGTGCACAGAGCAAAAAGTTCAGCCAAAGGTGAGGTGTCATGGGAGAATCATCCAATGCTTAAGTTAGTCACAAGTGGAAAAGGAAAGAATCACTGGGGTTAAAGGAGCAGTCATTACATACCTGGTGAAGTTGATGTTCTGTCCCTTTTATTGGCCCCGGTGTCCAGAGATTGCAATGCCGGGGATGTGGCCCTAGTCATGATTGAGGGCGGAATGGAAGGCATGTTTTGGTTGGACTCCACTACAATTATGAAAACTCAGAGGGTCCATAGCGGATTTGAAGGTGAGTGGAATTCGGAGCTGGATCTGAGATGGTAACAGAAGGAAAGTTATGCTGGATTTGGTCATGCGAGGATCTTGCATCTGTTACCAAGTCTGGTTTGCACCTGAATTAGGAAGGCGACATGTAAGGCTCATGTCACTTGCCCCCCATCCCTCGACGTGAGGCATGCGAGGCAGTTTGTGGCGAGGGTGATCCAGGGCCTTAGCCTTCTTCCATTACTGCTCCAGGGCCTCCATATATGTCCTCTAGAGTGGCGCCTCGGCGCTTGTCCCCCTCCATTGGTAGGACGCTGTTCGGCGGAGCTGAAGGGGTGGATGACGGATCCTTGGTTGTGCTCGGCTCAGCATTGCTCGGTGGCTCCTCCTTAGCACCTTGCAATCCCTCAGCAGTGCTCGAAACCTCCTTCACGGTGCTTGGGGGCTCCTCTCTACGTCCCCGACCTGATCACTGCGGAAGTGTGGACGCACTTTTCGTTTAACAATTACCTCTGCGCGATCGTTGGTTTATTAAGTGCGTGGGCGTGCCAGTCACCGAAGTGACGATTTGTTCGGGCTCCGAAGAGCCCATGGTGCGCTCGAATCTGACTTCGTCAGACGATTGTGTGGTTCGTGTCGGGACCGAATCCCGTCGCGCCATAAAGGTCACGACGTCATTTACATCCCCCATACGAGGGAATACCCTTGATTAATTGCCGAAATTAGGGGACCCGCGGCCGAAAAAAAAGTAATACTAATTATGCGAGAGAGATACGGGTAGATCACACTGAAGGTTTTATCAAGACCATAAATTGTCGGCCGTGTCGGCCATCCGTAGACCGTTCGTATTCGGACGCCAGTCAGTGGCAGCGTCACCATGGGAAAAAAACCGAAGTGGATCCCTTCAAATGTCTGCCGAACATGCGGCAATTTTAATGAGGATTCGGAAGGTGTCCGGAACGAGGGAAATAAATCCGGTCCGATTAGGATGTCGGCCCGAGGTTAGATCAGAGCCTGGCCATATCGGGGTGATTCCCGAGACTCGGGCTCGACCTGAAAGGGCGGCGTTGATATTCCCTTTTGCCCCGGGTCCCGAGGAGAGAGAGGGATGCAGTGTGGGCATTAGCGTCTTTTATCGGGGGGCCTTCTTAGTTATATCTTCTGGGATTTCTGATTTGATGTTTACTGTTCATTCGTGCCTTTGTCCGGGATAATTTCTCTTCTTTTATTCATGATCATTCTTATTATTGTCATTTGTTTATTATTTATCTTTTTATTACCCCTCCCGCCTCTTTTATTATGATTAATATTGCGCATTCGGAGTCCTTTAATTAGCGTAATTTTTATTAATTTATTTGCTATTGTTAATGCCCTTATCAGGTTGTATATGTGCATAGATGTAGTTTGCCGGCGAAGGGAAGGTAAGAGTGTACCGCTGAGAGGCCAAGGGAGCGTGCCGCTGAAGGCCAATGAGGGCGTGCCGCTGAAGGCCAATGGGGCGTACCGCTGAAGGTTGAAAGGGGTGTATCGCTGAAGGCCAAGGGAGCGTGCCGCTGAAGGCCAATGAGGGCGTGCCGCTGAAGGCCAATGGGGCGTACCGCTGAAGGCCAATGGGGCGTGATGGTGAAGGCTCGATCAGTTTTCGATTATTTGTTTTAAGGCTTTTCTTTTCTTCTTATCTTGGCTTTTGTGTAGTTTTATATAAAACTCCTCCCTTGTTTTGTTCTCTTTGCTCGGTTCGGTCTCTTGTCTTGCGGGTCGGACGTTCGGGCTGCCGGGTAGCTAATTAGTTCGGTTCAGTTCTCGTCGTGATGCCGGCAGTGGTTTGATGAGTTGGAAGGTTTCATTGATTATCATGCTCGTTTGTTGCCTCCTTTTGCCTCTTTTAATTGTTTATTAATTTCTCACAAAAATTCGGCAGCATCTCCCCTTGACTCGGGACGTAAGGGAGGTAAAGGGGACGCGCCCACATGGAGTGGCGGAACCCGACAATTGGAGATGGGCCCCCGAAGGAGCAACACCTTTATAGAGCCTCGGAAAACACGAAGACGACTAAGGGCCTCTAAGAGGCATGGACTGGGACTGGCCAAAGAGTAAGCTGCTGAAGGACTGAAGAGTGTGCCGCTGAGGGCTGAACAGGGTGTACCGCTGAAGGCTGGACAGGGCGTGCCGCTGAGGGCTGGACAGGGCGTACCGCTGAAGGCTGGACAGGGCGTACCGCTGAAGGGCAAGGCCAATGGGGCGTGCCGCTGAAGGCTGGGCAAGTGTGTGCCGGCCAAGGGCCAGAAAGGTGCACCGATGGGAGGCTTAAAAGGGTTGCAAGCATCTGGGGGGGAGACTTGGTGGCCGTTCAGGAAAAGAGGAAGAAAGACAGGGGATTTCAAGGCCGGGAGTGGTCTATTAGTCACTGAGTGGTTGGGAAGAAAGAAGGGTACCTCCCCTTCTCCTCAAGCCCGGGAACACGGTAGATGGCCATAGAAGGGAGTGAGGAGCTCACGGAGCCAAGGCCAACAAAAAGGGGGAAACCCACATCGACGTGGAGGACCCTAAAGACGCCGGAGGAATTAGGAGACAGAGGGAGGAACGGATTGTCCGTCAAAAAGCCCGCAAAGCTTAGCATAAAACATCGAACATCGAAAAGAAACCCGGAGAGGGTGGTTTTCATTTATGAGAATCGAGAGGGCGAGGCCCTTCATACATATGGCAAAAGCAAACTCCCCAAAGGGGGCCGTGGACCAAAAGGAAAAAGAATCCATAACGGAGAACGGAAGGAAGAATGGAATGCGAGAGGGCAGAAGCACTGGGGCCTAAGACCTTCGCCACTATCCCCAACCCTCTCCCCCGTTACATTGAGCTCCCTCCCTCTCCCTTACTCTTGCTCTCTTCGCGGTGGTCGCCGGAGGAGGCTCACGCCCAGCTCGTGTTCTTCTCTTCTCTCTTCCTTTCTTTTCTTCTTCTCCTTGCCTCTGTGTCTGTGTGTCTCCCTCCTCCTCGATCTCCTCCCCGGATGTGTTCTCCCTCGTCCCCTGTTGAAGACGGGCGTCCTTTATACCCTCAGCAGCGGGGGGCCTTCGAGCATGGCTGTCGAGGGCGGGAAGCAGCCCGTGATGATGGGGTTTGACCCCCCCTCTGTCCTGGCTGTCAGTGGGGTAGCCTGCGTGGCCCAACGATCGGCTGCCACCTCAGACGGCTCCACTGCGCGCCAAGGATGCGTAGGGCATGGGCCTCACGTCGCCCGTTGAAAGAACTTCACCGCTGTGCCGCTGGAGGTCTTCGAAGGGGCGTGCCGCTGGGGAGCCAAAAAGGCCTGCCGCTGAAGCCTCTGGAGGCTGTGCCGCTGAAGACCCCTTTGGGCGTGCCGTTGAAGACCCCAAAGGCCGTACCGCTGAAGCCCCAAAGGGCCGTGCCGCTGAAGACCCCAAAGGGGGTGCGCCGGTGAACCCACCTGGGGGGCATGCCGTTGAACCCCCCCAGGGGTGTGCCGTTGAACCCACCTGGGGGGCGTACCGTTGAACCCCCCTAGGGGTGTGCCGTTGAAGACCCCCCTAGGGGTGTGCCGTTGAAGACCCCAGCGGGGGTGTGCCGGCGAAGGGGGCGTACCGCTGGAGGGCTCTCCAGGGCGTGCCGCTGGAGGCCCCTTGGGACGTGCCGCTGAAGGCTCTCCAGGGCGTGCCGCTGGAGGCCCTTTGGGGCGTGCCGCTGAAGGCTCTCCAGGGCGTGCCGCTGGAGGCCCTTTGCGGCGTGCCGCTGAAGCTTCTGATGGGCTGTGCCGCTGGGCAGCCTGAAGGGGCGTGCCGCTGGGGCTCCACCAGGGCGTGCCGTTGAGGCCCCTTGGGGGCTGGGCGTGCCGCTGAAGGGCTCCCCACGGGGGGGGGGGGGGGTGCCGCTGAAGGCTGAATGGGCAGTTTTGGGCCCGTTGTGGGCACGAGTTGTGGCCCGTTTGATTTCCTTCGGGGCCCACGGGCTGTGGGGCCTTTGATGCCTGATTTCTCCGGGGTTTCTTCACTCGGCGCCGTTGTTGATGCTGGGCCGAGCATGACATTTGGATGTGCGATTTTCGGTGTCCACAAATGCCCCCCACCCACGGGTAGCGCATGCGAAGGATGAGCCGGGCGGTGCCCGTTGGTGTTTTCGTCTCTTCTCTCTTTGTCGATGCCGGCAGGGCGTCGAGAGCCGACCTGGTCTGTTGATCTTCTTTGTCTTTTCATCAGTGCCGACAGGATGCCGGGGACTGACCTGGTTTGTTGTCTCTTAGTCTCTTGGTCTCTTCGTCAGTGCCGACAGGATGCCGGGAACTGACCTGGTTTGTTGATCTCTTAGTCTCTTGGTCTCTTGGTCTCTTCGTCAGCGCCGACAGGATGCCGGGAACTGACATGGTTTGTTGATCTCTTAGTCTCTTAGCCTCTTCGTCCGTGCCGACAGAATGCCGGGAACTGACCTGGTTTGTTGATCTCTTTGTCTCTTCATCAGTGCCGACGAGGTGTCGGGAACTGAAGCTTTGCTGGTCTCTTAGTCTCTTGGTCTCTTCGTCAGTGCCGACAGGATGCCGGGAACTGACCTGGCTTGTTGATCTCTTTGTCTCTTCTTCTCTTTTTTTTTTTTGAACCACCTTACCGATACAAGCGCCCTTTCGGGTTTTCGCCGGTACCGGCCCCCTCTTGCTTTTGCCCACGCGCCCTTTCGGGTTTTCACGTGGCGGGGTACCCAATTTTGCCCGTAGCGCCCTCTCGGGTTTTCGGTACGGCCGGGTTATTGCCGTTTTTACCCTTGTCCCCATGCAGGGGCAAGTCCGGCGGGGTATCTCTATTTTTAACCCCATTTTATCTTCTTTTCCCCATTTTTTTGAGTGAGTGATATGCAAGTGTCGGCTAGGGCACGAAGCCTTGCGCCGGAAAATAAGGTTCTTTCGTTGCCAAGAACAGAATGCCTACGCAACGGGAGAATGTAGGTCTCTTCATCAGTGCCGACGGGGTGTCGGGAACCGAAGCACTTTATTGTCTCTTCATCAGTGCCGACGGGGTGTCGGGAATTGAAGCAGTTTACTGGTCTCTTTGTCTCTTCATCTGTGCCGACAGGGTGTCGAGAACTGAAGCAGCATATGTTATCTCTTCATCAGTGCCGACGGGGTGCCGGGGACTGAAGCAATTTGTTGTCTCTTTGTCTCTTCATCAGTGCCGACGGGGTGTCGGGAACTGAAGCACTTTGTTGTCTCTTCATCAGTGCCGACGGGGTGTCGGGAACCGAAGCAGTTTGCTGGTCTCTTTGTCTCTTCATCAGTGCCGACGGGGTGTCGAGAACTGAAGCACTCTGTTGTTTCTTTTCTTTTCTTTCCCCTTTTTTTGAACCACATTACCGATACAAGCGCCCTTTCGAGTTTTCGCCGGTACCGGCCCCCTCTTGCTTTTACCCACGTGCCCTTTCGGGTTTTCACGTGGCGGGGTACCCGATTTTGCCCGTAGCGCCCTTTCGGGTTTTCGCCACAGCCGGGTTGTTGCCATTTTTACCCTTGTCCCCGTGTAGGGACAAGTCCGGCGGGGTATCTCTATTTTTAACCCCATTTTTTTTTTTAACAAACGAGTGATACATAAGTGTCGGCTAGGGCACGAAGCCTTGCGCCAGAAGGTAAGGCTTATTCGTTGGCAAGAAGAAAATGCCAGCGCAACGGGAGAATTCATGCCGATTCGGACGTAGGGTCCGTAATGGCAATATTGTGCGGAGCGGGTGGCTAGGGCAAGGGACCTTGCGCCGGAAAGGGACTTATTCGTTGGCAAGGGACTAATGCCAACGCAAGGATAGAGATTCTGCCGATCCGGGCGTGAGGCCCGTGATGACGACTTTGTGTGACGGAAGGTGGCTGAAGCACAGGGCTATATGCCGGGGACGGGCTTGTTTGGTTGCAGGGTAGTGGTACCGTGACAAGGATAGAGCTGTAGGGTTTGAGTCGTCTTTGCTTGTGCGGACGCTCGTCCGTACATGATCGTGGGGGTGGAATGTTTCCCCGAGGACATCTATCATCGTACGTTATCGACTTACTCCTCTACATATATGGGCAGGTGCGTATGTTGGTGTACGCACATATATATAGGTATATATGTATAGATGTTTATTTATTTATTTAATATTTTACATATATATATTTTTTTCTTATTTTCTCCTGTTATTCTTCCTTTTTTTTGCTTCCTCTCTTTTTATTCCCTCCCTTTTCCTTTTCTTCTCTCCCTTTTTTATTCATCTTCCCTCTCCTTTCTTTTTTTTCTTCCTCTTTTTTTTTATTTATCTTCCCTATTCTCCCTTTTCCCCCTTCTCTTTTTTTATTTCCCCTTTTCTTCTCTTCCTTTCTTCTTTTCTCTTTTCTTTTTTTTTCTTCCCCCTTTTTTTTATAAAAGGGGGGCGGGGGTGTTTCGAACGGTCATTCCGTTCGAACCCCCCCCTCCGTTCCCTCTCCCTTTTCTCTCTCTTCATCGACCGAACAGGGCGAGACCCCCCCTTCTTCCATCTTCTTCCTCTCCTTCCCTTCCGGCACCGAGCGCCAACTCCGGCGCCGTCGTCATCGTCGCCGTCCTCTCTATCGGGTGAGGGCGCCACCGTGGGAGGCTTCCCCCCTTTTCTCTTCCTCTTCCCCCCCTTCTCTTCTCCACCGTTGACGGCGACTGGGGCGCTCGCCCTCTCCTCCGTCTCCGTCTCCCCGTTCCTTTCCTCTCTTTCTCATTCTCTTCCCCTCCCCCCCCCTCTCCTTCTCCGTCTCCGGTGCCGGGGGTGGCCAGAGGTGCCGCTGCGAGCGGGCTTGGGCGCGCCGGGTTGGGATGGTGCCGGGGAAGGCTTGAAAGGGTGTGTCGGTGAGGGCTTGGACGGGCGTGCCGGCGAAGCAGCCGAGGAGCGTGCCGGGGCAGACTGCACACAGGGTGTGCCGATGGGAATACCCAGGGGCCGTGCCGGCGAAGCCCGCACACAGGGCGTGCCGGGGAAGGCATTATGGGCTGTACCGGTGAGGGGCCGGTCCAAGGGCGTGCTGGGGAAGGCCCGCGTTGGGTGTGCCGGGGGACGATCCTGATGGGTGTGCCGGGGAAGCGCCCTTGAGGGGCTGTGCCGGCGAAGGGGCACGGGGGCCGTGCCGGGGAAGGCGTCCGGGGGTGTACCGGCGGAGGCCTGTGCGGGTGTGCCGGGGAAGGCACCGCTGGGCGTACCGGTGAGGGCTGTTACAGGGGGGCTGTGCCGGGGAAGCCTGAGTCGGCTGTGCCGGTGAGGGCGTCTGTGGGTGTGCCGTGGGAGGCACCTGTGGGCGTGCCGGTGAAGACACTAGGCGGTGTGCCGGTGAGGGCCTCCAGAAGGGAGTGTACCGGCGAATGCCGCTTCAGGGCGTGCCGGGGAAGGCACTAGGCGGTGTGCTATTGAGGAAGCTTTAAGCCACGGGAAGGAGACTTTTGACCGGTGGACTTCTGGTGTTGCCTCTCGGGGCCCACCATGCTTTGTTGGGGCCGTCACTCCTTGTGGACGCGCACCCGTGTTTTCCCTTACGCCTGTGGCCTAGGGGAAACTCTGCCGAAATTTCGTTAGAAATTGGCAATACTTTGTTCATTTGACTTGTAGTAAAGCTTCTTTGCAGTCCTTTTGCTTGTGATTTGTTCTGATCTTCTTATTTGCATATCTTTGCAGACAAATGGCTGCCCCAAGTAGTTCCTCTGTTCCCGCTGCTGCTATCGGTGCCGACCTCATCCCGCGGGGTCCCGTGCCGGCGGTCACCTGGCTGAACGTAGAAGACCTGGACCGTGAACATGGGGAGATAGCCGCTTTGGCAGAGTCCTCCGAGTCTGACGGGGAGACCATGGATTTCCAGAGGCTTGCTAGAGTTGACAGCGGCTTCACATTTGACCGGGTCACCGGGGAGTACAGGAAGGACTTCCCGAAGGACAGACACCTGGTTCGATTTCTGAAGCATTTTCGCTCGCGGGAAGGGCGAGACTTCCGGGTCGTGAAGAAGGCTGAACAGGCTATACTGCAGGCCCGGGATAGCCTGTTGTATAGCGTTCCCCGGAGTATTCCGATGTACCTGGTGGGAGAAGCCCGAGAATGGAAACCGGTCCTGGGGATCGAAGGGGTACTGCCGGCTGAAGACAGGCTGGTGCGGGCGCCTCAGTTTACTCCGGCCAGATGGGACTTGTCTGCCGGGAAGGTGCACAACGAGGCGCCTCGGTTCGGTCTATTCTTGGCTCCCCTGAAGTGGGGCTACAGAGAAGAGCCCTTCATCTTGGACTGTTTGGCCATCAGATTCAAGTATGATCTGTCATTGGGCTGGTTCGGGGAGCTGAAGCTTCAGGACGCCCACACCTTCCGGGAGAGGGCGGTGGAGTTCACGGAGCATGTGCTGTTCAACTATGCTCCTTTGCTGGTCCGGGTCGGCGTTTATCACAGCGTGTACGCCTCCCGATATGGCTATCCCATTTCCAAGGGCCTCTGTTGCGGCATGATAGAGGTGTTCAGCGCAGCGACTAACACTTTCTACACGGCGGAGGGCGAGACTTCGCTTGACTTATGGAGTCTCAGTCAGCTGAGCGGCTTACCCATTGACGGGGAGCCTTATGAAGAAGTGTGCCTCCCCGATCTAATCAAGGATGAGACTAACGGGGATGGCTATTATTCCCTGGGGTATTCATACCGGTATCTGATGAAGGCGTACCAGGAACTGTACCAGGCATCGCACAGGGGGAAACAGCCCGCCCGCGGGGATAGGAAGAGGGTGCGCATGCCCCTGTGGCTAGAGTATTTCTTCGACGGGCCGAAGAGGTACGAGGAATTCCCCTGCGTCGGTACTGCCGTGGCCCCTAAGAAGCGTGCAAAGCCCAAGCTTGACGTGAAGATCCCGTCCAGAGGGCGTCGGAGTGGGCCTAACCCGATGGGCTTGGATCCCCAAACCCATTGCGCCGCCTATCTCACGTACTGGCTATGCTCATTTGCCATGCCGTACGGCGACGAGACAGTTATCCGGCCGGATGCCATCTACCCGGCATGTCAGATGGCATGGGGTATCAAACTGTCCCTGTGCCCGGCGACCCTTTGCTTGATCTACAAGGCGCTGGGAGATATCAGCACCCATCAGTTTCCGAGGCAGGCCCGGTATGTGTGCCCACTGCACTTCTTCAACGCGTGGGTCTGTTCGCTGTTCCCGGAGTTTGCCCCGCGAGTTCTCCAGGATTGGGGACTAATACCGAGGATGCTGGAGTTTGTCAGTGCGGAGCCGGCCTCTACCTCCATGCGGATGTATGACATCCGGGGCCGGTTGACAACGGTCCCCAGGGATGCGGTCGGGACCATTCATTTCTGGACGCTGGCCGCACATTCAAGCCCCCTTGTGAATAATAAGAGGGAGTGCAGAGATGACCAGGTGGAGAGGTACGTTCATCCTATCAGCCAGGAGAACGTGGTGCGCCCACTACTGGAGCCGGAACTGCGAGACTGGGCGCTGTCAATTCGCCCGAGCGTGCTGGTATTCAGAAAGGGGGAGAATGTGTTGCTGGAGCCGTATTACCCTTTCCGGTTCGGTCGCAATTTCGGGTATGATCAGCATATCCCTGCTTATCATGCGCAATTCGGCTTGCCCTCGCGGAATGTCCGGGGAAGTTCGGTTGCCGAGCACGCCAAAAGCTGGTGGGACTTCTTCCACCGAGCGGACTCCGCCTCTTTCAGAGTACCGGCCCCGGGTCGTGTTCCCCGAGTGACCCAAGATTACATAAAGTGGTGGAATGCCCGGACGGCTTTCTATCGGTTGCACAAGACCGATTGTTGGGATGGCGCCGAAAGGAGATTCCTTGGCCGGCAGCCAATGCCAGTGCTTGATATTGAGCCAGACCATCTTCTTCGGCTCAAGAACAGACAGGAAAAGGAAGTGGCAGCGTATCTGATGGCTCGCCGGGAAGCCCGGGACATGAGGCCGACGCCGAAGGTGGAGCTACCCCCAGCGGCTAAGGATGACTACGAGAAGACGCTGCGGGACTTGTGCCGGGTGGGGAGCGACCGTCTGGAGCTCATCAACTACCCATTCCCCATAGAGGAAGAGGGGACTCCTGCCAAGAGCTGGCGCCCAGAGAGGGACGTGGCCTGCCCGCATCGCACGTTTATGAGGCGGGAGGAGAGGCGGCCTGAGAACTATAAGGATACCACATGGCTCTATGTTCTCCTCCGGGTGAATGGGATGAAGATAGAAGATGTGACGGCCTCCATCCTGGGCAAGCGCCTGCATGTCCCTTACTATTATGCTGATGGGTGGGGCATGGACCACTTCAATCTTTTCTGTCACCTCTCTTCCCAGAAGCACGCGGATCTGGCCAACCTCACGGACCGGTGTCAAACTATTGAGGACGTCTGCTGGCTAGTTCGGGAGGCGGCACGTCGGGACAAGGAGACGTCCCTGAGCTACTGGCCGATCACGCTGCGGCTGTACACTGGTCCTCACGGTACTCAGTTCCCTCTTGCTCTTTGACTTTGTCCCTTAACGTTGCGGCTGTTGCGGTGAGTTAAGTACTAATGGTATATGCATGTTCGTTCTTTCCCCTCTTTTCCTTGCAGACCATCCCGACAGCACGCAGATGGCCACGTACCGGAATCTCCTCCGGCTGGTAAAGAAGCCTGCATATTTTGAAGCAGCGCCGCTGGCTCCGACCACGGCTCCTTTGCCCAAGGCCGCGAAGAGGCCCTGGGCGAAATCCCCCGTGAAGAAAGCAATGGATGCCGCGAAGGCGGCCAAACAGCGGGATACGAAGCGACGCAAGACGGAGGCGGCCGAAGCCTCGACCGCCGTTCCTTCAGCGCCTCGGGTCCCGACCTTCGAGGAATTTGAAGTCGCTCGGCCCGAGCCCAGCCCGCCTGCCGGTCAGTGCCTTCGACCGTCGGCGCCCCCCTTTTAAGTTTTCTCTCTCCCTTTTTTTTGAAGCAGGGCCTTGACGCTTGAATGTATTTTTTGTCTCAGCCCTTGTGGAAGAGCCCGTGTCCGCGCCCGTCCCTGATGTGGAGGGGCCGGCTCCTATGCCCGCGCCTGTCATGGGTGCGGCCGCGGTCGTAGCAAAGGCGGCCTCGATGGCGGCTCTGGCTCCCTCACTGCAGGCCAAGGCAAGGCCTCGAGCGAAGTCGCCTGTCAAGAAGGCGTTGGCTGCTGCCAAGGTGGCCGGAGAACAGGCGGCCAAGCGGAGGCGGGCTAAGGAAGCCCTGGGTACGACAGTGGCCTCACCGGCGGCCGCTATCCCGTCCTTCGAGGCATTTGCGGCCATGCAGACCGGGCCGAGCCGCGATACTGGTGAGGCTCGGTGGTCGCCTACGTCGTCCATGGTGGATCTCCCTCCTGAGTTGGCCTTGCGTCCCCGCGCGGAGACGATGCGTTTCTTCTCTAGGGGCGAGGCTGCGGCTCCGAAGAAGGCTTTGTCTGCCGAGGTCGAAGAAGGTATTTGCCTTTGTCGGCCTATTTTGCCTCTTTCATCCTTTGGGAGCCGATTGGGCTTGATACGACCCGCGTTTTTTTTTTGACAGGTGCAGCTGGAGCGGTTACCGGGCTATTTGGCCTCCGAATGTACCCCCCGGTGACGCAGCTGTATGTGCGAAAGAGGCTGAAGCCTGGGCTGCCAGCCTCACCCAGTCCGCGAGAGGAGGCGCCGGTCATCGAGCTTGAGGTGGAGGCCCCTTTGCCGGCTCCGGCCGAACCAGCGGCAGTCGAGTCTTCGTCCGGGGAAGAGGTAGACTACGACTATTCTTCCGACGAAGCAGCTCCTGTTGAGGTAGCGCCTTGAGGCACCGGGCCGCCCGAGCCGGTCTTTAAGGCTTTTCATTTGCTAATGTGCTCGGCTTGCTAGAGGCTGCTGCCGTAGGCGTGTATTTTTATGTTGGTGCAGGGCTGCCTTGGTGGTCGCCTACTGACGCCGTTTTTTTTGTGTCGGTTCTTCGCAGGAATCAATTAGGCCGGAGGCCGGGAAAGGGGCTGCTCCAACTGCGCCAGTTGACCGGCCCGGGGTCGCTGTCGGCATGGGCAGGCTGGCCCTTCTGTTCGAGGCCCTTCAGGAGGATGTGCCGGCGGGGCCCCTAGCGGGAGAGCCTCTGGAGGAGGTGGAGATCGCGCCTGAGGGTAGCCTCATTCCTGTGGCTGAGGTGAGTATGCGGGCTCCACGGTCTCCCTTTTCGCATGGTTTATTCCAGCTGGTGGATAGCTGATTCCCATTCCCCTGGTCAGGCGATACCGAGACCGGAGAAGACGTCTGGTCGTGTCCGAAAGGCCGTGGCGAAGCGGCGACCGAGTGTCGCCCCGATAACGATGGAGGGGCCGGCTCGCATCTCCGACTTAGGGGCGGCGAGTCTTGCTGCACTGATGGAAGCGGGGCGTCTACCCCGACTGATGGTTCCACTTCCGCCTTTCCCGAAGCTTCCGGCCCAGATGGAGGACCCGCTCCTGAGGCAAATATTTACGGGGCTTCGCGCACATCTGGAGGGATCCCAGACGCGAGAAAGAAGTTCGTGGATGGCATCCTCGGGTCCAGCTCTGCTCGAGGCTCCTCCTTCGGCCAGGGTAGAGACGGCTGCACCCTCGCCTGCCGAGCCAGCGGCCGAAGCGGACGGGGCCAGGGCAGAGGCAACAGGGGAGCAGCGGATGATGGAGACATCGGATGCTTCGGCGCTGGTTTCAGCCACTTCCTTGGCGGTGGTTGGCCAAAAGCCCTCTGTCGAGCCACGCCAGCCGGGCGACTTGACTCTGGCTCTTCCATCTTCCTCAGTCACGGTGGATGCCGGCTTGTGGGCGGAGGTGGACAGCACCGTGGAATTCACTCCCCCAGCCCTGCCTTCGGCCGGCCACACCTCGTCGGAAGCGCCGGTCCGCCATATGCTGATCACCCTACGGGCGATGCTCCTCGCCGATCCCTCTCTGTCGTATCGGGAGGTGCACACCATAGTGACGCAGCTGACTGGGGCGTTGCAAGTGCTCGGCTGCCCGCTGGGGGAATGGTCGCGGCGAATCTTGCTATTATTGAAATACATCAAGCGCCGCAACTTCCTCGAGACCCAGGCTCCTGACGAACGTGCCGCGTTGGATACCCAGGCGGACGAGTATCTGCAAGCCTTGGAAACACGGCGAGGCGACAGGGAGCGCCATAGAGAGGCCTGGGAGGGGAGCGAGGGCAAGGTCCCGTCTTTGAAGAGCCGAATTATAGAATTGGAGGGCTACCTCGCTGCAGCTAGGCTTGATCTCGCCGTGAACGAGGGAGTGGCCGAGAGAGAGAGAGAAGCCTTCGGTGCCGCTCAAGCCGAGGTGGAGTCCATGGAGGCGGAGCTCACTCAGCTGGAGGAGCGGAGGGGGCGGCTCCGCGACCGGATGAACTTCCCTTGCGTAGGGATTCTGCCTCTCGAAGACATCTTCAGGGGCCTTGACTAGGCATGGCTCCCTTATTTTTTTCTTTTTTTGTAACACAGGGGTATGCCCCGAAGTGCTTGTAGTCCGGCTCCTTTTTTTTTGAATATAGAAAAACCCCATTTATGGCTTCGCGTGTTCTTGTGTATGGATTTGTCCCAGAGAGACCTTCCTTCCCCTTCTTTTCTTTTGTGTACATTCCCCTCTTTTTATGCTCCCTCCCATGCTTCCATGCCGAGACACATTGGCAGGCTGCAGGTTCCCGTAATGATTTGCTTCGAGAAATCCGGGCAGGAGCCCATGCCAGGGCACGGGAGAGTGCTCGCCTTCCCAGGGGGAGGGCGAGGGGACCACTCCACCGTACCGGACGGGCACCTTCCTAGTCTCGCCGCAAGGTTGAAAGCTAGTGCTGGCTTCAGGGGGGCCTCGGTCGGAGACCGTTTACTGGCCGCTCAGCGGGCACAGAGAGAGAGCTGGCCTAGTCAATGATCTGGACGGGAGGTCCAAGCCAAAGGGGTACTCACCGCCTGGGGAGGACGGAGAGAAGAGTTTGTTTAGTCAATGACCCGGACGGGAGGTCCAAGCCAAAGAGGTACTCACCGCCTGGGGAGGATGGAGAGAAGAGTTTGTTTCTTTCCCTCTTTTTTTTTAATCGATTTTTGGTACCCCCGCTGATGCGGGGCGGCGGCTGGAAATGGGGGGCGTTCCCCCCTTTCCTTCTCTGCTTTTATTCTGCCCTTGTTTTTTTTTTGTCTCTTTTCTTTTCCTTTCTTTTTCTTCTTCTCTTTTTTTTCCTTTTGCTCTTTTATTTTCTCTTCTTCTTTTTCCTTTCCCCCTTTTTTTCTCTTTTCCCTTCTTTTCTTTCTTTCTCTCTTCTTCTCTCTTCTTTTCCTTCTCTTTTCTTTCCTCTCTTTTTTTTTCCTTCTTTTCTTCTTTTCTCCTCTTTTGCTCTCTCTCCCTTTTTTTTTTATTTCTCTTCTTCTTCTTTCTCCTTTTTTTTTTCTTCTCTCTATTCCCTTTTTTCTTCTTTTGCCCCCTTTTTGAAAGCGTGGATAGTGGTTAATTTATTTGGGCCATTAATCGAGACAACCCGCCCGAAACCGGGCGGAGGGTAATATTATTAATTGAATGGGGGCGCCGGAGCATGATACAACCTCAAGTGCCTTCCATTAAAGGGCGGGAACTGAACTTCCCCGCGATGGTTGACAATCACATAGGCACCACCTTCGTAGACTTTTTGGACTACGTAAGGTCCGAGCCAGTTCTCATTTAACTTGCCCTTAAGATTGGCAGCCATGAGGTCTCTTCTCTTGACCATAACAAGGTCAGCCTTTTTGAATTCGCGCTCCTTGACAAGCTTGTCAAAGGCGCGTGCAATCCGGGCCTGGTAGACCTGAATGTTCTGTTGGGCTTGAAGCCGCTTTCCTTCCAGGCTGGAGAGTTCGTCGAGTCTTCGCTCGACATTGGTCTGCCCTTCAAGGACAAGCCCATGCTGAATGGCGACCCGGAGGGAAGGTATCTCCAGTTCGACGGGGACGATTGCCTCCGAACCGTATACGAGAGAAAAGGGCGAGCAACCCGTTGGAGTCTTGTATACAGTTCGGTATGCCCATAGCGCCTCGTACATCCTCTCTTCCCAGTCCTTCTTGTTAGAGCTGACAGTCTTGGCCAAGAGGGTGCAGAGTGTCTTATTGAAAGCTTCGGCCAGCCCATTGGCTTGTGGATTGTAAGGAGTTGAGGTCCTCCAATCAATTTTGTATTTTTCTGCTAGTCGGTAGACCTTCTGGTTACGGAAGTGGCTGCCGTTGTCTGACACAATTCGGTTGGGCACGCCGAACCGGAATATGATATTGCGGAGGACAAACCTGGCCACGATTTCTCCGGTGACCTCCCGTAAGGCAACGGCCTCGGCCCAGCGGGAGAAGTAGTCGGTCGCCGCCAGAATGTATTTGCAGCCTGTGGAAGATGCGGGCAAGGGGCCCACGACGTCCGTTCCCCATTGGGCGAACAGCCAACTGGGCGCTGTTGGGTGCAATGGTGCAGGAGGTCAACTGGGCGAACGGCCAACTGGGCGCTGTCGTCGAACATTGCAGGCCAATAGTAGCCAAGTTTCTTGATTTCAATCTTCATTTTCGGTCCCGCCTGGTGTGCACCCGCCGTCCCGGCATGGACCTCCTTCATGACCCTCCAAGCTTCTTCAGTGGACAAACATCGGAGGAGCAGCTTCCGTCTGGCATCTGCCACAATTCGGAATAATATTCCGCTTCGGAGCTCATAAGAGTCCTTGGTTCTGACTAGCTTGATCTTTTCTTCTCTTCGGTCAGGCAACCGCTGGTGTTTGAACCACTGCATCAGGGGACCTCTCCAGTCGGGTAGGCTGACGGCTTCCACTGTAGTGACCTCTAGGTCCTCTTCTTCTGATTCCCCTTCTATCATGCTGGGCATCTGGCGTTGGTTTATTACTTGGATGCTGAGAGATCCATCCGGAGGCACTGCTAGTGAGCTTGCCAACTTTGCCAAGGCGTCGGCCTGGGCGTTCTCCCCTCGGGCGACATGGCCTATCTCGAGGAGGTAGAATCGCTCCATGAGCCCTTTTGCCCTAGCGTGGTAAGGGAGCAACTCGGGTTTCCGGACATCAAACTGTCCCTGTACCTGCTTGACGACCAGTAGCGAGTCGCCAAATACCTGGAGCATTTTGATCTCCATTTGGAGGGCGACCTGGAGGCCGATGGTCAGAGCTTCATACTCTGCTTCATTATTGGTGCAGGGTTTGCTAATGCAGCAGGAAGTGTGCATCACTTCTCCGTCTGGTGACCTGAGGACGATGCCTGCTCCGGCTCGTACCTTGGCGCGCCCGGACGGGGTCGCTTCTGTTCTCGAGGCCCCGTCGAAGTATAACTGCCAGATGGCTTGCTGTACTTGGTTTACCTCTAGTGTTTCATCTTCTGGTAGTTCGGTGGCCAGAGGGGAGTCTTCGGGCACAGGGTGTGCCGCGAAGAAATCCGCGACGGCTTGTCCCTTGACGGCCTTCTGTGGTACGTAGGTGATGTCGAACTCCATGAGCAGCACGGCCCACTTGCCAAGGCGCCCCTTTGGGACGGGCTGAAAAAGGATGTGCTTAATGGGGTCGGCCCTGGATATCAAGCTGACTTCATGGGACAGCATATAGTGCCTCATCTTCTTGACCGCGAAGACCAAGGCAAGGCAGATTTTCTCAATCGGGGTGTACTTAGCCTCTGCGCCCACCAACCTTCGACTGAGATAGTAAAGAGCCTGCTCTTTTCCCTCGTCATTGTTCTGGGCGAGCATTGCCCCCAGTGAGTATTCGGTGGCCGCTATGTAGAGAATAAGCGGTCTACCTTTGACATTTGCCCCCAGGACAGGTGGGGTCTTCAGGTACTCCTTTAGCTGGTCGAACGCGTGCTGGCACTCGTGACCCCAGCTGAAGGGTGTATTCTTCATCATCAGTCTGTGGAAGGGTTGGCAGCGCCCTGACAGGTTGGAGATGAACCTGCGGATGTAAGCTAAACGCCCCTGCAGGGACCTCAGCTCTCCCAGACTCTTGGGAGGAGGCAGCTCCTGGATGGCCTTTATCTTCAAGGGGTCGATCTCGATCCCTCTGTGCCGGACAATAAAGCCGAGGAATTTCCCGCTGGACACGCCAAAGGCACACTTCATGGGATTCATCCTCAGCCCGTACTGCCGGAGTCTTTGGAAGACGACCCTGAGGTCACTCAGGTGCTCGTCTCTTTTCTTCGTCTTGACGACCAGATCATCAATGTAGCACTCGACCTTGCCGTACAGCAGCTCGTCGAAGATCTTGGTCATCGCCCGCTGGTATGTGGCACCGGCATTCTTGAGGCCGAAGGGCATCCTCTTGTAGTGAAATATCCCTTTGGGTGACCGGAAAGCTGTGTGGACCCGGTCGTGATCGGCTATCCAAATTTGGTTATAGCCGGACGACCCATCCATGAAGGACAGGGCCTCGTGGCCAGTGGTTGCGTCAATCATCACCTCGGTGATAGGCACCGGGAAGTCATCTTTCGGGCATGCTCTATTCAGGTCGCGGAAGTCCACACAAATCCTGATCTGTCCATTCTTCTTTTTCACCGGTACAATATTGGCCAGCCATGTAGTGTATTGATTCTCCGCCACGAAGCTGACGTTTATGAGCTTGTCGACCTCTTTGCAGATCTGGCTGGTTAGCTCCGGCCTCATGCGCCGGGGAGGTTGCTTCACTGGTTCCACTTTGGGATCAATGGACAGGATGTGTTGAGTCACCTCGGGGCTAAGTCCGGGCATTTCTTTATAGTTCCAGGCAAAGTAATCCCGGAATTCTTGCAGCAACTTTGTGTATTGTTCTCTCTCCTGTAGAGGCATGAGAGCACTCAGAAAAGTCGGCCTGGGATTGTCTTCTGTGCCAAGGTTGATTTCAACCAATTCGTCGACTGTGGCCTGGCCGCCATTTTCAATTTCCGGCGGGGCTGGCGACAAATCGACGAAGTCTTGGTCTTCATTTTCCTCGGGTTCGAGAATGCCATCTCCCTCTTCTTGTTCATCATGACTGGGCATGGAGGCTGCATTCACCTCGCTCTCCTCCTGGGCCGTGGCCGCCGGGTGTGCGAGGTCCGCTGGCTCAGAGGGGCGTAGGTCCATCTCAGGCTCTTCTGTGTATTCATCATAGACCGCTCCTGCGGGGGTCGGGGTAATCGCATCTTCAGGCACCTGGCATTGGATGGACACCGCGTAGGCTCCTGCCCTGGGGCTATCCGCCACATGGGGGCGTGGCGGGGCTACCACGTAGTCCCCCATTCTGAGCTCATCCCTGTCAATGAGGCTTTGAGCAATGTCTTTGAAGACATAGCAGTCTTCAATGACGTGACCCAGCATCTGGTGGTAAGGGCAAAATAGTGGGTCCCCACTCCTTCTGGTGTCTTGTGGCCTCTTGGACCGTGGGAGGGAGACCTTGCCGTAGTGGCAGGCCCAGTCGAAGATGCCCCGGGTCTTCTCTCTCGGGAAGGAGTAGGGCTTCTGCAGTTTCTCTTGGAGTGTTAGCCCTTGCCTGGTTGGCCGCTCGGTCAGCAAACTTGCCATGTCTCTCATCTCCCGCCTTGACAAGGTGGGAGTGTTGGGACTGGTGCCCCGGGGCCGAGGCACGCGGCCACCCTGCGGGGAAAGAGATCCCCGGATCAGGTCAGCGACTAGCGATGTCAACTCAGCCAGTCGTACTTTTAGTGTCTCGATCTCCCGTTGCTGCCTGTGGTACAAGGCGTACATGACGGGGTCGTATCGAGGGGATTTCGGAGCCTGGCCCATGCTTCTGCTCCTTGTTTCGCCAGCCGACCGGGGTGTAGGTGCCTCGCCGGTGTGCCCTCTCGAGGTCGACACTTCAGAGAAGGAGGGGGTCTTCTCCATACAACGGCGGCCGGGAGGCTTCCACAGGAATATTTCTTCATCTTGTGCCTCTTCGGCCGGGGCCCCGGGACATGCGTCTTGGTGGGTTTCCCGCGAATCTGCAGCTTCTGCGGGATCGTCGCCGGGCCATGTTGAGACCGATATGACATCAGCCTCGTAGTAATCTTCTAGTGAAAAGCCCAGACCGGGGTGCTTGGTGATTTTCAGCAACCGTCGATCCAGGTTTGGCGGGTTCCACATTCTTTCAAACATTTTCTTCCGGCTGGAGGGCTGGTAAGGAGGGATCTTCTGCTTTCTGACCATTCTGGCTGCCCGGTCAGTCATGTGAGGAAGTCCCGTAATGGGGACGTGCAGGTCGTGCAACTCGTCAGGGAACCGGCAGTCATCGTCCTCCCTGACTGGCTTTTCCCCGGCAACATAAAAGATAGTGGGGAGCCCTTCGGGGTTAGGTACTTCGAAGGTTCTCAGTTGTTCAGCCGCTTGGCATTCGATTTCCGCTATCGGCTTGACGATCCCTGGCGGGACCCTGACATCTTCTAGCAGGTCTTCGAGGCAGGGTGCCCCCGGTGTGGGGTAGATGG
Organism: Amorphophallus konjac; assembly: GCA_022559845.1. NCBI lineage: Eukaryota > Viridiplantae > Streptophyta > Magnoliopsida > Alismatales > Araceae > Amorphophallus > Amorphophallus konjac. Next base: position 7,332 of record JAHNEJ010000379.1, on the reverse strand, counting down.
GGAGAGGGGCTGCCCTAAATACCCCTTCCTCTTGTGCAATAAATGGTACATGTGGGGGAGCCACATAGCCTGGGGGCGGCGGAGGAAACCAGCCTCCCGATCCCATTTTCTTCTTTCCCTTGTCTCGGGCAGCTTGAGGAGCTTGCTTCGCCTCTTCCGAGTACAGATTAGCATCTGACAAGTGACACTCAAACACCTCGAACGGGTGGAGGTTGGCGAAGATCCTGACTTCCTTCCCCTCACAGGAGTATTTAATGCATTGATGCAGGGTGGAGGGCACCACTCTATTCTGGTGTAGCCAAGGCCGGCCAAGCAACGCCTTGTAGGAAGTGTTGGAGTTGATGACGTGGAACTGGACTTTGGAGGTGAAGTCGTCGAAGGTCACGTTGAACTCTGCGACCCCCATGGGAACCTCACATTTCTGGTTAAAGCCGGCAATCTTGACATTTTTAACTTCGACCAGGTGTACGTCAAAGTAGTGCTTCTGGTATACCCGGTACGGGAGTATATTCACTGCTGCCCCCGGGTCGATCAAGACCCTGTTGATAGGCTGGCCGTTTAGCTGCCCTTTCATGTAGAGGGGCCTGTTATGGCTGCAAGTCGGTAGGAGCATATCATCTTCTGTGAAAGCCACCGCTACTTCAGGTGATAGTTCTGCCAAACAGGCTTCAAGGTGTGCTGGCGTCTGGAGTGCGGCGATGATGGCTTGCCGTGTTTCTTCATTCAAGGACAGCATCTCCCACACCGTGAACCAGGTCGGGATTTTCTTGAGGTGTCTGACTATTCGCTCGGCTGCTCGCACCTTGAGCAGCTTCATCTCTTCGGGCTTGCTGTGTCTGCCCTCATCCTGGGATTGGGGTGCCAGCCCTGGGGATGCCTGTTTTGTGAGCTCTGATGCGGCCTGTTGAGCCGGCGGGGCCTGCTGGGCTTCTTCTGTTTCTCGCACGAACTCGGCGAGGTTTGGGATGCCGTTGAATTCTTCTTCTGGCTGGGCAGGAACTGTAGCCGGTAGAGCTTGAGGAATGCTTGCTTTACTGGTCGCAGCGGACCCCTGGGGGTGCACCCGCCTTCCTGCTCGAGCGGACAGGAACTCGGCGAATGACGGGGCGCTTTGACTCTTGGTGCCTCCGGGATAGAGGCCTGATGGAGGAGGGATCTCGGCGCCTCGGACCTCGGGCTCGGGAACCTGGTATGGTTGTTCCCCCCTGAGCATGATGTTGAGGCTGCCCTGAGGAGAGCGCCCCCATTTCCTCCCTGACCTGGTGGCGTGCTGGGAGGTGGATGCCTCAGCTTGACTCACCTCTGCCGGCTCACGGGGTGGCTCTTCTTCTTTCTCTTCCAGGGAGAGAGAGGTGTCGAACAACGCCGAGAGAGTGTTGCAGGCGAAGACGACCTCCTTTTTATTCTTGCCCCTGGGTCTTCTCTTCTTCTTCTTCTTGCCCGCCGCGGCGGATGGCTGCTCCCGAATAGGTTCAACCCACAGGGGAGGCTCTTTATCTGCGTCAGCTTCTGTTCCTGGAGCCAGCTCGAGTGACTCGAACTCCTCCCAGGGAACATATTGTTTTAGCTCGACGGGCTGGATTTTGGGCTGCTCATAATCTTCAAGCCCATCAATAATAGCCTGGAGTCTTTCAATCGTGGGGCTAGTCTTCTTGTACATCCGCAACGGGGCAGAGCTCTTCTTGTTGTGAGTGGGCCGCCTCATGACTGTGAGCGACGTCACGCGGTTCGGAGTTCGATGGAGCGGGGAAGAGGATGCGGAGAGCGCGCGGGCTCCTCTTTTTGTTTGTTTTGCTGTTTGCTGCAACACAGAGATGAGAGAAGAGAGAGAAGGGGCCACCACGGGAGATTGCTCCGGCGGGGCGAGCGGGACAAGTATAATATAGCAAGATATGGGGTTCAAACGGCCATAGCGGGAAGTGACTCGCCGCGACCTCGGGGGGACGAGAATGGTGCAGAAATTAAATAACAAGAATTGAAACGGCCATTGGGGAAGTGACTCGCCGTGGCCTCGAGAATATGAGCAGAATATAGCAGAATATAAAAGAGAATATAAGAACAGAGATTTAAACGGCCATTGGGGAAGTGACTCGCCGCGGCCTCGAGAATATGAGCAGAATATAACAGAATATAGAGAGAGTATAAGAACGGAAATTTAAACGGCCATTGGGGAAGTGACTCGCCGCGGCCTCGATGATATGAGCAGAATATAACAGAATATAGAGAGAATGTAAGAACGGAAATTTAAACGGCCATTGGGGAAGTGACTCGCCGCGGCCTCGATGATATGAGCAGAATATAACAGAATATAGAGAGAATGTAAGAACGGAAATTTAAACGGCCATTGGGGAAGTGACTCGCCGCGGCCTCGATGATATGAACGAAATATAACAGGATATAAAGAGAATATGAGAACAGAAATTTAAACGGCCATTGGGGAAGTGACTCGCCGCGGCCTCGATGAAAAGATGTGATCGCCAGGGGCCGAAAGACCCCAAAATAAGAAAGTGATCGCGCCTACCTCAAGAGCGGGAGATGGCGGGTTGCTTCTTCCTCTCCTTCCGGCCGGCCGACGGAGAGGGCTTTCCTCGGCTACCCTTGCAAAACAACGACAAACAAATGACAAGTGGCTTAGAAAGATGAATGTGTAGTATTCATATCCTTGCAATAAAAATGACGAAATAACGGGAAGACACACACCTGGTTGGTGTTATCTTTTAAACCCCTCTCGGACTCGAGTAGGAGGAAAATGAGATGATGGATGCGAGATGATGAATGCAAAAGAACTACGAAGAAAAGGAAAGAGTTGGCTTATTGGATGTGCCGGTGGTGAAATTCGGCGGAGCTCCGGCAGCGTGGGGACGACGTAGAAGCGCGGTGGATGAAGACGACCTTCCTCTCGCGAGCGTGGGCACCCGAGAAGCCGGCAGAACCTCCACCTACAAAAGACCCCACGGGTTAGAAAAATGACTCCGTAGCCTCTGGGCTCCGGCAGCCTATCGGATCACTGCTTAGCTCCCCTAGAACTGAGGGGGTGGGCCTCTATTTATAGAGCTCCGGAAGGTGGAGGCGTCCAGGACCCTGGACACCTCCATCAGGGCCGAAATAATATTTTATTCTATTTTTATTGATTTTTTTGGAATACTTTTGTGGAGGCGTCCAGGGTCCCGGACGCCTCAAGCAGGTCCACCGAAAACCGACGACGGCCGCACGCGGTTCGGCACAACGCGTGGTTTTGTGAGCGGCGCCTCGTGATTCAGAAATGGGCGCGTCCAGCTGACCGGACGTCTCTATATTTTGGATTTTTTCACACACGACAAACCGTCGTTCGGTGGCCGGCGCCCGTGAGGGTTTTTATGGAGGCGTCCAGGGGCATGGACGCCTCCAATATATATATATATATTATTTTTTGTCTTTTATGCCAGGGCTGGCATTTTGATTTTTTTAGATTTGTTTTTATGGAGGCGTCCAGGGGCCTGGACGCCTCCATTAATGTATATTTTTATTTATGTTTTGTTTTATTTTATGCCAACTGGCATTTTACAAACATTTTTTATTATTTTTGTTTTTTATGGAGGCGTCCAGGGGCCTGGACGCCTCCATTAATTTATATATATATTTTTATATTTTTTTATTTGGTTTTGGGCCCTGAGAAAAGAATAAAATAAGAGAAAAGAATGGGGGCGTCCAGGGGCCTGGACGCCCCCATTAAGACCCACCCGGGTCCTTGGATCAGGCGTCGGCGGTCGCCCGGTAGACCCCCTTCTTGATTCCGGAACCTCCCGATGCGTTCGACTGGTGTTGATGTCGCCCGAATGCCGTGACGAGACGATTCCGGATGCCGAAAAGGGCGGAAGAAGACTCAAGAAAAGGAAGCACTCAAGTGATTCAAAACGCGTCAGCCGTCGCGGGGCGTTGTATAGTAATATGAAACTTTCTCAGGAGACGTCAGGAATGGCGTGTCTACAGCTGCCCCGCCTTGGCGTCTGCTTTGCAAGGGAGCGATACGTAGTGGAATGGTATCGAAGTGGAGTGAAATGGAGTGGGAGCGGACTGATAAGTCGATGCCAAGGTGTGATGAGACACGCTTTTGACGTTACTGTTTGGAATCTTTCCTGGAGTTTCAATGAGGCGACCTTGAAGAAGGTCTTTCAAATATTGGCGATTGCTTGGACGGAGATCAAATAAGGGAGGGTGAGATGTGCGCTCAGGCACGAAACAAAAAGGGACCAACTTCTCGGTGTGGAAGTACCTGGGTCATAAACCGGAGGTTTCACCTTTGGGGAGCGGTTACCAGCCAATGTGGAAGTGCTGCGGCCAAGGTGGGTCAAAAAAGGTAAAGGAATATCTGAGGGTCTGTCCAAACAAGGGTCTCCTTTGGAAGAGCAGCGTCGGGGCCGTCTCTAGGAAACTCGGTATTTCATTCGGAGTGGAATATCTCATATTTGTGGGAATTGAAACACAATGGCTTTCACAATCGAATCACTTGAATGATCTTCCGCAATAAATCAAGTCCTATATGAATGCATGCCGGGTTTAAAGAAAAATTCAAAACAAACTAAAATAGAAAATAGCCAAGGATAATATTGTTAACTTGTGAAGAACGGGTCAGGATACCGATCCGGTGAGCTGATACTGGGCTGGGGCCCGTTTATCCACGCACCAACTCACTGAACGGAACCGTCGTCCCCATTCTATCACAAATTGACGGCCTATCCGTACAACCCAAACTCTTCCGGGATCATCACCGTTTTTGTTGAAGGGGAACTCCAATCCCAGATTCGTTCGGGCCGCAAGGTCCTTGACATGTTCTAGTAGCGTAGGTATCATATACTATGATGCATGACATGGTGGGACCAACCAATGAAAGGTGGGACAGGAGATAGGACAAAGACGTCCGTTAGTAAAACCTGCACAGGCCAGCAAAGGTTAGCAACATCAAAAGGTAGCAGAATCGCACCACAGTTCAAAGGAGATCCAGACAAAATCTTGACAATGACCACTGATGTGACATGTTCTGTCTTGTAGCACCCTCCCCTTCCTATAAGAACTCCCCTTAGGCTAGCTCATTCAAATGCACCAAGGTGGGTTTTGGAAGCTCAGGAGAGGAAGGAGAGGAGAATTTAGAGATTTCAGGATGGAAGGAGAGTCTTCCCGCGTTATGAAGAGGAGCAAGCCTAGCAGCGAGATTAGGCGACTTTCCGACCTCGAGGGTCATCTGAGTGGGACGATCATGTCGCATATGGTAAGCCGACTCTTTTCAAATTTCTGCACGTGAACCTTCTTCTTACTTCCTTCATTTCTTCTTCTTTCCTCTCCCAGCCATATCCACTCTTCCCAGGCCCGAGGAAGTTTTCCAAGCTGCCATGGCTTTCAAAGCTGACTTCCAATATCTCCATTGGCATGAGGGCCATACTCTCGAAGTGGCATCTGCAGGGGCTCCTTATTCACGCCAAGCATTACGAGAAGATTCGTATGGACTGGGCGGCTATGGGCGCGCTAGTGGAGGTCTGGCATCCCCAGACCCACACTTTTATCTTCCCGACCTTCGAGGTGACCATCCTCCTCGAGGAGGTGGAACTTCTGCTTGGTTTGAAGAAATTCAAGAGTGACGGGAAGGTGAAGGCTATGCGGATGCTGACACGGGGTACTTCTGAAAGCGTCCTTGGAAGCTTCATGCCGCCCGACGCAGCTAGAAAGGTCCGTACTCAGAAGGGGATCGATCTCCAAAAGCTTGCGGAGTGGGTCATGAACGCCCTGAGAGGGTCACCAGACGATGACTATTTGGAGGGAATCATGAAGGGGTTCACTATCTGTCTGGCGGGTGCTCTCTTGTTTCCTTATACCGACAACATAGTGGAGGAAGACCAACTGAGTGCTATCTGCGGGATTTGGCGTGGAAAGAGGGTGGGACCCGCTGTCCTCGCCTACCTGTATAGTGGCCTTACTGCCTCGAGCATGGGTAAGCCTCCATTTGGTTGTGCACTTGTCTTAAATTGCTGGCTGGATTTGCATTTCAAATTCGACCACCGCGAGGGAATGCCAACCGCTTCGAAGCTCTTCCAACAAAGCCCGCTTCACCACATAGCCGACGTGTTAGGCTTCGGTGGTACTGTAGTGAACCGCGTTCCGTGGCTGAAGAAACGTGAAGACTGGCGGTCTCACTTCCGCACCGTGACACAAGGCTTCTTTACTTGCGCACCGGCATGTTTGCTTTCGCTAGATCTCCTCATGAGGTCTTCCCCCGAAGTTGATCTTCAACTGATCGGCGCGACCGAGTTCGTCCTTTACAGTGCGCATCGGTGCTGTCTCCAGATTGGCATCCCACGTCATTCGTTCCCGCCACCGACTGGCATTGTTCCTTTGAAGAAAAGGGAGTTGGGCACTGAAGCGGACGCGAAGGAAGCGAAGGCCATTAAAGCTCCCTGGAAGACAAGTGTTACGGAAAAGGCCTTAGCGCACGTGGTGGAGGAATGCGAGCCGTGGAGGGCTTATGTAACCGAACTGGGGAAGTTAAGGCCTAAAGCGCCTAAGCCCCTGATGTAGTTCACTCTGCTTTTCTGATGGAATAAAATTTGGCATTTGGATGTTTCGGACCCCCGTCCCCTTAATTATTATCTTTTTTTATGGTTTTTCTTTTTCTTTGTGTTTTTTATTTTGTTTGGATTATATACATATTCTTATATAAATACATTTTTTTTTGAAAATTTTTTATTATGGGGGCGTCCAGGGGCCTGGACGCCCCTAATTTTATTTTATTATTATTATTTTTTTTGACAATTTATTTTTGGGGGCGTCCAGGGTCCTGGACGCCCCTATTTTGATTTTTCATTTTTTTCTTTTTATTTATTTATTTATTTTATTTTTGGGGGCGTCCAGGCGCCTGGACGCCCCTATGTTTTTGAATTTTTTGAAAAAAAATAAAAATTGTGGGGGCGTCCAGGCGCCTGGACGCCCCAATAACAGGTCATTCTATATATAGGGGGGGCTCCCCCTGTTCACTTATACTGTTCATTCCGACCGTCCAGCCACTCCAAACGACCCATTCTTAGTCCCAATGGAGCGAGGAGGATCGAGTCAGGGTCCAGAGAAGCGGAAACGACTGGCTCGTCGTGCGAGGAGGTTGAGGGATGATGCCGAGGAGGCCGCAGCAGAGGAGGTTGCTGCGGGGGAGGAGATAGAGGTGCCTCTCCTGGCCGCGGAGGCCGCTGCGGATGCTGGTGACGTGGGAGAGGACGATCACGACCCGGTAAGTACCTCGGAATTCTCACTTTGTGGTTCAATAGGCTAAAACGGGTGTGCGAGAGGCTGTGAGAGAAAGGCGGGTGTGAG